>VZDJ01007755.1:61438411-61632724 GCA_008694505.1 Cyanoderma ruficeps
GGAAAGGGAAAGGGAAAGGGAAAGGGAAAGGGAAAGGGAAAGGGAAAGAGAAAGAGAAAAAGAAAAAATAAAAAGAAAAAGAAAAAGAAAAAAAAGAAAGAGAAAGAATGTTTGTGGGAGCAGTTTCATTTAAATTTTACTTTTTAGATAAGGCTACATCAGTAAATGTGATGTGCTTTCAGATTGGCTATCTAGAAGTAAAACTGATACTGAAAATGTGGAAAAACACTTCTATCTTACTCCTCTTGCAAAATGCAGCAGAAAGACAGATCTCAAATCCATTCTTTCATGACACTACCCAGGTCACATCAGAAAAGAGGGAAAGAAACAAAGAGAAGATGATAAAATTATTTATGCTCAACAATTTAAATAGGCATTCCAGCTGACACTACACTAATTCTGAATAACAGCCACTGCTGTATGGACAAGGGTTCTTTATTTAAATTCCCAAGTGCTGTTAATGTAATATGATAATTAAACAGAATTAGCTATTTCAGCAAGACCTGATATTACCAAACCTTTTATTGCATGATGAAGTGCCATCTCCATTATGAAATTTCATAAAATACATTTGTCATGTCAAAAAAAATATATATTTGCAATAGAAGGACAATAGAAACTGTTAACAAGATGATGAAGCTTCTGGAGCAGTAATTATGTGGCTAAAAGACTGTGATTGTCCCACAGTGCTTCTAAGGCAGGTTTCTGCAAGCAGGACCCATATTGCAATGTTTTGAGCTCAATTCATTTCCAATTCTGCCATTGCTAAGGACAAAAAATTGATAATTTTCTTGTCTTTAGCAATGTTGTGGACAGATAAAATACACAATGGAGGAGCCTGGATTGGCAAACAAACTCCACACGTCTGCTAGTTATGAAAATAAAGGAAACTATTCTTGTGCTGAAAGAGAAGGTTTTGAATATTTCTGTATTGCTTAGCGTGATGAACAGGCCACTCAAGCTTGACCCATCTGTCCGGTTGCTGTAGCCAGATACTGGCCTTCATTAAGCTGCAAAAAAAAAATCCCCAAATTTTATCTGCTCTTTTGGTTGAATTATCCAAAAAGCTCCTCGATTAGATCATTTTTTTAATGGTAGACCGATGAGAAAAAATCTCTGCAAGGACTTCACAGAGTTCTGATAGACTTTCTATATTTTTAAGTCCTTGCCAATAAACATGTTTTCAAATAACTGGAGCTTTTAATAGGATTAGCCGTAATTGGGATCTGTGTCATAAAGCCTACTGTGACTGGGAACAAGGAAGGACTGGGACAGTAAAACAAAAGTAAAAATAGGCTAGTGTATCTAATATATCATAGTTAAATGACCTGGAGATTCATACAAACCTGAAAGTCTAAAAACAACAAGGAAAAAACTTGTCCTACTAAGATTTCAAAAAAGTGTATGTACATCATAAAAAACTGAGCACAGAAGCCTGGACTTCTACCTCAGTGCCTTTCTTGGAAAGAGATTTGAAGAGCCAAATGCTGTCCTCATACAGAGAGACTAATTATGGAGACTGATATACTAAAGCTCTAATAAGGGCTATTGGCAAGTAATTACCTCCATTAGTATTTCTAGACTTACATAATTGGAAATTATTGTTAAATGATGCCCTTTCCTGTCAGATGCATATCTATCAGGGCAGTGGTTTTCATAAAGCCAATTTTAAATTTTGGGCAAGGTAGACAGAGTCTATTGAAAAGCAGAAACATTTAATGAAACCAAGAACACTACCTGTACTGTCTATGTAGATTGAAATCTTCATCCAAGTTGCTGAGCAGTCAGGAGTTAAAAGAGATCAAATGGATTTCATTCTTCAGTGTATAATGGAAGTAATTTCTTCCCTGCAACCAGTAAGTCTGCAAAAGTTTTCATTAACTTCTCTTTACTGCTGATAAGACCCAGAAGAAGAGAACTTGTCCAGCTGCTGAGAAAAACTATTAGGCTGCCTTTCTGGTGTTTTTTTAGTTACTTTTATTGCTCTTTTTTTGTTATAGTAGCTATTATTTTTAGCATGTTTATTGGTACACAATGCAATTTAATTAATTAGTATTATGCATCAGTACTTGGATAAAATGAAATAATCATGTTACTAAAGCATGATCACGTACAGGCACAATCCCTAAAAACAAAATGATAATTAAAATACATGTTTTATCAATATAGCTTGAAACTTCAGTGTTTCGAAGGGAAAGTAGGAAGAACAGTCATATGTACAGCTGCAGATACCACCAATCAATATGAATCATTCCTTCTTGAATTCTTACACTCTTTGTATGGTTTTAGGACCTTGGTGAAGCTCTCACTGACATCAGTAATGCTGGTCATTAAGCAGCATACAATATAGTTGAAGAGATCAGAGAAGATCTATTTCCACTAACAGAGAAAAAAAACCAAAAACCAAAGCAACACAATTGCGTCATCCTAATTCTTCATTTGGGCTATTTTAGTGACATTGTGAAAATCTGCAGAGTTGAGCAGGAGGAAAAATTCATAATTTCCAATGACAGAAATAATTTTTCATCTTGGAGATTTAATTATTTTAAATATCGATGCATATTTAATTTTAAGTATCTTTCAAACTAATGAACATATGTTGTGATTTTAAAGATAACTTCAAAATAAATGTCACTGTTTCTATGGTACTTCATTAAATCCAACATTCTAGATAAAGTTTTGAGCAATAGGCCTTTGCCATGAGACTCTTCAAGGTGAAGCAGAACATGACCACTTTTTTGTCCTATGTTTCTTTGACTCCAGATCAGTGTGATGAAACATGGCAGTTCCCTCCAGGAAGAACTGGAAAAAGCAACAGTGCCCACCTTTCACAAGAGTCTGACTCATGTATTTCTAGGATAGCCCCGATGTAACAAAAAAAAACAGTGACTGAGATTTTAATAGAAACATTTTCATGTTTTTTAGTCTCTCTGAAGGAATTCTCCATTCCATGTAATTTTGTCTTGATGCCATGGGAACCAGCTGCTGGATCTTGTGTTTTCGTACCATCTGTATGTGATCGCCGAAACAGGCACAGAAGTCTCCCAGCCCAAGAGCTGTGCACCTATGGAGTGCTCTCCCAAGAATGATTTAATGTTTGAGCTAAAGAAATGGCTGAGGCTGAAGATCACATCTCACAGTACAGTCCTGAAGCCAACAAAAATACAACTGCAATACCTTGGCATATGAATAAATGTCAGTTTTATATTAAATAAAATTCAGATATTGAGTATATTTTCTTAATGGTATTTGCAAAAACACCCATCAGGATTTGAGATACTGCTACATGCCACTGGATTTCAGTGGAAAGTAACATCGATGGCAGTATCTTTGTAGATAGTATCTTGCATCTTTGATACAAGCTGCACATCCCCACAGGAACAGATTTATGGTCCAGAATCTCTGATGCTGAAAATGTGACATCCCCACTGCATGAATTTTAGGGAAAGTTTAGGTCAATTCATCAGCATTCTGGCCCCTGAGTACTGGAAGCTCAATTTCTGGGTGAAGCTTGTGGGAAGGTTCAGTCTGCACCCTCTGGGGCTGCTTCCCAGTGCAAACCCAGCACAGCAAGGTGGGCAGCTGGGAGATTGGCTTCAAAAGCAGAGTCAGGGCAGAGCCAGCAACTCCTGACGTGAACACTTCTAACTTGCTCTGGCACTGCTAAGCTCTTCCTGCATAATCACTCCTCTGTGTCCATAGAAAAACAAAATGCCATTGTGAATTAATGCCTGAATCTCAGTCTAGTCTTAAATTTAAAGAAAACTGAAATTTTAGGTATCCTCTCAGATTGCATCCTAGTAGTGCCAGAGTGTGCAAAGAATCATTAAGTCATGGGATGAGCTGGGAAGAAAACAAGAATTTCATTAACTGCCCTGGAATCATTCCTGAAAGAAACTGTATACACACTTGTCTTAAATAATTTATGTACCATGACCAACAAAAATATTTCATGAAATATTTTTTAACTAAAATTGCTATTTTCCTCTTCAGTTATGCTCAATGACTAATTTTGACTGTTCTACATGTCACAATCTCAAGCGAAAAAAAACCAAAAACCAATGGTCAAGCAGGCAGCATGCAGAATATTTCATCTGGAAAAAAGATGGGGTAATACTCAGAACTGTTTTCCCTTGTAACTCCTCAACTATCATTTTTCCAGAAAAGAGGGAGTAATTTTTAATGCACCCAGAAGAAATCTGTCTGAGCAGTCAGGGCTATACTTAAAAACATATGTAAATACCTATAGATAGACATGAGTGCCTGTAGTAAGTCATTTAACCCCAGAGCATGAGAGGAGCCCAGCTCAGTAGGGTCTTTTGGAGGCTCTCCCAGAATCTTAAATGCTTGTCCAAGTTATTGGTTACTTGGATCATGAGTACTGCAGTCAGCCGGTTCTAGAGGAAGGAATCCCTGAAGAGAAAGCACAGTTTTGATGAATTTCCCTGTTAATGACAGCACTTCAGAGCACACAGAGTCCATCACATACAGCCACACAAGTGAAGGCTCTCCTCTGGGACCCACCAGCTCCTCAACACCCCTTCAGTCTCCAGGGCTCTATCTTTAAGGGATGTTGGCTTCCCATTGGATTGGTTTCACTAAAAGCTGTGCTAATTGAAAGAGCCTTTAGGTTTACTCTAGGAACTGAATGAGTCTGTCCACATACCTTCAACGTAAGAAGAAACTTGGATTTAACAATATTTTTTTTTTGGCTCTTCTTCATTTATCATTTACAATCTTTGGCTCCTAATGAATATAGGTACATATATAATTGCATTAAATTTAGGAGATGTGTTTCAGTATTAATCATTTCATATATGTCAAAACACATTTTGGAAGCTGGCCAAAACAATATATAAATTTCTGTAATTTTAAAGGGTAATAGCAGCAAAATACTAAATACAGTGCTGCAGCAATGAGTTTCTCACATAGTTCTTCCTCAAGATCCTGATTTAAATTCTGGTTTATCAATGAAAAAACACTACCGGCTTTGAAATTTTAATTTTCTTTTGAAATAAAGGTCTCATCTAGATAAAGCTGGTGTTGCTTGCCTCTCAATGCTCCCTACTTTCATTATACAGATTTTTTTCATACAGCTGCTAAATCCTATTTTCACAAGAGAAAAAAAAAATTGCACCTCCAATCATCAAAGCAGCATAATTTAGGCCTTTATTATGTCAGTCATGAATTGTCTTTCTTGTGAGCTCACAATGTCATAATATTCTTTCTGATTAATGAGGATCCTACAATTACAGGGTAGGAACCGTCATGCTGCACTGCAGAGCCTGTCTAGAGGCAAAAATTACTGTTAATGCTAATGTATTACTGGAGAGTTAGGGGTGGAATTATTACTGTCAGGAAATCCAAAGGGTCTGCACCTACAAGATGGATGGTTTTTGTCATCTCTTCATCTCTGGAATGCGGTTCTGGGAGGCCAATGAACTTTCACATGGGACTTCACCAATTTCTACTGCCACTTTTTGGATGCTTAGTGGCCCTGCTCACATTATGTGGAGCACCTCTGCCCGCCTGGGAGGCTGCCAGATGGAGGTGAAACAAAAGGAACCTAAAAAAGATAGCGTTGCTAAATGGAAATCTATCACACCAAAACAAATTTCAGTCTTCGAAGTATAATCAGCTTCCCCCACGCAGGTGAAAGGCAAAATCAATAACTATTTAAATCAATCCTTGAATTGTTACAGCCAATTGGTTTCCTTTTTAGTTGCTTACAATGTATTTTCCCACCTGTAATCACAAAAAAAATCAAAGCGATTTCACAAACCTATGTACTTTACAGTAGAGCCAGGGTAATTCTTTTACACCCATGTGTGATCCCCGCTGTAGAAAACACAGGATATTTTCTATAATTGTCTCTGTGACTTGGATAACTTAGTCCTATGACTAAATGGGAAAGGGACATGACATTTTATGTGCTGCTTGAGTACTTTTCAAATTTTGTTCTCAGCATTTCTAGAGAGTACTTCAAGCTTTCTGCTGTTTATTATTTTTCCACATCACTCAGTAGTACAAGCATATACTAAAGATCAAAAACACAGGACTTGAAATCTGAACACCAATCTTTCCCTTTAGAAAATAAATACTCAGGATGGGAATGATTAAATAACGAGCAGCACAAGCGATGTCAAAAACTAAAGTGTCTTTGATGCTGTACTTTCAGAACACGATATCATCTTCCTTGAATCCTCCTCTTTTGTCACATCTCCTTATTTAATTTCATTCTAGTAGGGTGTATCATGTTTGAACAACTCAAGTGGGGAGGCTCATTCCAGCTTCCAATATGTCAATGCCATTAGCCAAACACATGTTTTGCAGTGGAAGAGACTGGTTGATGTAGCAGTACAATCATTATTCAGCAGACAGACATCCAGCTGAAAGCCATTAACCCAGAGAAAACAAATGACTGCTCTCAGGATTTGCCCCTCCAAGTTTATGCTGCTGTAAAGAAAAACATTTAGTCCCACACTGCAATTCTCCACGTAAAGAGCTTTATTTACAAAAAGGCATACCCTTCAAATGAACAAATCATATCTCTTAGCTTAGAAAGGCAACATATATTTAGGAAATCGTTCTAGAAAGTAGGTGAAAGCAGAAGCAAATAATGGTCTAAGGGTGTGAACAAATATTAAAGTGTTTTCTATCACCTAAGGAGCTTCAAGCGGTCAGGAGGGGGAGAAGGAACAAAAACATTCTAACCTACTTCAAACTTTTTGAAGTACTGGTGAAAAGTAATAGTCTGTGATATGTAGGAGTTCAAGAGACTAGCTGATTCAGTAGCATTTCACTGTTATTAAAATTATCATAGAAATGGTACTAGTCACAATATTTTAAGTATATTCAGTGATCTAACAATAGTCAACAATCAAGATTGTTAGGTAAATAAAAGATTCAGATTTACAATATGCTGATGTTGCTAAAATCAGTGAAAGTTTACTACCTAGATGAACTAACATAACAAAGATTACAGTGTACTACTCCATTTTATATGGCAAAATCGCAAGAAAAGTTCACATCATAAACTCCTAGGAACTCAATATATTCCATGGAACAAATAAATTGTATAAACAACAAAGCAATTAATGGCTTTTTCTATTGGATTTCTTTTCTTGGGAAGTTTCCTGCAAAAGCTGCCGAGGAGGATGAATAATCATCTATATTCCTTTATGACTCCTGGTAATACATAATATGGTTTTGAAAATGTAAATTGATACACTGACTTTTCAAAGCTCTTCAAATCTATTTCTTTTGGAACAAACAAAATCGAAGAGAAAAATGTATTTGAAGAGCAGGAACAAACATAGAGTCTTCATAGTGAGTGAGGTTTGTAGACTACCAATTTCAGAGCCCCAGTTCTGATAAGTGGTAGTAGTGAATCTTCAGAGACAGTTCAGTACAGGTCTAGTGAGCATATTCACGTCTTGCCTGTCCTCTAAATTTTGCTAAGCAGCAGGTTAAGTGTTCCTGACCCAAAAGTCGTATTCAGGGCAATGAACAGCACCTGTCAGTGGATTGAGTTGCCATGAACTTGCCTGCCCTCTTTTGAAATGTATTTTGAGGTAGGAATCGTGCAGCAAAACCAACAAGCCATGAGTACATTTTGGGGCAGAGTAGCAAATGCCAACCATGGCAACTTCCCTCATCTCAGTACAGCTCTCCAGTCTACCAGTCCTCTTCTTAGGAAATACAGCCTTTCCCCCTGGAAGGAGAGACTAAAGAGGCTCCTGCTTTCTCTGTTAATTTTAATCTAATTGCCATTTGCACCCAGCAGTTCCAGTATAAGCATTAGAAAGGACTCTCAAAATCGTCTCTAGAGGTACTCTTAGAAGCCACTTCTTGGCTAACAATGTCTTCTTGTTTCCATTGATGTCAGTGGAAACTCCTTGCAACCGCAGCAAAGCAGGACTGGGATGGGCAACTGCTCACCACTGCTTAGTGGGGAGAAATGATCCATGTCCATCCTGTTCCTGACTTCCACATTCATCATCTGCACTGCGTAACACAGATGTTCATCCTTATGGACCAGCATCTCATTCCTTCCTATTGCACAAAGGGATGAACACCACAACACAAACTTTTTTATTTCTACCCCACCCCCATTGTTGCAGATGATTATCCTGAACATCCATACTATAACTTCCTCAGAAAAAAAAACCCTCACATCCATGCTTGACAATTTGTCAAGCTTCATCTTCAAAAAAAATCAACCATTCCATTCCAATATTCTTCTGAAGGCTGTTCCACAACCTTCTGCAGGCTGCCTTCTTTTCCAGATGCCTAAAAACTGTCTTCCAATTATCGTCCTGAATTTATTCATGGGATCCATTTGTTCTTCTGCCAGTATTGTCTTGCAGCAACAAATTGTAGCCACAACTGAGTTGGGTTTGGATCAGCAAGTTGTAACCTAAAGATAAAAGGATCATTGTATGGCATTTGTTTACAGATTAATTTCCCCTAATAAAATAAAATAGTTATTTTAATAGAAAATACGCAGTGAAGTGTTGAGAAATATAAATTAATGACATTGGCAGTTAAAATAATATCTTACAAAGTTACATGGCAATTAGCAGTCTTCCTAAATTATAGTTATATTTAAATTATTACTATCTAATTAACTATATATCTATTACCCTATGAGCTAATTATCTGTAGCTTGTTAAATACATAAACGTTCTACCAAATCTTCATTCATTAATAATAGATTAATTAAAAATTATCAATAATGTTCTTTGAGGTTATTACATAGAAAACAAATGTGTCTCACTTATTAATCTGATGAACTGATTTGGCTTGTTAGAAGAAACGTTTGTAGTCTGCTCATGTCATTTTTGCAGTACCTGAGCCTTCTGCTGAGCTTGACCTTGGTCATCTCTGGGAGCCGTATTTCCCTTGCTCCTGATCCTGATACTCTGTGGCAAGCAGCCATCCCTCACCCTGCTGCCCACCTTCACCTCTCAGGCAGTCACCATTTGCCTTCTTCAGCTTCTTGTGCTGCTGATGGATGGATTCACAGAAAACAGCTGGTCTCCATTATAGCCTTGTGGCTAGAACCATTCTCATGGAAGACAAATAAACTCCACTGTCACTATCTTTGTATTTTTGCTTTACATGTTTGGTTTACATGGTTTTTTGCTTCTCAAAAAAAAAAAAAAGCCTAAAAAGTAATAAAGGCTAACAATTCCACCAGTTTTCCAAACATCCCCTCCCACACCTGTGGGAAACTATGATTTTGCTTTACCTTAAATTAAAAAAAAATGCCCAAAGCATATAGACAAATAGTATTTCCCATAAGTATGAGTTGCATTAATAATGGGTCAGAATTTTCTTTATTTCATACATTCACTCTTGAAACAGGGTAATATTCCTAACAGTATTTTTTTATATACGCAGTTATCTATAATTTCATCCCACAAAAGTAATACATAATACGAAAAGATAAATAGTAGCAGGTCACTGGATTGATGGCTTGGTAATTTTTTTAGAAATTTTTACAGATTATTTTGTAACACTTTTTGCCAAGGATATAACACTTAATTCCAACTTTGGGTCCAACATTTGTATAATTTTTGCACAGTCTCTCACTAAGAAAATATACTACCTCTTTAAGTTTTAAATTTTCTGTTGCTGAAGGTGACAAGGACAAAGCAGAGACTGCCGCATGACCATAAGAAGAAAGGCTGACCCTGGGCTTCTGCATTTCCAAAGGAATATAAGTGGCCTCAGTGGAACAGAATTCAAGAAAAGAGGTGAAATTGCCCTTCCCCCTCCTTCCCCCCATCAATAAAAAGATTCTGTGTATGGTTTATTTTGCTCCTTAAAAAAAATAGAAAATCTGCTCCCCATGACAGCCTGGATTGTAAAAGCAGTATTTCAATTGGAAGATTACTTAGCTTTCATGGGAATTAACAGAGAGTCCCATTATTCACAGATGACTTGGACAATAAAATCTGTTTTCTGTCATTAATCTGGCACCAACTGGCTGACTGGTCACCTACAGCGAGCTGTGAGAGATGGGAAGTGGGGAACAGTCATGTTTATTCACCAGATAGTACTGTGGAAAACAAACAGAAAATTATCTTGGGAAAACTGTGGACCACAGAGAAGTTCTTGTCCATTCAATGCAGGGAGCAGGGTTATTAATGTGATTCCTCAGAGCTTTTCTCTTACCCACAGTTCAGGGAAGGAAGATATTTTCCTCTCATAGGAGGAAAGAACTGAAAAAAATATACAGAAGGTTGATAGAGCTACAAAGAACAAGCATTGACAAGACTTTGAGGAACTACTTATTCATTAATAATATTTACTTAGCAACAGCAGATGTTCAAATGTCAGCTTTTCAGTGTTTTATTACAGAATCTCCTTTAATTTCATTACAGAAAGCCCTCGGCATGGCTGCAGACCAGGTCTCTGGGTTTAGAACCATACCTCTGCAGAAACCCTCTTTACTCCACATAGACAATTTGAGAAGGCACCAAGCAGTTGGAGAAAGGACTTCAAAAGTGGTTTGGATTTAAACTTTGTTGTTCAAGCACTAGCAGTTTGTTCAGTTTGAAATTTCCAGTCCCAAATGCCGTAAGAAGACTCAGAAAATGTGTTTTCTGGGCAGCATGGGGGTTGCATTACAGTACCACAGGCACATCTCAGAAGGATGTGTTTGGGCAAATTTATTAAAGCTGGCTGGAAGTGAGTAGAAATAAAACTGAGTTTTGGGATGGCAAACCAGTACGAGACTTCACCACAGCTTAGTCAGCTGAACTACATTTTACACCGACAGGTTTTCTGACAGTATAGTAGAAGCTCATGTTGGCTGCTATAATTACAGATTTTTGATTTTGAGGATAGAAAAAAGCTGCCAATCCAGAAAAATTAAAAAACTCTGTACCTATGGGGCTTGGTTCTTCAATAACCTCCATGATTACATAGCTGCAGATGCTTAGACTCAACTAAACCTTTCAACAGGACTCCACCAAATCCATATCAAAAGCAACCAGCTGGTCACACATCCAGAGAAAACCAAAATATTCAGCAGGAAGTGCAAATTTCCATCCTACATTTCAGAACATTCTGCTGTACCGTGAATTCCTCAGCGACAGTATGCTAAAAAAGGTGGAGATGGGCACCAAGCCCAGCAGTAGCCAAGATATTGTGTATTTTCCCTAAAGTACAGGATGCCACTCAGCTCTGGGCAGTTGTGCTCGTGGAGTTAAGAGCCTAGAGGGAATATTCCCAGTGTGTGTGAGGCTCTCTGCACTTTCCTTTTTGACTTAAATGAGTAATTTTTGCCAAAAGTGAGAGAGAAGAGCTACTCACAGTGACTGATGGTGTTGGCCAGATGGGTCCTGAATATTAAAGAGGCTCTGAGTCCAGACCTTCTCCCCTCTCAGACACAAAATGCACTCAGGTGGCTAACAGGAGCTATTTTGCTTCCCTAGCAGTCTTCGACTCCAGGATTAATCCTCACAGAAGTAAGGACTCCCACTCAACCTTCTTATGATTTTTTGGGGGGCTGGCTTCTCCCACAGACATGGCTAGTGACTGGTTTTCAAGTTATCACTGAAGACTTTTGCATGCAAAAAAAGACTCTAAGAGCTTTCCTGCTAACTTACTTTAATTAAGAAATAAGTATTAAGCTGCAGCAGTTGTGGTTGATTTTGTTCACTGCACCTGTAAAGCCTTGCAATAAAGCTACGTATAACTGCTTTTTTTTTCACTGTTCATTATTATCATGCACTTGGTGAGCTAATTTTTCAGGTCAGCAGGATTAATTGCAGCACTCAGAAGGAAACATCCTATACAGTAGCAACTCAGTGTGTGTGGCAGTGTATGTTCAGTCCATTTCTTTCTAAAACATACATAAACACAGGAATTTTAGCCTTTTTTTAAAATCCATTTTAGAAGTTTGAGTGCTCCATTGCAAGCAAGACGAAGTTCAAAAGAGAATAGAGTGAATATATAATGAAGGCACTGATCAACACTTCTTTTTCTTGTAGGAAATATATTTGTTCTCTTGGGCACTGAATTTTCACTGAAACAAACTACATTAGTGAGAAAACAACTTTTCACTGAATTAAAGAATATTCTACAGTAAAAAAAGAATGAAGAATTCTGAGCTGAAGAAAATTATAACCTCAGTCAAAAAATAAAGGAAAAAACAAAAGCAAAAGAACAGTAGAAGAAGGAGTTAAGTCACCCCTATTTACTGGCTTGGCACAAGAATATATCAAAGATAGGAAAAGCTCCATGTTTGGTGAACTAAAATTAAGTATCATAAACCAAAATAATACTTGGCTTCATGGAAAAAGTTATGACAATAGTAATGATTCACTCTTATACAGTGGTTTTTTATCTTTAGGTCTCAAGGCTGCTTAGAGTAAATGTACATGTGTTGTTCAATAGTTACAAAATGCACAAAGCTTGCTTATAAAATACGTTTTTTTAAGAGTGTTCCTCATCCTTTTAAAGACACTTAGATAAAAATGTGACCCACAAGGCCTAAATTGCCTCTTGCTTGCACTGGCATATGGAAGACTTACCTGAATTAATCCCATAGAGACCTCAAGTGAACCAAAACAATTGAATGGCCCAATCACATTTACAGATAACATTAAAAAGATAAGGAATCAAAAAGCTGGCCCAAGTGTATGGAAATTAATAGAAAATTCTCCTTTTTATTCCCACCCTAGATGAGAAGGTGAAATACCTACCAAAACAATTGATGTTAGGAACACACAATATCCCTGACGAGAAAAACCTCTACTATTGCACATGTTTTGAAGTTAGGAAGACCGATATAGGAAACAAGCAATCAGATCCCTAGAATTAGGGAGGCTTCCATACAGAAAAAAAGATCTTTTGATTGTGGGACTTGCAGTCAGTGTCAAGAGCTACTGAACAGCTTAAAGACAAAGACAAGATGGGAAAGGTGAGCACATCTGTGCCAATACAGAGTCAAAGATGCAAGTGCTCCAACCAAAAGAAAGCACTTTAAAGAGGAATCACAGCAATCTAACTACTGAGAAACAAAAGCTCCACTACAAACCTCACATACTTTTGAGGGTCAGTCTATAGCAAGAATTAAGGCTACACATTAAGATTCCACAAGTTCCTTCAAGACATGTGTTGCTCCATGCAAATGAAAGGAAATATTGCAACTAATCCTATTTTCTGCCTTCTTCAGCCGCCACCCTCTGACAAGGGCACATCCACAGTGACTTGTACTCTAATCTTCCAGGTGTCTAGCTATGGCAGCATGCTCCACCCAGTAACACATTCCAGAAGACGCAAGTAGACTTTAACAACTTAGCTGAGACTAAATGTAGCTAACGCTTCCACTGGGGAATTTCCATTTCAGGGCTTAACTCTCCAGAGAAAGAAAGACTTTATAATATCAAACAGGACATCCAAGCACAAGAATAGTTGCTATTTTTCAGACTGTTCCCTAGTATTCTTACAGCGTATTTATGGGAAAATTAGAAATACTTCTTAGATTTCATTAGACAGAAATTACATAGTGGCATAAAAAATATTAACTACTATCTTCTAAACCAAACAGCCTGTACTATCTTCTAAACCAAACAGCCTGATGGCAACAGGAATCCCACATCCTCTAACTGGTCAAGCCAAAGGTGTCTCCTATTACTGGTTTCCTGATCCATTTGCTCCAAGTTTTGATATCAAGTGGACAGTAGGCCCACCCAAAGTTTGCAGAAGTATCTGCCATTTAGATTAAAGGCTTACAACAGTTACACAAAAGTTGTCGAGGTTTGAAAGCTTGGCCCATAAGCCAAGCAAGTCCTTGGAATTTAATGCTACTGGAAAGCTTCTAGTAAGGAGGACTGGAAGACTGGTCATCTTTGTGAAGAGGATGGGTAAACTAACCCTAAAAAAAAAAATAGAGAATGTGAAGTATGTTTCCTGCATGCAAACAAATCTATCAAACAAATCTTCTCTTAATAGCAGAAGGGTGAGCCTGTAAACTAGAAAACCAATGAAATGCTTCTTGTTAATTGAATCTTCCTTCTCAGGGAACAATATCTCTGATTTTTTTTCTTTCTTTTAACAAATGAAGCTGGGGGTTGCAACTTAGCAAATCCTTTAATCATGCAACTAACCACACTACCCATTATGTACAGCACAGTGAATATTTGATCAATAGCACTGTTTTTGTTAATTCTATATGAATTGAATAAGTGGGGAAAAAAAATCCTTCAAATTTTGTGGGTATTTTCAGTTGCTGAGTCAGAAAACAAAATAAGGTCTAACATCTGCTTTTATTTCTTGTTCAGTAAAGCTTGCATCTCCCTTCAGGACTAAGAGCAAGCAAACTGCTGCTAACCATGATAATTATACAGTACTCAGCATGGTGAGTAGAATAACATTGTAATTGTCCAAGGGTTTGAACAATTTGGACTGATTTTGTATAGTGTATAATTTACAGTAAAGATTCAGAATGTGTTTTCTTTGCTCCAAGAACACTTTCATCCTTTAGCTTTGGATCATTATGCATGAAGACAAGCATCCACAATCAAATTCAATCCAGATGAAGAACATCTGCAAAAATAGAACAATTTATTTTATTGACATTTACATTTCCATAATTTTATCAGCATCTGATTTTGCTTGTGACAGTCAAGGTAATATAAAATAACCAAGACCCCATGGAGTCATTCAGACAAAATAAAAGTATGCAAACTCTTGAAATGTTACCATAATCAAAACAAATTAGTGACAGCGACTGAAGCTGGGTGAAAGGACTCAAGAAAATATTAACAAGCTCCGTGCTTGCATATGGTTTATTTTCCTTCATGAGGTCAGGGCCAGACTCAGTCAAATGCAGCTACATATTAAGACCCTCATTCTGCAGAAATCCAAGTGTTTATTTTTACACTCTGAAGAGTCACTGTGAAGCAACTGGGACTAATAACAACTGAGAGCAGTTATAAATCAGGGCCCACATAATTTCTGAGTATTAGATGTGCTGGTGCATAGCAGTGAGAACAATGAGTACCAGAGCCATCGTCATTGCCACTGCGTGTAAAGCAGCAGCATGACCTGAAAAGTGTTCTAGCTTTTCTCAGAAAGAAATGAGCAGTTCATCACTGTGAATGTACAGTATCATCCTTCATGAGACACAGATAAAAAATGTTTACAAATATAATCAGGAGCCTTAACAATGGTTTGTTTTCTATGGCTTTTAAAGACTTTTTTTTTTTTCAATTGTTTTAATTGGGGAGGCAAGGAGAAAATGGAGCTAATGGGAGGTGGGGGAAGAAAATGTTTCTCCATCAACAGCTGTCTTGAACATTTTTGTTCTTGACTTGAAATTGAGATTTTCCCTCTCAGTGATTCCACTCCACTCTCATTTTGGTAAAAAAAAAAGGAGACACAAATACTAGTAGGATTTCTTTTTTCTTCTGTTAATGTCTCATGGCTGCTGTCTATAAAATGGGAATAAGAAATACCTATCCCAGAGTACTCCAATGGAAATTATATAAGGACTATTTATGGGCCACTTTCATGAAAGCATTTAAGATAAGTATTCCAAATAGTTACAAAGTTATATCATAGCATGGAATAATTCTAGCACAGAATTGAGTACTGTTTCTAAATCACAGGATTGTTGCCAAAATGACCTTTCTAATGCTACTGAATTCGTTCCTGTTAGAGAACTTAAAGAGGTCATCATGCCAGTTGTCAGGTTTATATACCCCGCAGAACAGCAGTAGGTTAAACACTAGATCCAATGTCTGCTCTGACAAAAATTAGTCAGTAGAGACACCTAATAGACAGTTCAAAAATTTTTACATTAAATGCTTTCCAATGTTTCTTTAGTCCTTAAGTTAATATTTTAATTCTACTATGTAAAACTGAAAAAAAACCCTTTTAAAATTAGCATTAAGTCTAGCAGCTAGAGTAACTGTGAAAGAATTTGACTTTACACTTGTATTTTACATATCTGACATTGAAGTGTGTCACATAAAGTCCTTCAAAAGTAAGATTCACAATATAATTTTTGACAAGCTTCCTATCAAAATAGTCATCATAGCCATTTGTGGACATAACGTACCAGTGTTCATTTATGCTTAGCCATCTTTATCTAGTACAATGAAGAGGGAAGCAAAAAGGGAATTTGTATATAAGGTGGTATCCTGCCTCTCAATGTTAACAAACACTACTCAGATCTGGAAAGCAAGGCTGTGAGCTCTTGTGGCTAGGTGACCTTAAGAGTTAGAAACAGATTTTTCAATTAATTCAATATTCATCCTTATGATGCATTTAACACTATAATATTGCAAGTCAAAACTTCAGACAAATCTCAGTTACCAACAGTTGGTCTGACAAACTTTAAAGCAGATGCTGCCAAATTAAACAATAAATAATAAAAAGAAAGAAAACAGAAGAAAATAAGGGTTGTTGACTTAAGGAGGTTTTCTCTTCATTACTATAGTTATGGGGAAATTATTTCCTTCTTGCTCTACTTGCATCAGTGCCCCCATCTCTAAAACAAGGTGATGAACTGCTGCTATGAGCAGAAGACAATAATTTGGATTGCTTTCCAAACTATGCTCAGCTTCCAGGGTGTGGATTTCAGTGTTCTCTCCTTAAGGGAAAACTCAAAGCACAGATACAAAATTAAATGGTCCCAAATTGACTGCTGTGCTCAGCAACAGTGTTTATCCAACACACAGAGGACTTCCTGAACTACCCCAGACCCATAGCATTTACTCAGCAGGAGGATAAAGACTCCTTCCTGACCAAGGAGAGTGAGATCAAGTGAAAGACAGCAGTCAGATCTGGGCACAGAACATTTTGGGAGATGCAGTTCCAAGGGGACTGACATGGTCCGAGCATGACATCTTTTCTTGTCATAAGCACTAATAGCAAGAATGTCACCATAGGCTATGCTCTCCTCTGCTGTTGCCAAGTGATTAGATTTACCTATATATTGGTGTATATTTAATATATTTGCATATTCATTGATGGTCCTGTGTCGGGTTCTGGCCTCAGGTGTATGTTCTGCAGATCTCTGCAGCAGTCCAAGTGAAGGAAGCAGACTCTGCTCTAAACCACCAAAGCACATCATCACAAGAAAGAATAAGTCCAAAAACAAGTTACCAAACTAAATTGCTCGCATACATCCTTTCTTCCTCAAAAGGATGAGTTTTATTTTACTCAATACTCTCTAGCCTTGTCCATGCAGGGCACAGGGCTTCCTCTCTATTCCAGGGAATCGATGCATAGCTCTCAAAATGAAGGAACATACCACAAGTCTGGAGGACAGAAAGTGGGAGGGACCATCTCTCCCTCCCACTGAATAGAAGCATTTGATCAAGGCATTTCTGGACACAACAGGAAACCAAATTTTTAGTTGGCCAAGGCTTACCTTAATATAAATAATATAACTAACATAAAACATTTGCTTCCTTGGCTGCAGAGGCAATTGAGTAGGACTTAGGGAATATGCTTTTCAGACATCCAGAATCCTATGTTAGATCTTAAATTTTCTTAGGCTCTCATTTGAAGACTGTAATGAATCTCAAATCCATTCCATTGAAGAGAAAAAGGATCAGAAAACTTGGAAAGTAAATTTCCCGAAGCTCCTCAGGTTCTGTCCACCTCTGACAGATTTTCTGTCAGGAGGATTTGACTTAGTATTTGCCTGGTATTTCCATTCCATTTCTTTTGCAATGCTGAAGTTCCTTTTGCTTGGAAAAATTCTAATCACAAATTCAAGACAGTCCACAGTGTTAAAAAACCCCCAAACAACAAAACATACTGAAGTTCAGGATGGTTGGGATCTAGTCCAGAAAACTTAATTGCAAGGCAGGGTTTTATTTATGTCAGTTTTGCAGAAGGCAACATTTCAAATTCTGATAGAAGACCTTTATATCTAGGTTCTTCATTAAGCAGTCTGTTGTCTAGAAAATTATGCCAGCGAAAAGAAAACTGTTTTGTTAATTATCTCAACCCATTCCAACCTCCATGTATTTTTTCTTTTTTTTTTTTTTAATGAGGCTCAACCCATGCAGATCAATGTGTGTTTATTTTCTCAGAAAGGAGAAGAGGAAAAATTGGGGTATTTTTATTATGTGATGAAAATAATGGAGGTGTGAAGGGGTATTTTTTGGGAAGAGTTTAAGCGTGCATGCAACAAAGTATGTCCCAAAGACCAGAATGCAATTGCTCACAGAGAAATTTCTCCTGATAACTTTTTTTTCCCAGGATGTGATTTTTCTGGTAGAGTTAAATAATCCTGCATTATGGACATTCAGTAATGGATTGTTTAACACTTTGCTAGGTCACTGGTACATTGAAAGACTATATCAGGTCAGGTACCTAGCTTGCCTGAATCAGTATAATTTTACTGAAAACACTCCAACAGGACTTCACTGCTTTACAGTAGCTAAAGGCCTAGATACAAATCTTCCAGAAACAAAACATCCAACTAAAATAACCATCCTCTCCAGTCCTAGAAAAGCCTTGATTTATAGGTACTTGGAATACACAGGTGGCGGTCAATAATAGCTTTTTGCCTTCCCCACTCATGAAAGCCCTTTATTTTTGGTGCAGTTTAGTTTCAGTGAACAGGCTTGTGGCAATACACTCTGAAACCCATTTGGTGAACAAACCTTTCCTCCACCATTTTTCTCCTGCAGTTAGCTTTTTCCTGTTTCATGCAACAACAGCAGGAGACACACCATGCCGATCCCACCTGTCAAATTCCCTAAACACGAAACTTCTGAGGTTATGTATTTCAGAAAGGAATTTGAAAGCAGCAGTGACAGTAGTTTCTGTAATGGCAGGAAAAAAGGAAGCATGAAACACAGAGAAAGAAGTTCTGATTTTTTTTTCAGGAAACTACAAATGGTCTGTTCAACAAGTGACTGGCTGAAGTCGCAGAGTGCTAATCATTAGTCCCTAACAGAGAAAAAACTCATCAGCTATGTTAAAACCCTTTTTTTAATATCTCTTCAGAAACCACAAGTGAGCTATTAGAAATAACACATCTCTCCATAGCAAGAACAAAGAGTATCACAGGTTGCTCCTCAGCATCTGTTTTTATCCTCTTGGAAGCATTTGATGCAGATCTGAAAGCTCCTAGCTCAGTTTGGGATGTTGTTTCAAGAATCTGTTGTATGTTGTATTATTCACTGGTGTGTTTTGTAATGCCAAGCACAATGCAATGAGGGTATTTCAAATTCACATGAAAGCAGCAGAAGCTAACTTTGAGTTTAAAGCCATTGCTTTATTACTGCAAAGTTGTGTTTTGAAGTGATTACTCAAATATGAATCAAAGGAAAAGGTATGCTGGGCGCTGGATCTAATGAACATAAATCCGCAAGGCAGTACAGCAAAATGAGGATTCTGATTTATATGTATTTCTTGTTGTTACTTGCACTTCTGACTCCACATGCAAGTGTCTATTATGCCTTAGAGCCATGATTCTTAAAGTTAAAATAAATGTTAAAGAAAAATATATAAAAATGAATCTTTGTTACTTTTGAACCATGCATGACTGGTTGCACACAGCGCAGGCAGGAGAAGCTCCGTCCAAGGCTCTGCAGAACAGTCTTAAGGGCAAACAGCAGACTGAACCAGACAAATCAATTTTTTGACATAAGTAACACATATGAAAAGATCAACCAAGAGCCTCAACCACAGGCCACCAAAAGTATTGGAGCCTTTTGTGCTTTATAGATTAACATCTGACGAATATAAGGCTTTCATCAACCCACAAATAAACTTGGAAGGAGTTTGTGCTAAGTTTTAGGTAATATAAAATTATTCATTTACCTGTTCATTCTCATTGACAAGTACTAAAGTTAGAGCCTTTCATGGCAACTTTTTCCAGTGTTGAACATTTTAAAATATTCAAATAACTTTTAAGAAATGCTGTTGCTATCTTCCCTTTATAGCAGTCCCCCTCCATTAAGGTATGCATATATGTATTTGGCTAACTGAAAGGGAGACCTGTGTGGAGCAGTTTGTATGTAATCCAACATTTCAGCATTTTCATAATTTGCTGGAAACCTAGCTCAGCGCGAATGCATTTCCACTGAGACTGATCTAGTTGAAAGTAGGGAGATTTTATGAGCCTAACTGCTATAACACAGCAGAATTGTCCCCATCTGTTAAAATCTATAGTTTTACTGAGTGAGGAGCAAAGAGGCTAGAAAGTGCATAAACAATGGTCACAATATGTACAGTAAGGAACTTAATACAGGAGGCTCTTGCCACAAAGTGTAAGAGATACTTTTTGTATGAGATGATCTCAGGAAAATATGTGGGGAGACAGCAGGGATCACCATCAGTAGAAAAAGAGGAGAAGAAAAAGAGACAGTGTTGCACCTAATGGTGAAAATATTTGATTCACCTACCTTGACTTCTCATTTCATTTTTATTTATTGAATACCTTTGTACAACTGTTCTTAGAACCACACAAAAGTCTACATACTTAAAGATAAAACTTTATTTTTAAAAATTATTGCTTCTATTTTTAGTGCTTTGAACATTTTAAATAACCTTGACACCTGTCCTTCAAGAACTCCAGTGTATCAGTTTTCTACCCGAAAAAGCTGTCAATCTATAATTAAAGAGTATTTTGGGAGATGCTATGGCAATTGGCTTGTACTACTTCCAGCATTAAATTATTTTCTTTAACCTGACTTCAGTTGTTTTATGATCAAAAATACCCATCTTAGCAGGAAAAATCTCTTTTCAGAGGTTAAGTATTTCTAATATTATCCAAGCAAATACCAAAGTTACAAAGTAGTAGACAGCCATCTTCTATAGGCTCAGTTCTGTTATACTTAAGTATGCAGAGACCAAGTGATATCCTCGGTATGCATCAGAAATGTGGATAAATACCACTGACAGTGCTAATGCATATGGATTTATACATTCAGCCAACAATACAAATAGACAGCAATTTTTTTTCTGAGGTTGTTCAACTTTAATTTATCAAAACAGACATTTTCACTTCCTCTAATCATCAATTCTTACTGTTGTTTCTCAGGCAGGTAATTTATGCTATTATTCACATGGTTAAAACTTCCTGCAACTCAGTAAATATCCATTCCTTCAGTGATAAATTATGATAAGAAAGAAAGGACAGTAACATCAAAAATAATTTCCAATACTATGATGTTCCATCAGAAATAAACTCCTTCATTTTTTCCTTAGAAAATAATCAAGGGAAAATAAAGAAAGTGAACATCCCAAAGAATATAAAATGTAAAGTTGACACAGGCCTAATGTATGTTGCTTAAAAAGTTATGATGCAAATCTAAACTGGAAGAGACATCTTCACTGCAAGAAATTCACAAATAAACAGTGATTGCTCCCTAAAGACTTCAGACAGGTAGAACGGAAAGGTAGGACACATTTTAGAGGGATACATATGATAAAGAGGGAAAGAGAAATAAATTATATGGCAAATTAAGCAGATCCTCTTTGTCCCACACTTAAAGCTTCACATCCTGTCAAAGTTCAGCTAATAGCCATGAATTCCAGAAAATTAGTTCCATATATAGGATGGAAAAAGCATTTGCTGACCTTTAGAGAAATTCACATCACAGAATGACCACATATACATATTAAAAGGAAACTTAATCTATGAAACAAAGTTGCAACAAACAGCCTTTAGGAGGAAAATTATACTTCCACTCCTGCATTCTCCCAAGCCAGTCTTCAGCACTCTAAAACATTATGCCAGGAAAGAAACAAAACATGCTGGAGGTGCCACCATCCTCCATCAGGACATAGGCTCCCACCTTATGTGTATGTTGAAGGCAGAATTCTCCTACTTACTGTTGGACACAGGTGGAATCCCCAGAAGGACTAAGGTGAGTTTTATAAACAGAAGCTGGGCTGAAATAGTTTAGAAGTGAAGCTTATCTTACTTAGTTAAGATAAATATATGAAACTTAATTATCAGGACCACACCAAACATGGATAGCAAATATATTCTTGATTATTTCTGTGCCTTGAGCATCTAAGGAACCCAAAGGCTTCTGAGTAGTGCAGAACCTGTGGAACAGAACAATCTGGAGAGAAACTTCTGAAATTTCTAGATGGCTTCAAATTGCAATAATGAATATGCCTTCAAAATTATCCAGTCAGTAAAATTCCTGGAGATCAGGAAATGCTAAAATATGCTACACAAGAAGTAGAAAATACAAATAATTTTTTCGATTTTCATTTGAATGACCACATCCCACCTTAAGCAGCATAGTTATGTTGCTTCTCATTTTTAAGCGAAATTAGACCCTGTTTTGAATATTTCAATATTACTGTCTCTATTTTTAATTTGTGGTTCTACAGGAGTTTATACATTTCCTGGGAGATATTTTTCTTGACATCATAGTCAAATTATAATGCCTTATGGACAATAGCACATAAAAATGCTGCTTCAAAAAAAGAGGCACTGTAAAGTTTCTGACAAACTTTGTGCAATTGCTAAGGACAAAAACACTCAGCATTTTTTCTTACCAACAGCCTTCAAAAACATCTATATGATTGGAACAAGTTTGGATTTATGTAAGCAGTGACAGCAAGACTAAAGCATACCTCAAACAGAGGAAATGTGCTATTTCCACTTTTCAGAAAAAAAAAGGAGTGTCAAAACACTATGGTGTTTTGTTTACTATATAGGATGTAGTATATTACTTATACTGTCATTATTTTCAATTGAACTGTAAGGCCATGCATGTTCATCTTTTGCCTCCTCAGTCCTTCAGACTTTGAGATTGCTCCTCCTGCTGTCACTTGAAATGCTATCAGAGATCTAGGACCTCAGTCACTCATCAGAGGAAGAGTTTTGGGAGTTTCCAACCCACTTACCTGGCAGGGACATTCTTAACCAAATGAGGCTGAAGATAACAAGTGGGTGGGAAACCGGAAACTCTTTCTGCCCCAGAGGACTTTACATTCCCCACCTGTCTTTCCTATACAGCAATTCTCCATGTTGGTGCTGAACCAAACTCAAGGAAGGGGCATGTTGCTATTTTTACATGGAAATATGCATCCTTCTAAGTTTCAGCTTCGCATTTCTCTGAAGAAAGAATGGCTCATGTGACTTAATTCTAGAGGCAGCTGAGAGTAAAATCTTTTCTGTCATGCTTCATTGTGAATGACAATGCTTATAATATCTCTGTAAGATGTAATTTTTTCATGTCAATAGAAATTTGATATTCATAATCTAAGCAATAATTATCCTTTTTAAATGCTCTTGTTTTTGGCTGCCACTCTTATTATGGTTGTTTCAATTCACCATCTCTAGCCTGTAGAGAAAAGAAATTAAGCTATTTATTCCAATGAAGTGAGGAGAAAAGAGATTTTTGTTTTGTGGAAAAAAATGTAAAATGATGGAGGGGTTAATACAATTAGCCTAGCGCTCGAGGCCTTTCCTATCTTCAAATTTATTTCTAGTATTCTGAAAAAAAACCCCAAAAATGTATTTTCTTCAAAGAGGGGGAGGTTCTATCTCTTTCATATATAATTTCATTTATTTGTTATATTTTATCTGTTTAATTGTGTAGGGTGGACTGTATAACTTCCTCTTTGAATAGATTCTTCACTGAAGATAGTTTACCTGTTTGGAGAAAGGCAATTGACTTTGATTTATAGGCTCTAACTAAAAGGCATGGCATCATTGTTCTATATATGTATAAGAAGCCATTTGTACAGAATATGGGGAAGGGTATGAGAGGGGATTTCCTCTCAGCTGCTCTTGAACAGCTGACCTAAAGCCTGAAGTCTCTGACTTGATATTTTTAGCATTATACATGCATGTAGCTTTGACTTGTCTTCTTACATTGTGACACTTAAGGCAGAAGGGAAAACATACTCTGCATACTCATAATCCAGCTCCTAAAATGTACACATTATTTGCAAGCAGGCCTAATTCCTGCTTTTCTGTTTTATTCATTACCAAGAGTTATTGGAAAGCAGACTTTTACTCCCATTCAGCATACCTGTGCAAATTAAAAGCCATTTCAGACCAGCGTGCATGATAGGAAAGTGGAGAAGAAATGGCTTTCTGCTGACCTAGAGCAAGAGATCCCACAGTCAGACAGGTCTTCCATACTCCTGTCTCACCCCAGCAGGCAGCTTCCTGGGATGCTGTCACAATAGGTTTGGTAAACCTTCTCGTCCTCTGTTGTTTTTCCTTTTTTAAAAAAGCAAAAGCTCTAAAAGAAACACAAAATTTATACAGTTCACAGAGAGAGAGAGAAAAAAATCTGATCTTTCACCCATCATAGAGATTGCTGTGCTGAGGTTCACTGGGAATTAAAAAAGTGTACAAAGCAATCATTCCCAATAATTCACCTCTCTGAGACTAACTACAAGTACATGTCCAGCTGCTTCTCTGACACAGATCCTTCCTCTTTCCCTCTTACTGCATCTCAAGTGCTAGATGTGATGAAAATTTACCAGAAATATGGGAAAAAGTAAACAGAGTGACTCTCATAATTCTCTGATAGGCCACACTGGTAGGTCCTCACAAAATGGCAGCTACCTCTTCTAGGAGTAACCTACCTTTGCTTAAATGGATCCCTTTCCATAGCAGAGTTAAGCATTTATAAATGTGAAACAAGTGCAATAATTAGTAAAACTATGCCGTCAAAATGCATTGCACGCAATCCACAAATACGATGTTTACATTTAGTACCTTTAGCTGAAAACACAAGAACTTTGTTAAAAGGTGGTGCTTCTAAGGTCTTCTCCACACTCTAACTTGGTAGAATAAATGGGAAGTGGAGATGTTGGAAATAACTAAAACCCCCGAAAACTGCTTTCGTCCTCTGGGAAGTGCCAACATCATACGCAGACTCAGGGTCAAGCTCCAAATCTTACTTCTCCTGTGCAAAGCGATTTCCCTTGATCCCAACAACGATTCCAGAATCTGTCCCCAAAACTTTACTTTCTTGGCTCTTCCACTCAGGTGAGCCACCTTCCAGCGAGCATATATCTGGTCACTAATAGTCCCTTTGGTGGGCTTGACAGCCGCAAGAAAGGCCATTATGTGGGAGATTCCCCCATCACAACAGTTCCTCTGCCTCTCCTGATCCTGACTTGCTCCCAATGCTCCTACTCCTTCTGATCTTTTTTCTGTATGTAGTCACTTGTTGTTCATTGCCATAACTAAATCTTTTGGTCTCCTGAGAGAGTATTACTGGACAGCATGTCACTGTGTGTCATGTCTCATCCACACAGCACACTGAGGAAAATTCATCTGAATTATCCTTTCAAGTAGATTAGTTGAAGCACATTAAAAGCCTAGCATAAATGCAACATGAATTTGTTTTAGTTTAGTATGTTGCAGAAACAAATTAAACAAAATTAAATTACGCCATGTTTTTGTTGGGTTTTTTGAATATATGGTTTCACGGGGCTGTAATATTGTTTACCTTAGGTACCTTCAGTACCTTTGTTAGTCTGCACAGCAAACCCTTATGATCCAGGAATTAGTATCCAAGAGAATTTTTCTACACATGCAAGTTCAGGATCAGGGCAGGTTGCTTGATGAAAAAAATCAAAGCAGTCTAAGTACTGCTTTCAATTTTCCAGTCGAGTATGGCTCCCTGGACCCTCAATATCACTGTATGGGGACTGAATTCCCAAATTCTGTGTGTCTTCTTTTACCTCCACCTTCTAAGACACCCTTTTCCTGGAAAAAAGATGCATATCTAAACAAATAATCTTTTAGAAAGAAGGGGAGAAATGTGGCATAAATTAAAGGAATAGAATGCAGCCAGAAAGTAAACACAGGTAAAAGAAATACACTGTCATTTCAGTGGGAAACAAAACCAGGAGGATCCTCTCTGTGTTATTTCACTTAGACTCAACTAACCAGACAATGTGGTGAAGGGAGAAAGGGAATAGAGGAGAAGGGTTAGTTATATCCATACTTACTTTTAAAGTTAACAAATATACCCATCTATGGAAAACATGGGGTGGCCTGTGAAGAGCTCCAAGAAGCAGCAGGCAGGGAGCCAGTCTTGAGACACTTACCAAAATGGAAAAAAAACCCAAACAACAACAACCAACCAAACAAGCACCAAAACAAACAAAAAACAAACAAACAAACAACCCACCAAGCCCAAATAAGCAACAAATAAACAAAAAAAATTAAAAAGGCATGGAAAACAAAAGACCTCAACTGAGACCAGGATCCATAATGCACTCGAAGGCAACAATGTCAATCTGAAAGTTTATTACAGACAAGAACAAGTCCTCACTGGTGGAAAGAGCTCATGTGCAAAACATCTTTTCCAGTGACAAAGTCATCAAGAGCCAGAAGTACCCATTCTTGTGGCCCCAATTTTTTTCAAGAGAAGGTGGTGTGCTGCAGGGGGAGCTGTGCACCCATCATTTTGGTGCAGCAGCTGATGAAGGGAATATTCTCTAAATGACAGTGACATCTCGGGGTGTTCCTCTAGCAGCAGCAATAGGCACAGATGCTGTAGGGCTCAGTGGAACCATATTGCTGGTTACATTTCTGGCTGCATTTATTCTGTTGGTTTTCCAGCAGCTCTGTGAGTACTACATTCAAAGTGTGCTCCCAGACACTACAGTTTTGTCTCATCTGCACACTGTGTTTAATTTGAACTGATGCACTACTTCCATTCTCATCTAGCACAGAAAACATATCCTTCTTCCAAGGTGAAGAGCCAAGCATTGAAAAAAACTCCATGGTTTAAAATCTCATTAGCTGATGACTACACCTTCTTCCTAATTGCAACAAAAGGCATCTACCAGCACAAAGAATGCCCAAATGAGTAACTGTTTAGTTTACCATCAGTATCAAGGAAACAAAATATCAAAAAGTGTTTTATGGCCAATCACGTCAAAATAAACTTAAATTTATAGTATTCATATGGCCAACATACAACTGGTAAATAATGTTACAACAGGAATGCACCAATAATACTTGTATTTGGAACATGCAGTGAGTCTACTAATTTTGTCAATCTATTTTTATTCTTCATTTAAACAAAAAAGGAGCAGAGAAGCCAGCTTAAAAAATGCAGTACATATTCCATTTAATAGATAACTATGCAGACTGGATGTATTGGATTCAGTACATTCTGGTACAGATATGCTTTTTCTGCAATATGCAAGGAATGTAAGGTAGAACATAAGCTATAAGAGGAATAGGAATGAACAGGAGGTGGAAAAAAATTGTTATGGTCATTCCTATCTAAATGATGATTTATAACTTGGATATATTCACCTAAAGAAAAGATTGAGTTGTTAGCAGTGGAGGGTAGTTCAAGTGATCAACTCTACAGACTTAACACAACTCTACAAACTTAACACAAAAATACTTGGGTACGGCACCGATAAAAACTAATATAAAAACCTGACTGCAACAACATTCATCAGAGTTTGTCGTGACAAGACCTGTGAAATCCCCTGCTTCAGATGAGAAAAAAAACCCTTGCTCTCTCCTGGGCTGTGCTAAAGAATAAAACCAGGAATTTGACCACATATTTTCAGCCAAATGTTGCTAGACAAGAAAGCTAATAATTTAGGCATTTTGTGACAATCTGCTTTGAGTCAGGCCTAATAGAAGGCTGAAGGAAATCTTGTTATTATACCAGGATAAACGCATAAGTAAATACTCTAGAAATATTATTAATGGAGCAGAAGAGGCATTACAGCTGGACGATCTTTGAAAGCTTATTTGTCAAGGTTTCTGTCTTGCCCAGTTGTTATTTAATGTCACTTGGCAAAGCTCTGTTTCGACCAGAGATCACAGAAGACTAATTTACTGACCATTTTCCCCTTTTTTTTCTCAAAAGCAATTTTCCATATTAGTCTCAGTACTGTTAAAATCATTGAGAGAATCAACAATTGAGAACATGTAAAGAAACTATTTATTAAACATATATATAAATCAACATGAGTAGGTCAAGCAGTTTTAAGAAGGAATTAGCAGTGCAAACATACAATATTCACATTTAAATGAGAATGTGGAGGTAATTTTTTAATAGACTTTACATGTGTGTGGTAAAGGGAAAGTACAGGGACAAAGAAACATCAATATTCCCTCAGATCTATCAAAGAGTACCTCCTAGAGGCTAATGATTAAAATCTCTGAGGGCATCTCAGTCTCAAATTTGGTTGGTTTGTGAAACAGTCGCCTTCTTGGCTTGTACACACTTGGGCCTATCAGTTGGTAGGGACCTGCAAAAACCAAAGTTTGCTTCTACTTCAAAGATAGATGAAGAAACTACTTTAGTTTCTTAACTATTAGCTTTGAAACACCATCTTTATCATGTCTGGGATTTGGGTGAGAAGAATATACACCACAGCCCAAGAGCAAAATTCAGATTTTCTATGTTCATATCAACTCAGAGCAACAAGAACACACGTTAGTGCTACATGTTGTTCCTTTGAGAGAAAGATAATTCCTTTGAATAAGATTTTCTATAGTTTACAGCAACAGAGCATTAAAGTAGCATTTGTAGCATATATGCAGTAGGAGTTGATCGGTGCTGCTCTGATGAGCAGCAAGGGGCCATATTCTTACATGACTCCAGCAGAAGGCGCCTGGAAAATCAGCAGAAAAAGAAAATATTGACTTATTGTATAAGACTACTTCCTTCTTCATTCCTACTTTCAAGGTATTTCAAGAGCCACAGAAAAACATATCTGCAAGAGAAAAAAAAGGTTTTAGTTAGCTTAAGTCTTGACTTTTCTTTTTTTTTTTGTTTTACATGTAGAGTATGCATTTCTACCAAGAATCCTAGACATTTTCAGGACAAGCTTTTGGTGCAATAGTCAAGAAGAAATACATGAGAAAGTATTTTAAGGTTGTCCTGTTTGAAGTCCGGAGAGAAGTAATGTACCAGTTTCCCTATCATCTTCAAATGTCTCCTGTCCACACGCACATGTGCTTATCACCAGGGTTCTTTAGCCAGGATGACCTCTTTTTACATGTTGATACACGTTAATGTAGCCAGCCAAGGACAACAAATTTGTTCAATCAGAGTCAACAAAGCTGAAGAAGGCTCTGGGCACAAATTGTACATGGGAGCTGGGGGTGTTTAGCCTGGAGAAAAGGAGGCTCAGGGGAGACCTTATCACTCTACATCTGCCTGAAAGGAGTATTGAGCCATGTGGGGGTCGGTCTCTTCTCCCAGACAACCAGCAACAGGACAAGGGGAAATGTCCTTAAGTTGTGCCAGGAGAGGTTTAGATTAATTGTTAGGAAACATTTTTTCACTAAAAGGGTGGTCAGGCACTGGAATTGGCTCTCTAGGATGTTATGGAGCTACCATCCCTGGAAGTGTTCAAAATGCATGTGGATGCAGCACATGGGGACATGCTTTAGTGGTAAAGAGGCAGTGCTGGCTTAAGGGCTGGATCAACGGTCTTACAGGTCTTTTCCAGCCTTGATTATTCTATGACTCTATGTTTAATCCTGCTCTCTCACTGAGAATTTGGACAGGGATAGAGAAGGGGGGCAGATAACAAATAAGCTAAACAAAGAGAATTTCTTCCATTTCTTATCCATTCTTATACATTGCTCCACTGTTGGTAGATACATGCTGTCCAAGCAGCCACCCATTACTTCTCTGAACCCAGCTCTTACTACACCAACCATAGACTTAAAAGCTGAACAAACTCCTGTTCTCCCTCAGGCCACAACAATTCACCCATGTATGCTAGGAACTGGCTTCAGTTGTCTCAAAAAACACACATGCTGCTAATGAAAGCTTGCACTCTTCTGGCAGACCTCCTCACACCTGCAGTTGTGACATCTGATCTTAAGTGTCATTATAAGGTTTTCCAAAGCTGGAGACATCTTTTGGAAGTGACAAAGACCCAACCAACCAAACACACATGTAAAAAACCACTCCATCCTGCTGACCAGTCCCTCCTTGTTGAAAGCCAACTACTGTGGCTGTATCAGGGGGAATTGAGGAAGGTAACAGGTATGTCCTCTCTTGTTCCTCTCGTGAGTGACAAATCAGGGAATGAGGCACAGAGCCTCATGGCTGATTTACCACTGAGGTTGTCAAAGTGTCTTACCTCTTTTAGAGGTATCCCATTCCTTGCCATACTGCCATTTACTGGGGCTTGACAGATGCTCTGCAGGTGCTGCTGCTCGACATCAGGAAGCAAATATTCTCCCTTCTGTGTTCCAGATGAAGAAATGAGACACAGTAAGAGATTCTGCATGGCCACTGAGGAAAGTAGGAATGCTATAATGGTACGCCAGTTAATACACAGGGAGAGAGAAAGAGCAATAGAGCACTGAAAAAGAAAAAAGAGTCCACGAATCTGATACGTGTCTGATAAATGACTGCTTTCCCACAAGACATGTGGGAACAATGCCTTAACTGAGTGTGTAATGGCTCTTCCCAGAGACAGGGCCAATCAGTCTGACGGATGACACTGAGACCAGAAATGCAGGGGCATTCTCCTTGGGCCATGGAGCAATAAAATCTCTGCACTAGAGTTACTGCTGCTATTAAGAAGAGGTGCAGGGCATTAATTATTTTCACAGGAGAAACAGAAGTAAGGCTGTGGCATAGCAGTATAATAGTATTGAGACTGTCATTTCCCAGTCCAAACTCCTCTAATTAAGTCCCAGCTGAAGTCTCCCATTCAGGTCTATCTATAGTCCTGATTTCAAAGGGAGAGAGGCAAATAAATAAATAAATAAATGCTAACAGTTTAGTTTCTTTCCAAGTAAGGAAGGCCAGATATTTGGAGGCATTTGTGAGTATTTCTATTTGAAGATGTTGGTAGGTTGTTTTTACCTTGCAATTGTCTGCTGTCCTATTTTGAAATTACTTGACCATGTTCACTCCGTAGAACCTAACTGACCCTGAAGTCCACCAGGACTTGATAGATCTAGGGCTTACTTTTCATATTATAACTCAAGATCTGCCAAAAAATGAGAGCACAGGAAAAATCTCACCATAGTCTTGCTCTACATCTCCGTGTACTAAGGATATCTAATATTCAACACGGGACTATTGCAACCCACTCCTGGCACCAGAACTCAGCATCAAGGCACCTTGTATGACTATTTCACTTCCAGTTCCCAGAGTAGTGTATGTAAACTTGGTGACCAATTGTGTACATCTTCTGCTGTTTTCCTTTCCTTTCTTTTCTTTTTTTTTTTAATGATGAAAGTGATCTGAAAATTTCTGCTATTTGATACTTTTAATGAAACTTTATTCCCCTTAAAAAAAAAGAAAAAATAAGCTCCAAGGGCAAATTTGGGGATCTTTTTTTTTAATCTACATACTCAATGACATTTCAAACTAATACTTTTAAACATGCTTCTGTTTATTTTGCTTCATGAGAACAATGTTAGGAAATTCACTCCTCCTTACTCTTCCATTTTCCAATAGACTACTTGGAAATAAAAAGGAAAGAAACAAAGTTAAAAAGATGAGCATAAATGAAAAGGAAGGAATCACGAATTTTGGACAGAAAACACTCCATTTTCTTTCTAATATTTTCATTTTACTTCTAATTTCTTCAATGGAGTCCATTCATGAGTTTACCTTGCTGTTTGCTTCCTTTTTAAAGTTAAACTAGTTTTCTTATAGGTTTATATATTTAATTCTCTTGGGGTTACTGAAGAAATCATTAGTCAATGGTTTATACAATTGTAATTTCATTTTCCCAGGTTATTAAAAACTAATAGCATGCCATTTAATTAGACTAGATGATGAGAATCCACTTAAAAGTTAGAAATAGACTTACAAACTGCCTGTCTTCTTCCTTACTGTCAAGCAAGACTTTATAATAAATCATTATTCCTCTTAAATGAATTTAGTAATTACAAAGGACTTCATTCTTCATTATATTCACCACAGCTATACCTATTTCCATAAGTTATCTCATTTATTTGTACCAAGAGCACTATTAAATATAGCATTAATTTATCAGAGCAGGGTACAGAAAGAAGCCCTTAGAGGATATTATTGGTAATGGTCTGAAACAAAGCCTTTTGCTTATCCAAAGAATGAGCTTCTGCAAGAACCCTCAGAATTAACTCTCACACCACAGCATGGCAATGCTGTAGAATGCTAAGGGGACAAGGCACAAGGCAAAAGAGTGATTCCTTGGCCATATCCTTTCCAAGTGCAGTTCCTCTGTTGAGCCTTGAACTGAGATGACAATTACTGTACTCTGGAGCATAGACCTCTTTCCCTAAGGAAATGAACCAAGACCTCCAATTTATTTCACACAGGCTGTTTAAGAATCATTGGATAATAATGGCCTTCAGTCACTGCCAACCCATAGTGAATTTAAAATAGTGACTTGGAGGGGAAATGCTCTATGTCATAACTCCCTAGGCACATGATCCCTACTATCATGCCATTTATTAGGCAGCTTGGTTCTGGCATCACATTTATTTATACCATAATATTTCATGCTATATAGTCTGAGGTTAATAAAGTCTCATTAACAGCTCCTTTATGGACTACCCCTTTATGGGCAGTCCCCATAAAGCACTCTGAGATTTCATTTTACAATAATGGCAAGGAACCTCACAATTTATTTTCCCCCATCCAGTTTTAAAGACCCTACAGCAATATACAAGTGAGGGAAAGAAAAGGGAAAATAAAAACATAGCAGGAAAATAGTTACCTGTGGTGCAGTGAGAAGAAGACAAAGACAAATGTGGCTATCTAATAAGCAAATATGTTTTCCCTATGTGCCAGGCTATACATTCTATTGGCAAGTCCAACACTTCTTCAAGAATAACATGGATAAGGATGACAGTGATTTTTAGTTGTCTCTTTGTTGCAAAATTCTCATTGACTTGGCTTGAACTGGAATTTCACCTTATACCCTGTGTAGGCTGCTGTTTTCTGGAGTCCTTCAAACTTCTGAAAGCTGAACAGCCTTCCTCTCAAGGTCTCCTTAGATACAGTCACAAGAGCCTCTGTGTCCTGATGCTTTCTTGTTTGAATTCTGAATAACACTAAAAGTTGTTGATGCTTTGTTAAATAATAAGATTTCCAACGCATTGAGTATTGGGTGTTTTTCTTTTGTAGAATGTATGAGCTTAGAATTCTTCAGTATTTGGATTCAGTAGATGCTCATAACTTCTTTCTTAATCTGTTAAGTACAAGAACAGCTCTAGAACATCCAGAAAAGAAGATAAATTAATAATAAATTTATTTAAATTAATAATAACTACAAACTAATATATCAGCTGAAGAGGTTTCTTAAAATGTGTATTAAAAAAAACCCAAACCAACACAGCTTGGAGCTTTTTAAGGTAATAAGACAGTCATAGCTGAAGGAGTGTGCCAGAAGGTCACGGCAGGAATAAGATGTATTTACCTTTCATGTGGAGGAAGGAGAAGAACAGCCCACTTGGCAGTCCCATGTGACACAGGACAAACTTCACCTCAGTGCATATGTCATTCTGAAATAAATGCACAATGTCCCATCACCAGAGAAATCTCAGCCCAAATAAAGGAAGCACAAAGAAGAAGAAGACAAGAGAAGCAATGAGAAAGAAAATTATTTGCCCAACATCAATGTAAAATCTTCTGGCTTCTATTCTACATCAAACCTAGAGGAGAAGGGGTCAGATCTAGTCTGATATTATTCCATATGGCCATTCATTCCTGCTTCTCCCCTACCCCAAAAATTAGTGTTCATGTGAACACGGAATTTAAGAGTTTTGGGACAAAACAGGTAGATATTACACTGTTTGAAGAAAAGCAACATATATCAGTTGGTGCTTTCTTAATTCTAAAGTGGGATTAAAGAATTATAAAATGCTTATTGTCCCCAGATTTTATGCTTATGTATGGCCAAACACAATTTATTCTTTATTTCCTAAAAAAAATTGAAAGTTTTCACTGAAAAGTGAGTTATGAGTGGAAAGATTACATATTACTTCAGAGAGAAGGGACATCAATTTCACAAAGAAAACAGTAAAACACGAGAAAAGATAGATGGATGTCAGAGCCTGTGAACACCATATATTCTGATGTAAAGCCCATATTTGAGATTTCTGCCATATTCAGGTATTTACAAAGCCAGAACTTGAAAACAGTGACAGTGTTCATAGGATTGCAAATACTAAAAGGGAAAGATAAAAATAATGGTTTAGCAAATGACATCAATTATTCAATGAATATCTAACATATATGCATAATTTTTCAGTGGGAGATCGATGGGACCATGGAGTGAAATTTAAACATTTGTTTAAATGCTCAGTCAACAGAGATGGCATTATTTATATATGAAACTGAAAATTCATATTTACTGTCATCTCTCATTCAGATTGTTTTGTTTGTAAATTTTATATGAATTAAAAAAGACCACTGTATATTGATACTGATTTCTATTATAAGAATTTTAGAAATGCAGAAATCAAGATGAGACCATTCTCCCAGCCAGCATAGCATCTCCGTGATGGTTTACTGCACTCCAACCTACATTCCTTCTATCGAGTATCTAATTTGCCAAACCACAGTGATGGAATGGCAGTTTATGCTGAGAGCTTAAGTCTTTGTGTTTCTTGTGGTTGGGGTTTTATTTTCTTTTTTTTTTTCTTTTGTTTTGGGTATTTTAAACTCATATTTAAAATAGTCTAGATGGGAAGTGCCTTTGATTTTTGTTCTGTGAATGACAAGAATAGGTATGAACCAGGCACAAGGAACCATTTCACTTAGATTTACTAAAGATTGTGACTTTCTATGTGCTTCTTTTTTCCAGATGTTCTTCCCCCTTTCTTCATGGCTTCCAGTCTTCTAATAATTGTTTTGAAACAGATATTACACGGGAACTCTCCATCTCCTTGTGCAATAGGATGTTGCATAAACCAACTGCAGTCAGATAAATTTCAGTTCTAGATGACTGAAGGCAAAGGCTCAGATTATGAGGCGTAAGACTGCCTGGGAAAGGCAGACATTTAAAATAGACGTGCTTAGCAATATTTCTTTAAAGAGTACAGAAGGCTGGTCAATATATTAGAACTACATTTCCATAATGCAACGTCCACGTTACAGCACTCAGGAGCCTATATTTAATTTGGCATTCAGATCTGCCTGTAACTGCATCTAAGTATTGATCTATCAATCTGTAGCAGTTAACATCACAGGCAAACAAAATTTCATTTATCTTCACACACCTGTCGTCCATTATTCAGAATTAGCATGTCCAAAAATCAAACTTTCATAAGGTTTTTAAAAGACAACTCTCTAGTAACAATTCGTTTTCATCTTGTTTTTATTACTCATGAGAGGGCTTAGACCTCCTGAGCAGCTCTACCAGAAACTGTTATCACATAAACTAACACAGCATGAGAGAAAACAACCCCACCCACAAACAAACTCAGCACACAAACAGGTAGCCCTCATTTGCCAAGTCTATTGCATTAAAGTATCTGTAAAAAAGCAGAAATAGGAAAACAAGAGTGGTGGCTTTTGCATGCTCTAATTCCAATCACTGAGAAGTAAAAAGACTGTGGATAGGTACAGATAAAAAGAGAAAGGAAGGGGCAAAACAGAAAACATTCCAAAACAGACCACTGAACAGGAACACAAGAAAGTCATAGATGAGAGAAAACAAGAAACCTTCAAGACAAAGGCAAGAAATACATGCAAGAGATTACAACAATGGCCAAAAAACCAATCCAAACTAGTAGTGTTTGCATTCATCTTATAATCTCAAGAATCACTTTTAACAATCTAAAGAGAGTAAAAGCAGACACAAAACAAAGCACATCTACCAAGAAGCTGAAAGTGTTGACATTAATTTCATCAAAAGAAAAGTTTTTAAAAGCAGAATATTGAATTTATAACCATTTAGAGTCAATAAAAATTACAGAGAAATAAAGAAGCATCAGTAGCTCTGACATGTCTGTAGGTAGTGGGAGTAACCAAGTATTATAACTGGAGAACTAAATATATGAAAATACATAAACAGGTGAAAAAACACCCAAAAAATTGCAGCATTCATTTTCCAAATAAATTCAATCTATAAGACAGGTAGAAAAGTTGAAGCTACATTTGAAACCTGCTCTCCATTTAAATTTATTCACCATAATCAATGTTACACGTATTTTCTACACCTCATTCTTGTTTATCCATAATAAGTAAGAGAATTCTCAAGGACAGTAAGACATGAAATCACTTCAAAGAGAAAATCTTCAGGATTTTTTATCACATTATTATTAATCAATTGTATTCATAATTTTCTCCCTTCTAAAGCAGTTTCAGGCAGCTCCACTTGTAAACAATTATTGAAGATATGCAAGACAAAAGAGAAAAAAAAGGAAAAAAAATCCATCCTCTAGATACAAGAGTTTTAAAAAGGAAAAGAAACAGCATGGAATTTGCACTGAAGCCTAGGGTCACAGCAGAAGAGGCAGAAAAGGCTACTCACATAACTGCATTTCTCAGATAATGTTGGAATCTATAGGATCTGCAAATATTTCTCATGATGAGGCACCAGTGGGAAATCACAAAAAGTCAAGGATTTGGACTGCCAGTAATGTCCAGGTTATTGTCATTCTTCCAGCACATGAGCTGGAATCTAAATACTAGATGATCTAAACACACATCTAAATACTAGATGAAATAAGGGAAAAGTCACAAGAGCACAGGTAAACCCATAAGATCCTGAGATACCCAAATGTATCTGTAGTTCCCACATTGTGACCCAATGAGAGCCCATGTGCTCACAGAGCAGCTAAGGACTACAGTTTTTACTAATTTTTTGTTTATTTCAAATTTTTGTTTTGTGGAGAATAGATGTCTTTGCAGAATTAAAAAGGTGAGGGATGGGAGGGGAAAAAGAGTGAATACATTTCTCAACGTTTGGACTCCCAAGGAGCAATAAAAAAAGAATACTCTTTTGAATTTCAAATTTGATTTTTTTTAAACTCAATACAGTGGAGAAGGCACTCATAGTACTAGTTCTTAGTACTAGTATATAAAATCCCTCCCATCTCCCTCCATTTTGCCCTATCAGCACACATCCTTTCCACATTCCCCGCCTGAATAAATAAGAAAATGGGTATCCCATCCTCTATGCTGAGCAGTAAAGCAAAACAGGAAAAGGGAGGAAGAATTAAAAGCTATGCATATGCAACTGAGTGAAAACATACTCTGACAATGCTTTGAAATGATCAGAAGCAAGGCAGCACAAATCCAGAAACATTAGCTGAGGTTCAGAGCCGTGCTCCTATGCGCTGCCTCTCACCACACTCACGTTTGTCTTGCACTGCTTATTCTTGCTCCAGTTCTTTGGAAAGGGATTATCCAAGGTAGTTACTTGCAATAGCAGGGGTTTAGACTCAGTGACCCAGAAGGTCCTTTAGTCTGAAGTCTCTCTGAGTTGTCTAATTCCCACCCCAGCCATACCCCATAAGCTGCAGTTTTCCAAGTAACAGCACAATCAACCTTTGCCTTATGTACAACATCTTTTATTGAAAGCAGAAATATTTTTCTGTATCCTAGCACTAAGTTGTACCACAGTAACTGAGCAAAATAGAATTCTGTTTGCACACTAGCAAAAAGACGTAACACTGGCATCCAAATAAAGAGTTTTATCTATAAAATCTTTTATTTTAGACTATTAGGCCTGGGTTTAAGTTGCATTTTAGCCATAAACATGGTAGAAGCTGTCCCAGATGGTGAATGTAAAACGTGCTGTAATTTTTAATGAAGCAAATAAGTCACTAATAACCATAATGCCAACACTGCTGCGGTTTTGGTAGATGTTAACAAAGCAAAATTAAAAAAAGAGCATGCAGCATTCAAATAAGTGCTTAAAAAGCCCAATATAATTTGCTAATTCAGCTATTCACACTTTGATTGCACAGCCCCTGGTCATCTGCTCAAGTACAGCTGCTTCATGTAAAAACAAATAAAAAAAAAGTTTTATTGTCCACCAGATGTCCCAGCTTGTAATACTTGCTGCTATAATTCAGGTCACCCAAGGTTCAAGCACATTTAGAAATCGATTGTTCTTGGATGGTCAACCTTGTGACAGTGGTCAAGGCAGTTTGGTCCTGGGTTTATCCTGCTGAGAGGTGAGGGAGCACTTCTGTATTGAAAGAATATTCATGTTATGAATATCACAGGCACCCCAAACAGATAATTACTACTGCAGCTTAGGGAAAGAACTGGAAAGAGCTGGAGTAGAAAGAATTCAGGCAACATATGCCCTGCTTTATAAGGCCATTAACAGGGCCCTACCAGATTTATTTTCTTTACTGAAAATGAATTATTATTATCAAAGAAAGGTATAAAAGCAAAAGGCACAACAAATGCTGCTGTGCAGCAGCATTCTCACTGCGCTTGATGGGAACTAGACGATACATGCAGTGCAGCCAGTGCTTCTCCCCAAATCAAATGTAAAAATCAATGGAGCAGAATTATCAGCTGGAGATAAAACATCTTGCAGCAAGAGTGTCGAGTGCCTGATGCTGTGCTGCAAAAAAGCGGGTTTGAAACCAACAGGCAGTGTTTTGTTTATGGATTTCACAGGGCTGACAACTAAGGAAAGGCTGGACAGGAGGAAAAGTGAGCTTGTTTCTGCTAACACCTCCTCTTCCAGAGCAGGAAAAGGACATCAGTGAATGCAAGGAATCTGAGAAGAGCCAGGGACTCCCGCCAGAGCCATGCTGAAAGCACAGCTGTAGCATACAGTTGCCAACACCAGATCCCCACCAGGGTGAACTGAGAAGGCTGATGATTTTATACAAGAGTGCACCACACCCAAAATACTACGCCTTTACTGCACAAGATGCAAAAACCTGAAACATCCCAAACATATCAAGATGTTGTAGAGTAATCTTTCCTTGAGCAGGACTTGTGAAGCCTGTCTTAGCAACACAAGCATCTCTTTGTCACCTTATTCAACGATTCACAAGGACCAATATCTTGACAGGAATATTTTGTGAGAAATAATGTTGTTCGGCTATACCTAATTTACACAGTGCTGCAGAAGACACAAAAAGTTACATTTTCGTCAGGCTTCTACCTCTCACTGTAGAGTTCCTCTCAGACACTGAATTTTTGCAACTTTATGCAGTCAACACCAGCCCCTAGCACTTAAATGTGCATTGCAATTAATAGAACAATTACTTGATTGAAAACTTTCCCTCTTGAGCTTTACCACTGTTCACCTCAAAATAGAGAAAAGTACAGGAAACAGCAGATTACTCAGCTAATTAGTAATTTCACATGAAAATAGAAGTCCCTTCTGTTCTAATAAACTGAATTTTGGAGGAGCTGTTAGAGTTTGTGAAAGGGCTTTGCCTCTTAGCTTGGACAGATTTAAACCATCAGTATATTTGTTCTTCAAAGCCTGCCTTTCTCTCTTTGTTCTCAGAGTTCATGAGTGCCTCCTTGGCCATTTTTACCCCTCAGCACTCACTTGCTTTTCATCCCCACAGCTGACCTGCCATGATGCCTATGCAAGGCAGTTTATCAGAGTTCCCTCTGCTCCCCATTTTATCAACATGTCCCAATGGATAACCACAATCCAATGATTTGAGTGCCCTTCAAAACCTCAGTCCTCCTTACAGTTTGTCAGCTGCCACTGACAAAGAAATGCCACCGTGTCTTTTATCTTCCTCCATCTCTCTTTTGAAAATCTACTCCCATCTACATCAGTAGCCAGCTTTTGTCGCTGTGCCCTTGGTGAGGCACTAAATAGCCAATAATAGCCTGGAGGAGATGGAGAAATGGCTGGCTCAGTGACTTGGTTAGAAAGAAGACAAGGATGCAGTGCTGCTGGTACAGGAGCAAGGAGCCTCATGTCTGTGGGGCCTTCTGCTTTCCTGTACAAGGGGAACAGGAGAAGAGCAACACAGCTGGAGAATAACTGGGTCCTAGCCTCAGGCTCCCTGTGACTTTGGGTCAACCTCTTCATCAGCTTTAACAGCCACTTTCTGACACATCAAAGCAGAAGAAATGTTGTTCAGTAGTGCAGCCAGCTTATATCTATCCAAAAGAATGTGGAATAGACTCAGGGAGAGCAAAATGCAGTGGCTTCAAACAGTTAAAGGGATTAGGCTTGAAGATGTTGGATCAAATTTTAATCATGTCAGGAGAAATCCACCTACATGCCCAGGGAGCAAAATATCTAGCCCAGGACTTGCAAAGACATTGTTATTGCAAATGCACATCCTTGCCTTTTCCACACAGTTCAGGCAGGACTTGGTCTGTGCATGCACAGAGGCCTCTCAGTTGCCTGCCCAGCACTCATGCAATGGCTCCCAGTTAATTATCCATTCCCTGCTCTCCACCTGGGTTAACTGCAATTGGAATGATGTCTTTTCATTCCATCTATCACAAATCCCCAAAAGCTGGGACAAATGTTGGAAGGATTAAATCAAATTTAACAGGGGATAAAAAAAACAGGGACAGATGTGGGAAGGAACAGAGGGACCAGAGAAAATACCCATCCTCAGTGGAGCTGGGATGCCAAAGAAATGAGCAGGTGCCTCCCAACTATTTACTCTGCTACCACATTCTGTGGAGGGTCCAGTAGCAGGCTTTTCATCCTGGAGTGATGCTGGCAGCGTGCAGCCCTTGTGGAGACAAAGGGAAGCCTGATGTGCTCCGTGCCAAGACGGCAGCCCCGGTACCAGGGGTGCCCTGGAAACCCGCCCCAGCTGCAGTCACTCTGCCTTCATTGGCAGGCAGCACCACGGCACCAAGTGCCACTCCTGGCCATTGTACAGGCTCATGCAGACTAATCCTCTCAGAGGTCATCCTAATGAATTAGCAGCTACTGGATTAGATGGGCTGCAGGCAGGCTGCAGCTGAAAGCTAACTGAATTTTCCCCTTATACTTCTGTTTCTAAGCATCAGATTCACTTTCCATCTATCAAAGGACTATTCCCCCTTTTTAACTGTTGCAGACCCATTGACTTAAACAACAGGTCTGTTTGACAAACTACAAAATATGAATCTATCGTTTTAAAACTCAGTGTCACTTTTAGGCTATTGTTAGGTCTCAGAGTTTCATTGCCAGACTGACAATAACAGGTATTTTTCAAGCTGCAAGGGCTAGAGTCCAGGAATTATATAACTGGAAAAACAAAATGTGACCCACATCTAATGGCTCAGGAAGCAAACGTAAGAAAGCAGTGATTATTTGTCAAGTCTCATTTTAAGCCTATTTCAGGACCTTCTAAACATTGAGGGTTGAACAATTTGTATCACTGCCAATTCCTTAAAACAAAATTTGTTCCCTCTGCTGTTTCAATTATGCAAACTGCACTGTATCTACAGTGTTTACACTTTCCATAAAAGATTTTAATATCTAAGCAGACAGGCAAGCAACTTATCTCCCTGTGCTTTCTTTGAGCATTTATCACAAAAGGTTATTATTTTCATTAGAATTGGAATTCATCCTTTATTGACCTCTGTCATACTTTGAATTATACATTGTCTATGTTGTTATTAAATAGCTGCTTCTGAGTCTCATTTCATTTGCAGCTTCAGAATTAGGTCTTGCTTGTACCAGCAGAAAAGAAGAACTGGGACTTCTGTTTTCCAGCCTCTCCAGCAGGTACAGACAGGTCTGATCTTCTCTGAAGTCTATGGAAGTCAGTCACCCACAGAGGCCTTCAGACAGGAAATGTGAGCCAACTTCTCAGCTGTCTGACATCTGGTGAAATCAGTAAATCAAAAACTGATAGCTGCAGTTAGGCAACATCAGAGCATCTCACCCATATGGGTAAGAGAGCCGTGGAACAGCAGGAATCTGAGAAAGCCCTTAGAAGCCAACAGAATATGCAGCATTACGCATAGAACACATGAGTATTACTGATGGCTTTTTTTCTTTGTGTTCCCCTTTTGTTCCAAAATGATACTTCTACTGAGATTTTTCTGAGATTTCACAGTTTTCAGTCTTCTGTGCAGCTGTAGCTAATACTTCTTCTTTAACTAACAATAATCCCCTAGCCACATTATTGGTTTAAGGTTCAACCCAAGTACAGAAATAGGGCTCACCATTCAAATAAACGTGAATGTATTAGCATGTTTTTTAAACTTCAGGGAGTGTTATTCTGGGGATATTTTGCAATCTGCCAAATTTGGATTTGAATTCTGGGGACATCTTTACTGCTTGTGATCTGGCCTAGATTGTCCTAGATTGGGTGTATTTTAGAGATATAAATCTATCTATTCCATGCAAATATTTATGTGAAAAGAAGATAATAGCTCAAATATTCCAGCACAAGAAAATTAAAAAAAAAATCCCCAAATTCTAAAGAAAAACCTACATATAATAAAAGCAGACAAATAGCTGTAGAAGAGGGTTACTGACAGACAAGTTCAAAGTGCAGTTTCAGATTTTCACTTAAAAAATTTTACACAGGGAATCTCTTTCTGATGATAGCTAAGCACATTTACCTCTGTACAGCATGGCACACTTGGTCAAGTAGTGTAATGCTTCTCTTCATTCACCTGAACCTCACATTTTCCACATCCTTGGCAACATGAATGCTATAGTACAAAAGCTTCAAATAAAGCCAGGGCATAGGGTAGAGGGTAGAGTGCAGAGTGAAACAAATGCCTCCACAGGCAACAGTTTGGAAACCAGTGCAGTACAGGTGAAATCTGCTTTTGCAGCTACTGCAGAGATTTCTGTTTTCTTGCAAAAGAAATGCTCAAAAAAGTGATCCGAAGTACATGCATGAAATTCATTGAGATGCTGGTGGTTTAAATGAAAGGTTTTGACTGAAGATCCACATTTATTTCCCTTGGTGCCACTTTTATCACCTCCATGGTAATTTGATTTTTATATTTTAATACCAATAAGACATACTTCCCTTTAAATTAAAAGACTATCTATTTCCCTCTGAAGAATATTTCATCTTCTAAGGCTACAGTGATTCGGTAAACTTCACATTAAGTGTGAATCTGTAGCAGAAAACTCAAAATTACCTACTAGGAGAAGCAAGCTTGTGAATACCACATGTAACTTCAGTCTACCCATATCTAGTGTGTTTAGAGGTTGGCTAATGAAACCCATTTAAGTAAGATGGTCTCCTTTTGCATTATATCTCTGTTTACTATTCATGGCCTGCTTGGGCAGTACTCTGTTAAAATCCCATTTTAAAGCTCCTGCTTTGTGAGATGACATTTTAATGCAGTCAGTGCTCTTCTCCAGAGTTCTTCTGTGAAAAAAAAAACAACTGTGTCTGTTCTGAAGAGATAAAGCAAGAACACAGACAGGCTCAAAGCCCCTTGCGAGGGGGCAGAGGTTAAATGCTAATGTTTCTGTTCTCTCCGCTTCTTCATTAAGTCGTTTCTTAATTAAAAGCCTTTTTCGTTTTGTTTTGTTTTTGTTTGACAGAAGCAAAACATTTGATCTGCTAAACCCTTTATACCTGGTCAGATATGAATCCCTCTCATCCTCCATCACCACAGGACTACCTACAATCCTCCTCAAACACAGGTTCTGCCTTGGAGCCGATAGGGATTTTTCACAGCCTGAATTTATATTAGTTATACAGTGCATTTTCCTCCCCCCACTCTCTGCCCACACTTTGTCAGAAAATGTCTGTTGACTTGCATTGACGAGGATATTAACAACCCTGGGGAAACTTTTTTCCTGAGCTTGTCTGTGCAAGGTGACACATGACATGCTCAGTGCCACAGACTAAGCACAGCTGGGCAACTGCTGCCCAAACATGAATACTCGTGATAGATGAGTTTATTTAAAAGCTGTATCTGATACTGATGACTGGCTTAAAACACCTGCCTCACCAGCACCACAAGAGAGCTGCCAGGCCTGTGAAACACCAACCATCACTCATCAGCAAGATTTGAAACTTGGCTAATAGTTAACTTTCTGACCTATTACTCTGCTCTTTCTGTTTATGTGCCGAAGTATGAAAGATGAGGGGGGCAGATTTAAGTCACCTGATGGCAAACATATGCCAAGATTTCCTTGCATTTTTTGATGTTGTCATTCCACTTGAACACAAACACTTACAGGGAGAATAAAAGAAAACCAGAGCTCACTTGCACGCTGACTTTGCCGTGCACTTCCACAGACACAGCCTTCTTTTTACAAGAGTCCTCCTACAAACCTTCATTCATTCAGCAGCTAAACAGCAGTGATGATTGTACTTCAGGCACCAGGCTGGCATGTTGAAAGGTGATTCATTCCTCTTAGCATGGCACTAGAACTGCCTGTCTCTCTCCACACTTAATATAGAAGCACCTGGGTCAGCAAGCATGTGACTGGTTAAAGTCAGCAAAGCTGAACCCCTCCCTCGGCTCTGTGGCTTAGACCAACCACGGATACAAACCAGCTGTGTAGAAACCAATGTTGCTCGCCAGGAAATTTGTGAGACCTTGGGTCTCACAGCCAGAGCCATTTCATTCACCCACTTTACTGAGTGAAAGTGAGAAGGATAATTAAAGGAGCATCAGGACCTGGCAGGAGCACGAGCATCAGGACTTGGCTGCGCGAGCAGCCAAGACATGAGCAGCTCCAAGAGGAAGCATACAGACAGCCTGGGGACAACAGGACCTTAGGAAGCTGAAGGGCCAGCAAACCACCACCAGAGCAATCTGCATGGCAAACACTCCTCTCTCCTGCACTGTGTGTTGCAGAGATGATGGATGTTTTCCACCCATGGCAACAGGATTTAACTCCACCCCCCAAGGCTGTGTTCCAAATGCAGAAAATTAATTAGAACTAGGTCATGTTGCAAGACATCGGACCCTACTTGGCAAAATTTTCTTGAAACTTCAAGCAATCTCTAAAATGATTGCCTCACACTCTTAAGGGAGAAACACACCCAGTGACAGAAGTAATGAAAAAAAGAATTTCTGTTGAGTTTTTCCTCCCAAAACAAAGAAAAATGTGGATAAAAAGCAGGTGGTAATAGTCATTTAATAAAATGAATCCATGAAAGAAAAAAAAATAAGCACACAGCTTCTTTAGCATGCAGTGTATGCTGTAGATAAGTTTAGAATGTTCATCATGTTTCTTTTTTTAACTCTGAGAAATATGAAAGAAATTGCAATGCTGTACAGGCATGGCCTAAGTATGGGGTTTTCCTTTAGATATGTCTCTAAAAGAAGCACAAAAATAAAACATTGAAAATGGCTGTATTGTTAATTTATCAGCTGAAAAGGAAGACTTACACAGAGCCAGACAGTATCACCTGAACAGAATCCAAATGCTTAACCTGGTATAGAAGAAACTTTTACTTCAAGACTCAGTGTCTGAGAAAGCAGATTCTGCATTCATATGTACTCATTATAATGCATAAAATCAAAAGTAATGGTGAATTTGACCATAGTATATGGATTTTGTGGGTGCTTGTCCCTTCTAAAAGAAAGGATTTTAAAACATTTCTAAAAAGAGTTTAACAAACATCAAGTAATAGCTTAAAAGTTATTCTAAAAATCATTTCCCCATTATTTTGAGAAGAACAATGCCACAAAGAATTTTTGGTCAATTAGTTGGTTAGTTTTTGGACAGTTATTTCCAGACACATTCTGTAGGTGTTTGCAGGAGCTTTGTACCTCTGTGATCCACCTCACATTTCTTCTCTGAAAGATGTTTTAACATAGATACTTTCTATTGATAAATAAAAAAGTAGTTGAATACACTAGAATGCATAAACTTTCTAGTACTACTCAGATTAACCTTTTCTTTCCTGTCCACAAGGCATTTTAGCCTCCTGTCATTCACCAAGATTTCCAATTTTTGATTGCTTTTAATATTCACTGTTATTAGATTGAAAACTGCAGAATTCACTATTTTATCAAAGGAGGAAACACCTCACCTGATTGCATATTATAAATACAATTTCTTTGCCCAAAATTATCTTTTATGGGGTCTGATTCACTCTTGAGACCCCAAATTATTCTTTCCATTCTAAATATCAACTACAATCCAATACAGGAATTCAATAGCTGTGTAAATTTTTAAGCACAAAATTTTAATCCTTTTTTGGTATTAATTTCAAAATTGAAACTAGATGGCTCTCTCTTTTTCATTTCTTCACCTCTTTTTAGATCCCTCTAACAATGCCAGCCTATCTTTATGAATCTTCAAGATGGACAATAGGAATATGCAAACCGCACAACTGGTAACTGAGGACCACTGACACACTATGTTTCCTCAGCTCATGGTAAATTTTCATACCACCACACCCCTGACAAATTAGGGAGCAGCACAGGCAAGCTCTGAGAGGTGAGTTGCTATCTTTTTGCTCCCTGATTTTAAAATGCATATCAAGATTATAATTCAACCTGTCAAAAGAAAGATCTTTTCAAGACATTTCAGTCTGGGACACAATTTTTTTATAATTTTGTATAAAATGCCCAATTATTAGTAGCAGGTTTGTCTTTCCACAGAAAAGCCTACGTTGTGCATGACCGGTATCAGTATTTAATAGGTTCATCTGGGACCTGCTTTTAAGAAAACCAAGAAGAGAAAGGCACCTGATTTCAACAGTACAAGATTCAGCCCCCAAACCCCTCATTCATATAACCCAGATATAAATGTGATCTCTGCCCTGAGTTCTTGTGAGTGAGAGTTCTTGTGGATTATTGGCCTTACCCCTGTAATAACACACTTTCCAAACACAGTATTTATTTTAATGGTAGTTATGCAGCTGAATATTGGTTACACAACTTTGGAATCAATACTTGAACAGTGATTTTATTTATCCCGATCTATGTTTATTTTGCCACCTTCATGTTAAGCAGCAGGTAACAGTAGTTAAATTAAATTCATATAAAATTCTATTGAGTCTATAAAACTGGAAAAGTTTTTATCTAACATTTCTAAGCCACCATCATTCCATATGTCATAAGCACTACATTTACTAAAAAAACCCCAAAAAACACCAACCAAAACAGCCAATATGGAAATCCAATCAATTCTTCTCTCTTTTTAATGTGCTTATTGAATTTTGTCTGTTTTATCACATAATCCCACTAAACTGATCAAAACTTTCAAAGAATATATCAGTATATCAGCAGATTGAAACTCCTTCAAGGATTAGCTAAATAAATATCTGTGAATTGTATTTTATCAGTCATGGCTTGTTCCCCTTTCTCGTCGATGTTTGGTCAATACTAATAATTTAATCAGGAAGACAACCTATTTATAGGAAATGGAAGTAATATGTTTTTCCACAGTGTCTAATTAAATAAAACTTAATTTTTTGGAATTTTTCTGCAACATTTGCAATGAAATGTGTTCTTTTTCTTTTCCATAAATCTGTTGTAAATACTTTCTCAGACTTGATTCGTCTAAGACACAGAATGACAAATCATTAATACTAACATTACTACTAGAGTTACTTTCATTGTCTTGATGGATGTGACCAACTATCTAAGCAATTTCAGAACCTACCTCAAATCTCTAAATCTTGAGTTTGTGAACACAGCTGCTGTGGAGAACTTGGATTCTTTGGGGCTAAAAGAATAGAAGGAGCGCAGAATGAAATCAAATCAAAAGAGTAACAAAATTTCAAGTTTCCAAAATAGCTGGGGATAAGGTAAAAGGAAGTAAGACATAAAGACAAAACAGTTTATATTTTTTCCAGACTGTTCTACTCATCATTACTGGAACTCCCTTAAAAACACTGAAATAAAGAGTTTCTGGTATCTGTTTTCTTTGTACACCACCAGAGTTACAGGAGATCTGCTAATAATGAATATGAGATCTCAAAATCAGCGTAGTCAGACTGGAAAATATCTTAGTCCATTATTAAAATCTCAAGTGATTTACTAAAATTATGCTCAATAGAAAAGCAAAAGTATATCATAAACAACAGGAAACCTAAAAACTAGATTTCATTTCAAGTACAATAGAGGATTTTTGTAGTATTTTAGCCAATCAGAGTAGTCCTAATACTGCAAAAAAAATAAATATAGTTGATCACAATTCCCTGCAACACCAAGAGTCTATGAGTGTGATAATAAAACAGATTCCTACTAATATGTAATTACACAAGAAATAATAAAGCCCAAAATCAATACGGGAATTTACACCTTTATCAGAATTACTATTGCAAAGAGACTCCAAGTCTTTCATAGAATAAGGACCAAGACATCAGTATTTTCACATCTGAAAAGTCATGGACTGATTTGAAATTTTTATTTCTTCAGCTTACTGCCAATTAAAAATTTCTACAGCTTTCAAAAATTATTTAGAGGTGAGATGAAGAGGCAACATGACCAGCACATATTTTACTTTTAGCTCCTAGGCCATCCATAGGTGTCAAAAACATCCTAGAAGGAATGAACATGGATAACATATGGAAGGGAGTGGCCACAGCAGTAGTTGCTGACAGTGCCAACTCAAACTGAAAATTAGTTTGTTCCCATGGGCTGACCAGCCAACTCAAACTGAAAATACCACCCAAACACGGGTTAAGAGATGATTTATGCAGGGGGGAGTTAGAAGGGATTTAGATATATGCAGAAAGGGCCAGCAGCAGTCAAGTCATTGACTCAGACATGCCTATGTGTCTGCCACCTGAGATGCAGCCTAAGCGATCTGAAAAGTAGTTTCAGTTTAAGAGCAGAGCCTAACAAAGACAAGAGACTGGTGTTTGGCAAATTAGGAGCAGAAACCAAGTGCAATGGGACTTTTCCTCCAACCACTGCAGGCAAGTGAATGTCAGCAGAGTGCACAGCAGTCGCCTGAAGCTCTCGCATTCAACCCTATTGTGCTGAAATGTCAAACAGGATCTTTGCCACTGGCATAAACATTTTAGAGAAGCTTCAGGGAATATACTACAGTGCTTATATTTCTGCTAGTTCTCGTCTTGCAACACAGGAAAGATGCCTCAGAAACAAATACAGACTGTGACTTGTAGCAAAGACTAGGATTCCAGCTGTGAACAGATGAGGAAGGAAGGGAAGAAAGTCAAGGTTTGAGAAATTATAGAAAGGTCAGTCAGATGCTTACCTTACAAATGCAGTTCTTTCAAAACCAACCGATGCCACATGGCACTCTTAAATATAGAAATAACAGTGTCCCCATAGCATTTATAGTCTCACACCCAACATTCCCAAGGAGCAACAGAAGTCAGATGTATGGAGAAGAGTGAGACACCAAGGCCCAACTCAGTGTTAAAAAAAAAGAACTACTTATCTTGGGCTTTCTTTGTGCTTACCAGGGTGGTGAGCACATTAAATGATAGAAGACAGCAAAAGGGCACTCCAGGCAAATCCTGTTGCATAGCTTCATGACCTGTCTGAGATACTGCTCCCCAAGAAATCATTCTTTAAAGAATCAGTTCCACCTCTCCTAACCAAACCCAGTAAACTCTGAGGCACTGTACAATGCCTCATGAAACCTTTTCAGAAGATACAGGTTCCCACAAGTGTGAACAATTAGAAACTATCAAAGTAATAAATGAACATCCAATACTCATAACAAAGAGGATATCAAAGGGAAAATACTGCAGTATTTTCTGTATATCTGTATTTTTTCCCACACGGTGCAGTAGTCTTTGATTTAAAAATACTGTGATGTGTAGCATTATATAGAGACTCAATTTCCATTCCGGCACTTTTCTTAGACAAGCATTACCAAAAGGACAAGAGATTACAAATTATGCAAGCACGTGTGTAGAAGGCACTGTGATGTCCTGAAAAGATAGCCAGCCTTGTTACATTTTCATTCCTTGTAAAAAATGTACGTAACTGTGGTAGGATTGCTGAGAGTTGTGAGTTATATGGGGCTATATATAAAGCTAATACAAGTTGTGCTCGCACAATTTGAATTAAGTAGAGTGGAGTGCACAATGTGGCTAATTGCATTTATTCTTCCTTTTATACTCACATACAATTTCATTTCATCTTAAAAGCTGTGTTGGAAAAATGTAGAGACTATGCTAGTTTGTATTTTGTTGGCATTGATTTTATGAAATGCATTCTCAGACTACATTTTACTGCTGTCAAGAACCACAAAACCTTAGAGAGAAGCTCCACAGATTATTTTTTTTCCCTTATTTTATGCTATTGTGGCACTGTAACAAAAAGTAGTATAATGGACAAAGACTGCTTCTCCATTTAAGGCTTTGTACAATTGTTGCACAGTGAATGACACCCAAATAAATTCCCTTTTCCCCCCTTTAATTCTGGCAGATATAACAGACTGAGACATTGCTAGACAACTACTAGACAGAAGTAATTAAGCAGTGTAATGTGCAAACAGCATTTTAGAGTCAGCAATTAGATCCCTCAAATTAGATGTTTTATTTGCCCAAACATGTCTGTAAATCTCATGAAACAAAAGGCTTCATTTACAAACAATACAGCAGCAGACTTTCAAAGCACAGTGCTAGAGCACTGCAGACCACTGCCTGTAGTCAGTGCCCAAAGAGATCCATCCCACTGAGGCATGGCCAAGTCTTATAAACACCCCATAGGCAGCCCAGCTCCCTGCATTTACAGTGGGCACCCATGTTGTGTGCGGGTTGTCCCTCTGACTGGATGACTACAGAGTTCTCAGGGAGGAAAAGAGAACCCTCAAAAGCACAGGACGGTCTGATCAAATTCATCTTTTGAAACTTATTGAATTTTAAATTAGTCTAGTGTTTCTGAAACATTCATGTTTATGGCCTTGAAAGCTGAAGTCTTTGAGATTTTTCAGAGGCAACACAGAGAAAAAGCAATGTCCACAATGTGTTTTCTTAATTTTGTGGTTGTTGTTGCAATATATTTGAGAGAACAGCATCATAATAAAAATAACATTCCACTGCCTGTGGAGCTTCAGACCTCCTGCAGTGTACTAAAAAAAGGAAAACTGATATTCCTATGAGTCCTCCCTGTAGTCCAGGTCCACTTATAATCTAAAAAATGGTGTAAGTCCATCCACTGAGCAACACACAAAACTTATAAAAACTGCCACATGACAGACTATAACATCCATTATTTAACACCCAAAAATCCACACTATTAAATTGTCTGGACAGCAGTACAGGAGACATGTCTTTTATATTCCACGTGTCTTCAAAGACCAGTGATCTTCATTTCTCTTTCTCTCTCCTCAAGTTAAATCTTAAGGGATATATTTTTGTCATGGTCTCTGTGGAGGAGTGGCCACTTTCCAGAGAAAGCCAAAAAATTATCTGAGATATCACGTAGAAACTTTCAATCCACTCTTTGACAATGCAATAGGAGCAACGCACACCCTGAATCTCAGATAGGTAATACGTCCCTTAATTAAATAATGTTAAAATCCATTCAGATATATTGTAAATAGTTCATATTGATGCTGAAATTAACTACCCAACACACTGTCCATGTAAAACAAACTGAACCTGTGTATTGGTTTAAAGACAAGTACCCAGCCAAACAAAAGAGCACAATCCATTCAGAGACAGAATATTGCAGTCCACCACAAAACAACAGAAAACAGTAAATTCTGTGTTGGCCATAAACATTTTTTATGAAACATTGTCAGAACATTGTTAAGTCAATTTTAATATGGTGCTATTTACAATTTAACTCCATTCTCTCCTGAAGCCCCAAAACTGAAAATGTTCCACCCCTCCATAACTTTAGATAGCTGATATGTACACATAAATCATGCCCATTCTCAGCTAGGTGTGGATTTAAGATACAAAAGTCCCATTCAAATCACTAGCAGTTTTTACACTGATTTCAGTGGTTTTGGAGCTAGATGTTAAAATCCTTGTCTTTAAATTTAAATTTATTTTGAATGCAATTCTAGGAATTGCAGCAAGAAAAACAGCAGAAATAAATAATGGGACCATTTCTAAATAAGAGTGTTGGAACTGTCTGTAGAAAGAACTCTGCCTTTATTTCTTCTTTCCTGGGACAGGTAATAGCACTTGCCAAAGCAAAGTTGCAGGCTTTACTGCGAGCATTGGATTGCAGCCCTTGACCCATAGAGCTTTCCATCTCATGCCATGGGCCTGTACACAGAGACCAGCATCAATTTGGCATTTAACATTTCAGCAATACAAAAGCTCAGCAAAACATAAAGAACTTTCCCCTTTTTTTTTGTATACATGTGCTCTTTGTTTACTTTTGCTGTCATACGAATGTCATAAGAGTGAGGGGGGAGGTGAGAAAAAAGGAGATTGAAGTCATCATTGCATATTATTATCACTTACTATATTACCTTGCCACTGATGCTTCCATTTCAATTTAAGTAAAGAAAATCAAAACTATTAGAAGCAGCTGATAAAAACAAACCAAAGGTACTGGAGTGTGATGAAAGCAAAGGAAGATTATTAATGTGTTGCAGGTACAGGAGAGAGATGCAATTATAAGATTCAAGGGAAATAAGGCAGACAAAAACATCTGCAGTGAAAGTCTAATCCTTTGAAATTAATTCATTTACTAAATACTCCTATCTTTTGAAGTTTAAGATTCACAGCAAATATCACTGCTTGTCAGAAAAGCTTTGACAGAACACACTTTGAAATACTCATCATCCAACTCCAAGGACAAAGCAGGGATTAGAAAGAATGCGTTTTCTTTTTACTTTTTTTTTAAGGTAGCTATATGCATTAACAGCATTATTACCCTTTTAAGGGCACATTTCAAGGAAATTAAAAAGAGTTCTGAGGTTATTTTGTTTCTTTCTTTTCTTCTGTCTGTTTACAAAAGAGCTCTATGATCTTGACCACTAAAGTGGACTGAGCTGTTCGTGCTGTATAAAACATGTACACGGGGTCTCCTTTTAAATCAGACACAGATCAAATCGCCCTGCAAATGAATGATAAAAATCAAAAATATCTGCAAAAAATACTGACATGCAAAAATTAACAGGTATGCCAAATGATGGGAAGGTAAAGTAACGAGGAGGGCAGATGATCCAGGGCCTGACTATAAACTCTGTCTGACATGTGGAATCCCCATCACTGGGGAGCTTTATGAGCTGGTTAGTGAGGGATGGGCTAGACAGGTGTCTGAAATACATTCAGTCTGGCTTGTCTCAGATTAATATCTCTTGTTTGCATTACTGCAGACTGAGCCAGGAATGAGGACCCACTCCCCTAGCTACTGCACACACAATATTTATTCCAATAAGTTTAGAAAGGCTGGAGACCACCCATGACATTCATTATAATTTATTTTAAATGCTAAGGTACCATGAACCTCTGCAGTAAGGCTTGATCACCATTCAGCTTGCTTCTACGTCTTTCCTTCTTCATGTCTGATTAAGCAGGACCTACCCAATTTAGCTAAAATGCCACGAAAATGGACAGCAGCAAGCAGGAGATGGGGCACTACGTACCCAGCCTGAGATGTTCACAGGATGTGGAGAAAACAGCCCCTCAGCCTCACCTAAAGCCTAGCAAGCTTCTGTAAAGTGCTATCACCTCCTGACCATGAAATCAAGAGCTGGTTTACAGCAACAGCATGCCTCCACACAGTATGCCTCAGCAGAGCTAGTCACTGCACAAGGAAAAGATTCACCTATGTTCTGTACAGTCCTCTGAATTAAGTATCATGCCCCAAACTTCATTCAGTTTTAATCTGCTTCACAGCAGCAGCAAGAATGAAATTTGAATTTACGTCCATTTGGGATAATATTCTTCTTAAAATCACAGAGAGCTCAAGAGAGTAAAAGGATATTTTTACAAAGCAAGCTTCAGAAACTACCCTGAATAAATACTGCAACAATGATATTTGCAATTGATCCCACCTAGATGACAAAACCAATGCATGACCAAACCCCTGTCCAAGCTGCTGTTCAAGGTGCAAAGGCTCTGCACATAAGTACTCCTAAAAACCTGTGTATGGTTCTCTAAAATCCAGCTCACAGGTGTGCAACACCCCACCTCCCAGACATCCCACTCCCTTAAAACAGGCTGGATCAAATCAAAGGAGCCTGTCATCAAGGAAGCAAGGAGCTGCAAAGACTTCCTGTCAGACGGTAAGGAGGACAAGATGGTGACAAGTGTACCATATGTCAATTTACTTTTCTTCCCAGGCTTCAGCACACAGCCCAGATTGAAAAGCTTGCAGGATATCCTTCCTGCACCCATTACCTCTCAGCTTCTGTGTTATCCTCCTCCTCAACCACAAACAGGGCAAGGGGCTGCTTCCTCAAGGTACAGAGACTACAGAACGACGCCCAGCTGTTGGTATCACTGCAGCACACAGAGAACTGCCTGGCCCGTTTCAGTTTAACTGTGGTGTGCTGTGGCTTCCCAAGCTCCAGAGCCTGAGGCAGGCAGGTGGTGTTCTTGGAAGCTGCACAAAAAGCAAGTCACCAACAATGTCATCCCACTAGATTGCAGAAAGAAAAATCTGCTTTGTTCTGCATGCAGTCACTTTAGAAATCAGGGTGTTCTTGCTGTAGGTAAAGCATGCACCTCAATATAAGTAAAAGGAGAGAGAACCAGGCTTCATTCATGAACTGGAGAAAAGAACTACAAACACTACCCCTCAGCTTCAAGGTGAAGCCACAACCTGTAAACAGTTTAAATCAATGTTTAAAGAGTCATCTTGGCAGAATCCACACCTAGAGTCCTAGGGATTTCAGGGGTCTAAACTCCATGTACTTAAAACCCCCACTGGTATTAGAAAGCCAAGGGAATTGTTCCTGTTTGTGAAAGAAATAGGTAGATATACTAACATATAAAAATATATATTACAAGTCAAGTAAAAGGAGAAGTTTCTGGTACAGGACATGATAGGTTTATTTAAGAAATTGTTTAAAATATGATAAGAAGTAAAGAACCCAAAACCCAGTTAACGAATAGTATACAATAACTCTCAAAAGATCTTTATTCTGCAAATTTTTCTGAGCAGTTTACATTTTTTAAAAAGTTTTGGTGACCAATAAGACTTGATACTAACCAGCTAGCTGTATTATTCAGTCAGGAGCATTATACAAATAGAGAGAGAGAGCTTACAATTTCAGCAGAATCTAAACACGCAAAAAAACATTTGCAGTGAAGCTTCCCCATTCCCTTGCCTTTGTCACAAATAATGAACTGTCCTTTTAATTGCTCAGATATCAACTCATCATTGCCCAGGTACAAACTTCTCTTTTAAAAAACTGTGAGAGAGAGGATGAGTACCAACATTCTGACAAATTTTAATGTATTACACCATGGTGTGAGTTGTATAGAACTTGGATGATGTACACATCACAATATCAACCCCAGTTCTATTCTGCTAGTTGCATCAAATACAGGGACTTGTTAGATTTCACTGGCGTTTCTGCTGCTGCAAACATTAAAAAAAACTAGAAGAGAGATAGTCCTGGAATAAGAATATGTATTAAACTCAACATGATTTCAAGGAAAAGTGTTTGGTGATAGCACTGAGAAAACCCAACTGATTGCTTAACAATTATATTTACAGGACAATAAATGCATTCAACCAGCTATCACACAATGGCACTTTTTGATGGGCTTTAAGCTGTGTCTTTATAAAAAACTTAATTAGGCTACTAAGATACTTTCACATTATCTTCAACTAGAAGAGCAGCAATAAATCAGCTCATTGTTCATGATCCTGCTCTGATCCCTGACAACTGAAATTCTCTATATATTTAATTTTAAAAAAAATTAAGTAGTGCATCATATACAAGCTTTTTCAGCTGTGGAATTACCTCAGAGAATTAAGCTGGTTTGGAACGAGGCCATTCTTTTAGCAAATTAGTAAAGAACATGGAATAAATTCAAACTACAGGCCAATCTGAACTCACTTCCCTGTATAGAAAACACATTTACATCCCAATTCAAATAAATCAGTATAAGGGAGAAATTTATTTCAGTTTATGATATAATATGCTAATCTCATTACAGTAGAATTTTGACAAATTTCAATAGGTTTTGTTTAACTTAAAAGAGACACAAACTTCCTGCACATCTTCCATAGAGCTTCCCTTGTAATTTGCTCTAAGAATTATCGTAGATAAATAGAGGTACATCTATCCATACAGTATTTGCAGATTGTACACGGGGACTAAGTGTACTCTGTGCCACGTACATGTTGCCTCCAGTACAGAAGCCCCACATCTGTGTCAGATCTATCTTAGCACAGCACTGCTCTCCAGCTATGTCCCTCTGGCTCTTAGCACGGTGTTAACAACACTTAGGTTTGTTTTCTTTCATTAATTCTTTCATTCCATTTTCTGCAGCTTCATGTGCCTTTCCCAGGGTCATTGAGATGGAATGGCATTCTTCTGCCTTTTGAGTTCTCTATCAAACTACATGAAGAACACTAAACCTATGGGCACTTTCTCTCATGTCCATCAATTTGGACAGACTGTGTGTTCTTTTCCATGTTTTTGTTTTATTTTTTTAGAACCCCCAGACCATCCTTAGTAACATTAAGAGGTGATATAATCCCTTAAACTATAATTGTGTTTGATTTTTGAACAGTCAGATGAATTATCTTCCCCATAATAGTATTGGTAGATCTTTTTGGTTTAGAGTTTATCTTGCTTTGTTTATTCATTGAAGTATTTTCCCTGTTCATCTCTCTAGTGCTCACTGTACACTGCCTTAGATGTAGAAAGGAGTTTTTTTTGTTACCCTCATTTAAAAGAACCTTTGAGTAGTATCTGTTTTGTTTGTTTGTTCAGTCTACTTCTCTGCATGTAGTATCTAGATTTCCTGGTTTTGCTTCATTTTTCTTTACTATTCCCTGACTCCTCTTTTCAGCTTGGTGTCATATAGTATTTGATTTTCAATCTTCAGATACTCCTTTTCTGTGGTACCATTCCCCATCCCAGATGGCCAAAAAATATGTTCATTTGCAATAACTTTGTTGCTTTATTTTCCTTTTTCTTACCTTCACAAACTTTGTAGCACCATTCTCTTTTTTCTAGGGTGAAACATGATTAGAAATACTATTCTTACCTAACTTCCAAGGTTCTTCTTTAGATTTTCCTCTACACCAAGACCAATAAATCTTTCAGTCAACCAAAATACAATAATTTAACTTTTATGGGGTCTTGTTTAAAGAGTGTGTCATGATCAGATTTTCCTGTCTTCCACCCCCGCTACAGAGGTTTCATTTTTGCCTCTCCTTTTTGTCATTCATAAGTCAAATATTAGTTTAAGATATGGCTTGAGAGAGTGTGTAGGAACCACCAGGGACTGCTTGCAGAGAGGGATTCTGGAGGACATCTGGGAAGGTGACTGTGTCATAGCTTTTTCTGTAACACAGGCAGCTAACCAGCAATTCTAAGTGTTAAAAGGGGTCATGGCACACATGAGTAATGGACATCTGATCTCTAGTCACAGGACATATCAGCTGTAAACAGGGGATTTTGACATGGTGAAGGGGAACAAATCTAAACAGAGGAAGCATATCTTCATTTACTGGATGGAATCCCACAGTATCTCAGTAAATAACTGCGGCACATGTTAACATGAAAACTTAAACCAGATAAAATTTTAAAAGCAGAACGTTAAAAGGAAGGCCTGGATAAGAAAAGCTAAATGCTTCCATAATAAATGTGTGTAAACCCAGGGGAGGCACATATAAACTAGCCTAAAAGGGGCCTCCAAGATGTGGTCCTGTGGGAGATGAATGAACTTTACTAAATTAAGAGGCAGCACCTTACCTCACTCGCTTCAGGTCTTGCCACAAAACATTGTATAAATACCAGACATAGTCACTTGTAGCTTCTCTTATTCCTTTGCTAATTGATAATTCTGTGGCTCTTGTCTACTTTGGGAGAGCATTTATCTACAAAAACAGTTTATCAAGCACATTTCCCCCTGGCACTAGGCTGCTGCCTGAACTTTAGCCAGCCTGCAGTATCCCAGGCAGTTCCCAGCAGGATAGTGTATGACAGGGATTGTTGTAATGGACAGCAAGATGAAATAGCCCTGGCTGGTTGCAGAAGAGTTCCCCTGCACAGATAAAAAAAAAATATTTATTATTTCACTTCAGGAAAAGAGGGCAAAATCTAAACTACCTTATATATTAACACAGAGTAGCCTGCAATAGGCTGCCATGACAGAGAAGCTATTACCTCCTCATCTTTTTCTAATGTCATCACTGATTTTGGTCCCCCTAGTTGCCCTACAATGGTAGGAGATTAGGAAAACTAGGAGTATTGACTGGAAACAACTTGCTGACATTTCCTTCATTCAGATGAGCTACTCTTTCCTTCTGCTATCTGGTTAAATCAGAAAGCCTTATACCAAAAACAGTCTTACACATGGTGTGGGCCATTTCTGAAATCCTGTGCAATAGAAAAGATGAAGGGAACAGGACAAATAATGGAAAACAAGCATTTCCATGAATCCAGCCTCTCATTTTGATTCCGTTTTTTTGTTCCCTTTTCCACACCCCTTCACATGTATGAGTTTGCATTTGCATAAATGCTGAGAATATGAGTCCATACAAATACCCATTCATATGCAAACAAGGGTATTCACTCTTTTTCCAGAAGTGTTTGCCCTCTGTTTACAAGGCTTCAGTAGCAAAATCACACAGTAGAAAAATATCATGAATTCCACCTGGTCAGTGATATCCCACCAATAATGCTCGCTAGCCCAGAGACAATAAAAAACAAGCAAACAAAAACACAATGATGTTCACAGTGCCTTGATACAACTAGCTAGTGAGAATAAATACACACAAATCAGACTCTGCACATGCCATGCTTATAAAAACACTGCATTTCCTGATAAGCTGGCTGTTCCATAAAGACAGAGTCACATCTACCACAGTGGGGAATTCCTGAACACCTAGCTCTGCTTTCTGCTGCCACAACAGCACATCAGGCAGGCAGATTTCAGCTTCAGGGTTTTGTCGTTTCTTTCATTCCGATGCTCAATCCTCGAGAGCCCAGAAAGAAAGGAGAAACTCGCTAAGGGATGGTTGGGATGCTTACTTGGGAATGGAAGCAGCAGCATTTAAGTCACTGGCACCAATGTCTACAAAACAAATATTCAAACTCATTTTCTTTGCTCCTGATAAATTAGCTCACTGATCTCTTCCATGGCTGACAGCTCTCTGTCACACTCAGCTACTGAAACTGTTAAACTTCTTCCCTCCTACTCTCCGTTTGGTCAGAAGTGAATTGAGTGCACTTATCCTAGATCCAAAGAGTTTAGGATCCAGCTCCTCTTCCAAACCAGTCTCCTGGCTTTCTGATGGGTGTTGAGCATTGCTCTTTATTTCTGAAGTGAGTACTTACAAACACAGGGTTATGTGGCACACAGGGACTTCATCCATCCTTCCTCTGATCTCCCACTATGGAAGGTATTGGGTTTGGGATGTACCAGCACTTTCTGACAGTAGTTTTGGTCGAAAAAAACCCATTTTGTCTTACCATCCACATTCTAGAGCAAAAGACCAAATCTGAAGTATGAGATATTCAACCCCCCACAACAACATGAGAAGCTTTAAAAAGAAAATGTTAATTGTTATGGATATTAATCATAAACTGTGAAGGCAAAGCATTGTTGTAGGACTTTTTCCCAGTTAATTCTTTGCTCATAATAATTCTACAAGTGATTTCAGATGTGCCCTTCCTGCTTTCACTTTCATCCTTGAGAAATGTTCTGAGAAAAGTAATTTGGCAGGTTTTGAACCATCTTAAATAAACTTATTTTCAAAGAAACAAAGAAATGCTGGATCACATCTTGGCATCATTTATGACAGTGCAAACATATTGACAGAGATTTTACTACCAAAATTTATATTTTGCATCTGTTGTCTAAAAAAAAAGGGAGGAAAAAAAAAGAAAACAAAAGAAAGACACAATATGATCAAAATTACAGTTAAGTTTTTAAAAATCTCTTTAAAAGAAAGGTTCCATTTAGGAACCAGGAGTCCTTACCTGGGGTGGTGACCAGGCTGCATCTGCACCTCCCAGGGGCTCTGGCAGCCATGAGCCTGCTCCTCCACTGGTGTCAGAATGCCAGGAAAACTTCCCAACACGTCTGAAAATAGCCCAGGGAATGACTGCAATTTATAACAAAAATGATAGGACACACATTGTCAGAGGGACAAACCAATGGTCAATCTAACCAAGAAGGGGAAATTAAAGTGATGAGCATTCAGAACACAGTTGCAAAGGAAAACCATTTTGGTAACGCATCTCAGAATGTACTGAGTTTTCTTCATAAAGCTGAGTGAGTTCCTTTGATCAAATTAGTAGTTTTAGAGTTTTAAAAATTAGCTAGTTTTTACTTTCCTCAAGCTAGTTTTCACTTTCCTCACAAGATTTTCTGCTTACAGGAATCATGTTTGGTTAAAGAACACCATTTACTTCCAGATTTTTTCTCATTTTCAACAGAATTGCAAGAGGCTACAGCAAGGAGCAGGAAACACACAAATCTTCTATTCTGGTATGTGTTTTGAGAGACTTGTTTTTCATTCTATTAATTTACAGTTTGCATTTGTATGGAGTATAAGCTGTGTGAGGAAAGCAATTGATTCACAAAACAGACTACATGCAGAACATACAAACTGACTCCTCTTATCAAATTGGAAAGACTTTCTCAATGCAACAGCTTGGTGCAGAAGAGCATGCTGAGCTGAAAAGCAAATACAGCTATCTGATTAATTGATTCTGACCTCATAAATATTATACTTTGGGGGCTCTAATGGAACTTCCTGAGGGTAAATTGCATGGTTCACCTCATTCATTTATATCTCTGGCTGACAGATGTACATTATGAAATGTCACTGAATATGCTGGCAATAAATGAGGTATAACATTAGCATCTTGGTTCTGTTTTCCTGAAGGAACACTTTTGTTAAATGAATCCCACACCAGTAAAAATATTATTCTCCACTATGTACACTTCTTTCTATTTTAATCAGTCTCACAGAAATACATACAGGCCTTCCAAAAACACAGAGCCCCAGTAAATTAACAAAACAAGCTGCTCTTTTGTTGTGCATGTTTCCATTGTGAAGCTGCATTGTTGGAGAATATTAGGCTGTGACAAGCATTTGATAGTGTAGTGGTTGCACTAATGTTATGGTTATTATCTTTACTACCGTGCAGTGAAACACAGTTAATTAAAATACAGTGAAGAAATTGCTCCTTTCCCCTGCCCACACATAAATGAGATGATAAATTTGTTGTTGTAGTCAGCATAGAGGGTCCCTTGACCTCTCTGCATGTATTTAGGCATTATTCTATTTTATTTCATTTTTATTCCGTTGCCATTTGAGACTGATAAAACTGCACATAAAGGGCTTGGGAAAAATGGCAAACAACCATGACATGTGCAGCTTAATGAAATTATATACTGTGGTGCATTGCAATAAAATTCATAGGAATATGTGCCCCACTAGTATAAGGCGTGCGAATTCCAATAAACCATTATTCCTTGCCATGAGCAGGCCACGACTGCAAAGGTAACTTTGCCAAGGAATGGGGTGAGGGGAAAGAGAGAGGAGGAGGGAGGGAGGCTGAGGGAAGGAGAACAGAGCTACTGGCAAGTGTGGTAGTTAGAGGAAATGAACCATCCCTTTGGGATTAAGCCTACTTCCAACTATCCCCTTTCCTCCCACAGTTATGGCAAAATTGTTATAAAGGACAGCACCGGAAAAACATGTAATTTGTCTCTCACTAGTCGCCGACAGCTATTGCAGGCTTAGGAGCCCAAGTGAGGCTGAAAGATATTTCATCTTTTAGTGTTAGCTCCAGGACAGCTCCTGAAGAGGCTGCTGCTGCCTCTCTGCACGGAGAGCAGTCCGAGGGGCAGCCCCCACTTGTACCTGCTTCCCAGACACTGGCCACAGACACGTTCCCCTCTAACAAATCTTTCTCAGCAAGCTCCAAACCCCTCTCTTCAGTTTTTCAGAAAGGGAGTAAAGGAGGGAGGCCAATAGGGTTGGGAAACCAGACCATTACAGGAATTTTCTGCAAAGAGAAGTTGAATATAAGTAACAGAATTTGTGCCTGCTCTGCTATTACATCTGTGCATTTATTGATTTACTCTCCAGCACAGACTACAGTTGGACTGTAAAGGGGCTACACAAGACACCTCTGCTTTTGCATAAAACCACAGAGGTCAGCTGTCACTTTAGTACTTTTTTGACTGACTTTATGCTTTCAAAAAGGATAGAAAAATGTGTTAAACGCAAAGAGCACCATTAGCACTAAGAGCAGGAACACAAGGCATTGTTTTTGTAACATCACCTCTGCGGCACACTGTGAAGGGTTCTGGGAGCTGCCAGGCTCTGCAACTGGGCTCAAGATGGCTGCAAGGGGAGAGCAGTTGTCCTTGGAAGACAAGGATACCTGGGCTCCAGGAACATGGATATTATGAGAAAAGCTCCTCCTTGCTCCAGTGTAGTTTACTTTGCTTAGTCAAAGTCATGAGTCAGGCCTCATCAGAATCATCAGGATTTTTTGCTTTAGGTTTTTTTGGTTGATTGGTTGGTTTTGTTTTTGTTTTGTTTTTGGTTTGGTTTTTTAAATTTATTTTGTTGCGCTTTGGATTTTTTCTTTTGTTTGTAATTTAAAATACAGTAGTGAGGATGAGGGAAAGCAAGTTGTAAATTCTGTGACTCTGCCTTCCTGTTCAGATTTATTCTCATCTGTATTCTGCTAATGACTGTGTTGGCTCCTAGTTGCAATATTTGCATGTTAGGATGTTTAATAACATACCTGTCTATTAAAACAGGAGTGGAGATATCTTAAAGGATGGATTTCTACCCCAGAAAACCTTTAGAAGGTGTATACACTTTAAGTGTAGACAATTAAATATTTATAGGTAAAACCCAGAAAGACAAATAGGAAATATAATTATGGTTATATTGGGTTTCTTTCCTGTTTACATTTTTCTACCATTTAAGAATATTTGTCTCTTCTGCTTCTATCTTGCACACAACAGAGAATAACAAAACACAGAGAATAACAAAACACAGAGAAAAACAAAACACAGAGAAAACAAAAATTAAAGCAAATACAAGTGCTTTACCAGTTTCTACCTAAATACCAGCACACACACACACCTTGACTGATAAATAATCTTGGAAAAACTAGGGAACTATCCCACACTGCCTCATAACACGGGACATTATCCCATGCATGATTTCCTAGCTGATAAACCTGGGTCCAAATTGCACAGTATCCAGTGTCATAAACCTAAAACCTGCCAAGGCATTACACTGGTCAGCTCTGAGGTTGCTCAGTGCCTCCCGCTCACAAGGGGCACAGACAGAGTTTTGCCCTGCTCCAAAGCGTTGTACTCCCTCAGACTATGAATATAGTGGTGTCCACCAAGGTGGACAGTTATAGAAGTTCCCTTTCTGGGGCTGCTCGACCGGCTAGCTCGCCCTGGGATTCTATAGGTCAGAGGTTTGCTGTTCTGGATCTCAGGATGAAGCGTGGCGCAACAGACAGTTATAATCCAGTCCAGCAGGGAGCACTGAAGTGGAGCAAGTATGTGCCACTAACCCTGTCTTAACAGTGGGATGGAGAGCAGATCACTAACAGCAGAGGAGTCTGCTTCAAAAATATGAACCATATCACACTTGTACTTAATGTACAGTGTCTAGACAGTATTGACTGCATGTGCAGACCATTCTCCCAAGGACAGCTCTCTGAGACCTGAAGCTGTGCTGCTATGATTAAAGCCTGCAGTCTTTTGGAAGTCACTTGCTTTTACACTTAGAGTTTTCCTGAGCAGCCTTGCAAGTGAGGCAGCTACATGCACTTCCTGAACATAACAGGTGGAAGATGAGGAAGGGGGAGCCATCTTCAAATAACTGTGAGCAAATTTACCTGTTTTATAAGGCATCGTTGCTGATAGAAATTATGCTCTGTGTAGATGAACAGAGCATAATTTCTTTTTCTCTTAAAATGTCCAGTATACTAGTTTATAATTTTGATCCCTAAAGACAGACAGCAGTCCTTAAGACAAGGAGGTATCAGTACTTTTTATTTTCACCTCACAGACCAGGTTAGCACTATACAGACAAGCAGAGGTTTTTAACTCTACAGCTTTATTTTTCTTATTAATTTGGTGTTTTATTTTCACCACAAACCAGACTTCTATAAATGGCCCAGCCAAAACATCATTAATTTTTCCTCCAGCAGCCCACCCTGCTCTGTGGGTGTAAGAGCCAAGGACCCATTAAGCTGTCTTAATTCCCCAGATTTGTCAGCTTCTCTTTGCTTCCCTCAGAGATCAGCTGGTTGGTGTCTCAGAAAGCAAGTCAAGCCATGCAAAGTCAGTGCATATTGTGGCACAGGAGGAGCAGCGTCACACATGGCATTTGTTTGGCCAGCAGTGCTTTAGGAGCTGAGGGCCACCAACAGTGGCCCTCATCCAGCTCTCGGCATTGTTTTTGAACAGCACAGCAGACACATCATTCAAAGGCTTCCCTATTCTCAAGGGACATTTCTATCAAAAATAATAAAAAAAATTGAAAAATCCCCGGGCTGTTCTTTACTTTTAAAAGACCTGAAATGCATTGCAGTGTTCTTCCTTTCAGAGCTGGTATCCATACTCTCATGTTACTCATTCCTCCTTTCATGCTAAGGACCAAGGAAGAGGCACTCTGTCAAGGGAATTTGCAGCATGATCTCTCTCTGCTATTTGTGATTCTAGAGATGCCCAGATGAGGTCAGAGCAGAATAACATCTGGCCAGCTCAACATGAATATCTTTGTAGGGAAGGTCAAGGAGAGCAGAAAAGAAATGAGACCAAATACATGCTAGAGGATGAGAAGGAGAAAACAAGGAGCTTGAGAATCTAAGCTGACAGTCTTAAATGCTCAGCAGAAATCCTAGCAGAGGTCCCCCCACAAGACACAAAGTAGCACAACCTGGAAACCAGTAATACGTGCAGAGCTTTGTTTAAAATTAGAGTAGGCATCCATGATAAACAAACAGAGCCTTTCTGAGATGGTGAAGGAGTTAGCATTTGGCAGACACCAGTCAGTAGTGAACACTTGTGGTATCAGAGATTGGCTATGCAAAGCTAACTTACAGGAACACAGTAAAATTAATGAAAACCAAATTAAAATTTTTGCATGGAAGGACAATTTATTTCCCCTCTCTGACCTTCCAACACCCCTTGAAGAAGTAAACAGTGGCATTCCTCTAAACCAGTAACCTTTCTCAAATGAAACCATATTATCTAGCATCAATTTTTTTTCAAGCATAGGCCATGGTGAGGGGTGAGGGGAGCTACAGCAAAAGCAAGACAAGCCTTGAAAGAGTGTAAGAGCCTTTTCTGTAATACTGACAATGAGCTCTAGCACTCCAAAGAGAAGCCACTGAATTCTGCTCAAACATCTGTGAGCAAGTTAGCCTGGTTTTAAGCTAGAGAAGATCATATATACTGAAATACTCACCCGTTATTAGGCACAGACATTTCCACTTTGTGTCATGGCCAGCAAAACTGGGAAAAAAAACAAAAACCAAACCAAACATATATATATGTGTGTGTGTATATATATANTAAATAAAACACACACTTATGACAGTAGGTAACATATATCTCTCTCAAAAAATCTTCAGTGGAATATAATGCCACAGAGTTTATGACAATCTATTTTCCTGATCTGTTGTTAAGCTTACTAGCGTGAGCTCTGTCCTAGTTTGTGTGCTGCCTTCCAAGTCATAACCTGATGGGGAGCTTACACCAAAGCTAAACACAGCTGGGTAGAAGCTGGGTCAGCTTTGAGAGGCAAACCAGGAATCAGCACAAAGGAACTGCTGCCATGGACCCCAGGTCAGGGGTTTGGGTCATCTTTGGTAACAGCTTTGATATACCCAAGGGGATGCTGGAAGCAGGACATAATGAAGATATTTGTTCCCGAAGCACAGAGAAAGAAAGAAAGAAGAGGACCATGATGCCCTCCATATGTGCCAAGAGTGGGAGAGAAGGTATTGCACCATTCACAAGGTAAGCCCAAGAGCTGATGGAAATAAACTTGGTTGCTTGTTTGGAGGTCATGCATGTAGGTGCCTGGGCAAACCACAAGACAAACAAGTCCACTTGCTTTCTGAAGCACAAGCCTAAATAGCCAAATAAAATATTTGCTCTAATAGTAAAGAAAGAGAATGGAGAAAACTCACAAACACTGCTCATCTTCTCAGAGACAGGAGCCAGCTTCCCACTTTAGAATAGATGCCTGTAAGTAGAAAAGTACCAAAGGAGGAAAAAAAATAAAGTCAAATCCTTCCTTTGAATTCCTCATTTCAATTTATGTATCCTATCTGCCACAGAATTAAATGAAGAGAGGCAAATACTGGACATTTTCATAAGTTACACTGAAGCAGAGATGCATGCTGGTCTTCAAAGTAGCAACCTTCAACGTGGCTTCTTCCTTCCCAGTTCACTTCATTTTTCTTTCCTTTAATCGTTTTTTCCTTTAATGATCCTCTCCCCGCCTGTCTCTCTGCAGAGTTGCACGGAAAAATGCTGCCATCCAGCGGTATTCCCAGAAAGAATTCCAGAGACTGGGAGTTGTGAGGGTCCGGAGAGGAAGACACCCCCCCCCCACCCCCCCCAGTTTATCTTCCCAGAGCAGAGGAGCAGCAAAAGGGGTTCAGGAGATGCAGTTTTAAGACTTGCTGGCATTCCGACTTTCACTGCCAAACACGATTATCTCAAATCAAAGATATGATGACTCTAAAGATCCCACAAAACACATTGATTATTCATTATTGCATCCAGTTTCCTTACAGGAAAACAGACTTTCTGTAGCTGATGCACTTGAAAAAACCCTGATTTTATTGCCCTAGAATGATATAAACAGAACTTTATAAAAATTGACTAAAAATTCAAATGTCTAATTTTATAAATGTAATTAGAAAGAAAAAAACCCTCAAATTTTTAATGAAAAATACTTCCTTTTCTGTCATTTAGAGTTATTTTCCCAGCACCCAAAAATTGCAAGTTTCTCAGACCAAAAGACATGCAGTCTGCTCACATGTTATAGAAGACTGATTTTTTTCCCTAAGAATATTTAACATTATCCAATAACTTACTTGATGACAAATGTCCACAGTCTGTGAGTTATAGTTTATCTAGGTTTTCACAGTCCATTAAGGCTTTGGACACCTTTCCATCACTTTGTTAAAAGTTTGAAAATATCTGTTCCATGTCAAGAAACTGTGTGTATAAACAAGTAGTTACATTGCCAGTGTTGCTGCCTCTGGAATGGGAAGAGCAAAACCAATCCTTTTAAACAACCACGTACACTTGCACAGAAGGTCAGCAACATTCAATTTTTAGAAAAAAAAGGTGATTGTTTACTTATCTTAGGGTAAAGTGATTTTGTGTAACCACCACTCAAAAACACATCCATGCAAGACAAATGCACCAAGCAGTTTCTGAAAATTTAAAATGTTTGTGGGCCTTTGTTTTGGCTCTGCCCTAAGCAGTACATGCTCATACAGCACATCCAGCTTAAACTTTTGCTGCCTTCTTGCTCCACGAATCTCCTCTATCAGAAATCCCAAGCTTGGCATGAACTTCACTCTGTCATTCAAGACAGGGTTTTAAACTTAAATATCTGCTTCTTCCAGGGATAGGCACAGCTCTCTCTCCCTTCCTTCTGCCCCCAAGGAGTGAATTTGGAATACTTTCCATGGCACTCCCAGTAGTTAGTGGTCCCTAATGGCCAGTACCCAACATCCTGCCCCTGGGTTGTCTCCCATGGAACAGGTGACCCTCCCTTTTCTCCCTCCTTTGGGACACAACAATCTATCAGGAATAAAAACGGGGGGGGGGCAGAGGGGAGGTGATATTTTGGTTGCAATCAATTATTTATAATAATTTCTCACATGTTCAAGTTTTCAATTTCTTTATAGATTGAGTGCATAACTGCCCACTGCAGCCCCAGTGCTGCACTAATGAACAGCCTCACCACAGGAAGCAAAAGGCTGACTGGATCATCCACACAATTCTCCAGTGGGGGCTGACTGGGTTTCTGTTAGACTGTCAGCTATGGAGTAAAGCACCAAGTCTAGATTTCCAGGCCATGTCCAGATTCCACCTTTCATACTATACTGAAGTCTAAATGTTCCACTGAACCATACAGAAGATATTTACTTCCACATGTACCCACGAAAAAAGCTAAGATAGAAAAAAACCCTACTTGCCTCACTGTAAATATGCATCTTGGTTTCTGCTTCATGTACTTCATTCCCAGTATAAACCATTTTCAGTAATCCAATTAAATTAAACAGCAGGCCTGCGTGTAAATTCAAGAAATTTTTTGCAAAGCCTATATAAATCCTTCCATTTTAAATCAACCATATCATCAACCAAAAGGCTCAGCCTTTAAAGCAAGGTCAATATATCTATATACTGGACCTACAGGGACATGCTCACAATATGTGGTAAAGGAATGTGTATTCCATACATGACAGATAATGGAATAAATTGGGTTAAATCTCCTGCTGACCACTCCCTATGCCTTTTTGTCCAAACAGTCTCTCTACCATTTTCCCATCAAAAATATTTTCCATCCTTGTCAACAGTCGGCTCCCTGCTGGCTAGATATTTTGCAAAATCCTTTATCACTCTTGTTTACCGTGTGTCTATTCTTTGATTAGACATGACTTTACACTTCCCAGAGGTGATGCTGTGGTACGTTTTAAAAGGATGAGGAATTATAAAAAAATATGAGAAGACTGTCCTTCTGGCCTCTCCAAAGCCATTAAAATCCAGCACGGTTAGAAAGAAGAGATACATATTTCATGAGAGACTTTTTGCTCCCTATTTTTTACACAACCCTTTACTCATGTGGATTGCATGAGCCAGTTTCTGCTAATTTTGCAAGAATTGAGAGACCCAGATTGTTAAAACATTCTGTTTACTGGCCTGCAAAAGGTCATCTCTTTCAATGGCTGTCATTAAGCCCATTACTGCACAATTTAATCATAGATGCTTAGAGAGAACACTTGAAGCAAAATATCACAATCAACATGTCTAAGTGTATTACATAATAGATTAATAGAATGGAAGCTTCCAATTTCCCATCAATACGACTGAGTAAATTATTTTCTTGAGTAGACTAATTACTAAGAAATATCTCAACCAAAACCTCTCCTAAACTCTATCTATCAGTCATTTACTACATGCATCCTTGTCAGAAGAAATATGCACTTATCTGTTCCATTTAGAATAATGAGACTAATGAGTTTATAATTGTTATTTACCAAAATCCTTTACAAAAAGTAATGAAGGAAATGTAACTGTCACATCAAGTAACTAGAAAAAGACACTCCCATGGGATAGTCTTTCTGTGGGAATTGCACTGCCAGCAGTGGAAATCTCACTTTTTGGACACAGTCACAGCCAGTAGAAGCAGGATTTTATATTCTTTCTAACTGATGGAGTAAGAAAGGTGTGGACTCCCCCCTTCCCAGGATGCTTCTGCTGAGCTAGGCAGAAACATGCAAAGGCAAATCAGCATGAGACTCAGAGCAATTCTGACACCACTAAGTCATACCACACACGTAAGCACTCCTGTCACAGGTTAAGAGAGCATTTGCACACCACCAACAGTGCCCTTGCTTACACCTCACTTTCAGTTCATAGCACTTCATCGTTCCAAGCACTTTGCAAACATTAATGATTTTAAAATAAATAAGTAAATAGAACTGGCATAATAGAATGAAGACCAAGTCTGGGGGAATGCTCTGCCCAGGGCTGCAAGCAATAAATCAATGCACTGCAGGATAATAATATAATTCAAATGAAGATTCAAAAAACACCTCAAATTATGACAGTACCACAGAGGAAACAGGGAATTCACCAACAGACACCCTTACAATTAAGGATGTTTCTATCTTAGATCCTTATCTCAAAATACTCATTAATACCCAACCCAAAAAAATCCACTTCAACTGAAAGAAAAAGATTAAAAAATCTTAAACCTGAAATCCTAATGGGCTATTACAAACAGTATTATTAGATTGGGGATGCATTCCTTCTCAAGATATCAGATATCAGAGCAGAGATAGTGGAGAATGTAACAAACAGAAATAAATCTGGAACTGGAGATAAAGTGAGACTGGTAGAAAACACCAATGAGCTGTTATTATATACTGCTCCAGTTTATAGACTCTTCCCAAAACATCCAGCATTAATTTCTATTTAAAAAAGATAATTTGGTCTGAGCAATACTACTGTTTTCCCATTCTGAATTCCTTTTCCCTCATATTTCCCTCATATAAGCTCTTCACAGATAACTAAAAGAGATTTGAGATTCCACACTATATGAATAAAAGTATTTTAGAAGAGGCAAAACTAAATGTAGGAACTATGATATTTCTTTTTCTTTGTCCTTGTATTATATACAGAGTTAGACAATTTCACTGCATGTTGATAAGGTTATACTACAGAATGAGAATCCCTAAGGAATTACAAAAAAGAGACAGAACTTAATAAAAAAATCCTCTATTTGAAAAGTTGCAACTAATACATCCCATGTGAGACATCAGCTCCATAGATTTGATAATTTTTGGCTCAACCTGAGTCAATTCCTGACTAGTCTGAACACTAAATTATTGTCTTGGTTTGCAATATGTAACCAAAAATGTGTATTCAATTTCCAACGGTTGAAACTGGTTGGGGAGGTGTTTTCTTTATCTGTTGTATAACCCATTCCTTATAACTTCGGAGGGGAGGGGTGGATGCCTTCTGCTAATGGATGAACTGTTAAAACCAGGAGGAGCAATGTTCCTTACCTCTTCCACAACCCATCCTCCCTCCAGGGGGATATCTTCTATTAATGGGTCATTAAGGCTCACCAAATAACTGATACAATTGCATAATCTCATTATGAGATGCTCCACCTAATGGGAGGAGCCAACCATTCCTATCTAGATAAAAACTGGGAGTCCTAAATACCAAGGCAGCCTGTTTTCCACTGCATTCCAGAGGAAGACTGGACCAATCTCACTGCCACTGGAGCCCCTCTACAGGATCATCTCTACTCCAACAGAATCACATCTGTTACTTCAGGAGGATTTGTTTGGACCGCTTCCAACACCCTGACCAACAGGGTGTCAGGTCATATCTCTGACTCTGTCAGGGTTTTCTAGGATTTTTGTTTGTTTGCTTGCTTGCTTGTTTGTGTGTTTTTTGTACTACTACATTTGTATTTTTAATGTTCCTAGTAAAAAAACTGTTATTCCTATTCCCAAAGTTTTGCCTGAAAGCCCCTAATTGTAAAATTATAATAATTTGGAGGGAGGGGGTTTACATTCTCTATTCCAAGGAGAGCTCCAGCTTTCTCTAGCAGATACCTGTCTTTCCAAATCAGGACAAAAATGCAGCTTATACTACCAGTAAATTTTTCAGCAGGACTGGCCAGAGGAAGGAAATCCCTTCCAATGACAAAGATGACATTTGCAGTGGGTTTTTGATCCCAGCCTCATGATGAAAGAATTCCAAGAAAAGATGTTGATTTGTTTCTGGTTTCTTTGATAAGATGCCATCTTTACCAGATAAGGAAAGACTTCTTGTCTCAGGTAGCTACCAACACCGAAGCAGCCATAGCACTTGTAAAAATATTTTATTAATATGAATATTTTCCCATTAAAAAATTGATCTGGTCAAAAACTGCATGTTCTTTTTATAACAACATGTCTACCCAACAATTTTGGGAATGAAACGAGTGCATTTCTTACATTTAAACCACTGTGGAGATGTTTTGGTTTAGATTATCAATTTGTACTCTTTCAAAAGTTAGATATTCCCATTATGGAGAAAAACCTACCTTTTAGAATTATGTAAATAGGGCTTAATTTAAAATCATAAGCAGACATTTGATATGGTTTAAAAAATACTAAAAAAAAGATGAAAAAAATTATAGTCTATACCCATCAATTCCAGAGCCCATCTGCTTTATGATTGCTGTGCAGGAATGCTGGGAGTCTGTCTACAAACAATTCACATAGAAAAACATTCTAAAAATACCTTAATCTCTTTGCAATTTATTTCAAATGCCTTTGTTACAAGGACTTTGGTTAACACAATAGGATAAGTGTACAATTTGGAGACAAGTGTTATTATCAGAACATTACTGAAAGTGTCTCAACAACCGACTGTAAGAACAATAAGAAAAGGCACAGAAGCAGGATTTACAGTTTCCAGCGCAGTCCTGCCCTTATCTCCTACCCCTACAAAAAGTCCTTGACTACTCTTGCTGAAGACACTGTACCCCATTTGCGGAGCTTATAGCTTTGAAAATTAAAGCATAACCTAAGCCTTTCTGAGTCTCTCTGCCTGCCCTTGTGAATTCACCTGAGGTTAGCAAAAGCCAAAAACATAAAAGTCCCCTTTTTTTTCTGCAAGAACAGCAAATCACGTGAGAAGAGTAGCAACATGAGATTGTATACTCTCCAGGATTTCTCCATCTAAAACCCAGATGACTAACTTTCTGTGTTGCTGATTCCAAAAACATTGCCAAGCTCCATTGCAATGACTAATTCTGTCATGTTTAGAGTCGTTAGAAATAATTAATGTTTAGTATCTATAATTTTAAAATGGGACAAGTGGAAATTATGTTTAAGCCAAAATAAGAACATACCCTACATTGGCTTGAATGCTAGGGCTTTATTTAAAATGATGCAGAGCCTCGCTAAACTCTGAGAATATAAGGAAGATATAAGAAATCTTCAAAAATGGACAGAGATGTATTTAGCAATTTTAAAAATTAATATTGCAATGAATTAAATAAGGAAGTCTCTTCGCAAAAACTATGAAACATATTCCTTAGAGTCTAGATACAAAACACATTGTAGATATGAAAAGTCCTCTTTTATCTCTAGTCAGTCATGACTAACTCTGCAACAGTGAGCAAAATAATTGTGCTTATGAAGTGGATTCATATTCTTCATGCTTTTTAGGAAACCACCTGTACATCTGAATACTTAAACAAGCATTTCTATAAACAGTGACTATTATATCTTCTCTTCTTATTTGACTATTATATCTTCTCTTCTTATTATATCTTCTATATTTCTACAATGTTGTTCCTTAAATTAGTCACCACCTGAAGCTTAAAACAATTCAGTGCTGCTTTGAAGCTGATGAAAAACAGGTTAAAATTCTTTTTAAGAACAGACGATGAAAAAATAGTCATCAACTATGGATCAACTGTGGATCTAAAATGTCAGAAATTTAAGGACGCTGAAAAAACTAAACTGTTGCTCATATTCCCACAGACTGTTTTGTTAGGGGAAAAAAATAATTTACTACTGCCATAGGATAACCCATACCCGGGGATTTGAATTTGTCAAAGATGCTGGTCAGTTGCTTTGGACAGCGATGGGGGTCCTAGTGATTCGAGTCTGTTGCAAGTGACCTCTCCACCTGGGTCAGATAAGACTCCCCAGACTGGCTCTGTAGATTGCTTCTATCCAGCTGCTCCATGGCCTAGATAACCCCTCCAGTACATGAATGATCCATTGCTATTGTCTCAAATTCCATGGAAAACACCCCCTACCCATCTTTCCTACCTAAAAAACACTGTACTGCATGACCACTTCTGCATCTGTAGAAACAGCTTCTACCGATTCACAAGCGTCTTATAAAGGCAGAGTTTTGTCTGTTTTGCAGCAGGAACCACCTGGGTGTCACTCGGACACAGAGAATCTTCACTCAGCATGTTAATAATTGTATTTAAGCAAAGAAACATGTCAAAACACAGGAACAGCTACCTAGGAAAAATCTTCAGGGAAGTCTGAAATGTCCACTTGGAAAGCCCCAAATATTTGGTGAAATATTACTCCAAGTCAAATACTTAGCTGTGAAGACATCTAGTAGTTCAGTCAATGGCTAAGTTTCAAATCATTCAAGTGTCCCAGACCTGTGCATTACCTCCTCTGCACAGGTGATTAACCAAGGAGTTCCAGGACTCCCCAGGCTTCAGAAGACTGAAGTGCAGGCATGCACACTGGCTACAATTATAACAAAACAAACTTGATTTTGTTTTTTTAAATTTATAATTTGAATCCCATAGCCCTTGTAACAAAACAATTACCAAAAGAACCAGTTACAGTTAAAACCATTGCATGGATGCCCTGAGAAATCCATGGTTACCAGAGAATTCATCTCCTCTTTTCTTGCCCACAAAGTCAGTGTCTCATTTGCAGCACCATTTTACAGAGGAAGAAGCAGGACCCTGTCTTGCAAAGTAGAAACTTTGTTCTCACAGCTTGATGATGAAATTACCACATGAGATTCCTTAGATCTCAACTCTCCTAAATATAAAGTTGTTCTAAACAGAGCACAGGGCACTGAAGAAAAAGGTCAGTATCTCAATATCCTGCCCTAGGAAGTAAATGGAAATGTTCTCGTGCTGCAAAATTTTGCTTAAAATAAAGTCAACATTTCTCAGAAGGGCCACAGATAGGAGTATCATCTCAGCCAGCACTGGATATTGTGAGCTGAGAAAAATATGCCTTACATTTATGAATGGTTGCTATTTAAAGGAAAGGCAACATATGGCAAATCCTATTTCAGGACTAGAGTGTTAAGACAGGTTACAGTAGCACCTACAGTGCCTGACTGCTAACATGACTAAGGACAGCCATATGACAAAGCAAGAGAACTATGTCAGTCCTCATTGCTTTTTCCAGTACTTCTTATAAATGTACTAGAAAGGTCAAAAAGAGACTATATTTGGATTTCACTTATCCTGATATTCCAGTTTCAGCTCCATGAACTAGATTGAAGGAGACTTGTGAAACATTAGACATTTAAAGCATGGGATAAACACGGCAAGGCACTCAGCCACTTGGATAACATAAAAGTAGTTCTGCCAGAGTTGATAGCTCCCTATATCAGCTCCTGAGAGGCAAGGACATACATCTCATCTGCACCTGCATAAAATGGAGTGATTGCTACTTCACTCATGGTTAACTGTACAAATACTGGAGTTGTCCCAAAACCCTGAGAATCCCTTAAGCCTTTGGAAATGAGGTGTTTTTTATCCGCTGCTGCCAAGACACCATTCTTCTAGTACAAAAGCAGTTTTAATTCTTAATGTTTGTTCCAGGCAATACTTTCCAACCACAAAGGATCAAGCAAAAGATAAGACCGCACCAAAAGCAATATATAGCCTGAGATTTGTAGGCATCTGATTGGAAAAAAATTAATATGGTTTTCCATAATTAAGAGAAAAATTAATTACTGGATTCTTCTCACAGAAATTATAATCTTCATTTTTCTTCAGATTTAACTACTGCATGAAATAGAAAAATAAACACCCCCAAACGGTTAGCATAAAAATTGAGTTGTTCTGTCTAGAGAACTGAAGCATCTGGTTACTGTACCAGAGGGAACCTGACAAACCTTCACTTTGTCCGGCAGCAGCAGATTTATAACCTGTGTGAGGCACTGGGTCTAGATTATTTCAGATTCCTTTCATTCTCTACAAGCAACAATGCCCAACAAGAGGATTTTCCAGGCAGTGATTTATTTGCCAAACATTCGAAATTTATTTAATGCTTTCAGTAACAACTCGGCAATCTGCGGCCCATTGTTAATCTGGCTCCATTTTCCTGAAGTCTTATGATACCTAGCCTGCCATCTTTGATCCTCACCTTGGATTTGTCCTGCTGTCCATTAGCAGAGCTGCTGGTATTCTCAGCAAAGAAAATTATTTAATCTGACTGTGCATAACAACATAAGCTCCTGCTTGAAGCACAGGTTTGGGTACTTAAAAGAGGTAGTAAACAGGAGAGACTTTTGTAGCACAATGGAGTTAAATTATTTTCTGGCTCCCCTGTCAAGAGCTTGCAAGACCTGCTCCCAAGTTTGCTCTGCTGTGGGATTTGGGTCTTTTTGTACTGAAATGAATGTGAGGGACTGTTGGTTTAATACACTACAATTGGCCATGATTCACTCAGTCTAGTTGGCATCATATTTGGGCAGAAATGTATTTCAGGCTGAAAAATGGTTCCGTTTCCCTTAAGATGACAGTTGATGCTTTTTCTACTCCACTATTTTTTTTTCCAGCACTCACTTTTGCAGCAGCAATTCCCACGATTTCCCTTCCACTGTTGTGTGTGTTCGGGACTGCTCACCGGCTAGCTTGCTCTCCTAGTCCGCATTCAGGGGTACAGCTCAGTACATTTGCAATCTGATGGGTCTGAACCTCAGGCAGAAGCATGGCAAACAGCGTGGAAAAAAGGAGGACTCGCACGTGGGTAGCAACCAGGTTTTCTTCCACCTGGAGGGCCCACTTGAGAGTGAGGTTCCCTTCTTGGATTTCAGTTTGAGTACAGGGGGCGTAGAAAAGGGTATGGGGTAACTTGGACCAATCCCAAAGGGAGGGAGTGACACAGAACACAAAGGAAAGGCAGCAGGACAATTCTATGCATAAAAAGGGGAGTGTGGAACTTGAGAACTTGCCAAATCACCCTGAAGCCTCACTAGAACTTTCCAAGCTTTTAGGGCGGGGTTGCAGGGTGATTGACAAGACTCACCACTCAGGAAAGACCAAGGGGGTTTGAGCATGAGGGTGTAGGAACAAAACTATTATAAAACAAATAACAAAAGCATACAGAATTTTGGGAAACCCAAAATACACACTGCAAAACACCGTGATCCACACTGTGGTGAAGAGCGGGCCATGATCTTCTAGGCATAAATTGAGACAATTTATAAAAGTAAAGATTTTTCTGCAGTTTGTTTTTGTGAGTCCATTTGCTTTTGATTACAAAGCTGTGGAAGTCATCACTTTAATCCAAATCATTTTCCAGATACTTACGCCTAAATGATGCTCTCATAATAAATTGCCATATTTTATGTAAACAGTACAAGCTTTATGTGCCGCTCTAAAAATTCATCTGTTTAATCTGGCCCTGTCAGGGCACAGGCATTTTGAATCAAGGTATGAGCTATATTCTCTTGCTGTTTTCAGCTTCGTGGACAAAAGCCACTTGTGCTTTCCTGAATAAGTATTGCCTTATTGCCAACACTGTAGGAAACCCTTGTATTTCTTAGCATAGACAGAGGCTAAAATTACTAACTAAGCATTCACTTACGTTTTGCTCCCCATAACAAGACTGACTGCAAAAGCAGCATGCCTTGCTTGCTGCTCCAGTACTTACACCAGCAGGACTGCCATGAATTGTAATGGATGGCTAATCATACCTTGTGCATGTTGTACAGCACTCTTTTTGATAGTTCCAGGCATATTTATCTCAGCTTGCAATTTACCCACGTCAGACTGTATCCCAGCAGCCTCCTCAAAATGCTGTTTTTGCTTCCAGAGAAGTGCTAATTTTCCTCCTTCAGTTTTTATCCAAATTCCACTGAGTTACCCGAAGCCTCTGCACAGACTTATTATTATGTCCTTTTTTGCACCATCCCTGCCTGTAACCCCTCTCCCACCCCTTCTTCTGCCACCATGGGCAATGCACACACTGACAAGCATTCCCAGGGGTCTGACTCCATGCCCCAGGGAGGGCATGGAGATTATCCCCATGGATATTCCCCACTGCACAATACTGAATGTGCAGTGGGCAATACACATGGGGATAATCTTTCCAAGGAAGCTTTGCCAAAGGCACCTTCGATTCAATTATCAAACTTTATCTGCCAGGAAGATGTCAAGAACTCACCTTTCAAAACTAACAGGCAAGTGGGTTTTTTTAATATTCCTTTGTCTTCTTGAGAGACCAAATAATGTCTTTTCTCTTTCTACGTTGTTTGTTGTTTTGGTTTTTTTTAATGGATGAGTTTAAGCACACAATCTGCCTCTTTTTCACTATCTGGCAAACAAGTCAGATAGCCCATTTAGCTGGATACAGAAAAAGACTAGAAATGAAGACTAATCCAAATTTCATCTAAATTTTGTTGGAAAGGAAAAAAAAAATGTTACACAGACCCTGTTTTTCACTTAACTTTGTGAGGAAAATGCCACTGATTATGTTTTATCTGGCAGCAGTGTATCCCAAACAAAACAGCAGTTCAGATGGAGGAGTTTGATCTTGAGACTCTGCTTGATTATTCAGGTTTTGTGGTTTGAATTCATTTCATGTGTCTTGTCTGTAAGATTTTCTACAGCCCTTTCTGCCTTCAGCCAAATTGTTATGGAAGGTAAAAGCCACAGCTGTCAAGTAAGTATGATTTAACCATTTCAAGCTAGCAAAGAAGATGGCAGAGAAAGACTCAGTGAAATGGAAAAGCTTTCAAGCATGACCCAAGCCACCACCTTGCTCTGAGGGAGCATCCAGCACACACAAAATATTTGTCTGACCTGACCCTTAATTTTTTGTTGGCATCCACCAAACACTCCCCATGTGGCCCAAGTGTTTTATCAGGCTAACAGAAAGTTTTCTTTCCTGCTATCAGAACAAAATGGAAGCTTATTAGTTTCCAGTGTATAAACATGAGCTAATTTCTCCCTCTCACAAGCAGTAAGAAAGACTGAGCATTGCATCCTGTTATATAGTCTGTATAAATGGCTGGAAATAGCTAAGGAGCTGTTAGGTAAAAAACCCCATTCTCTTCCTCTTTCCTACAAGGCCACAATTTCTTAACATCTTAGTATTTTTGCTACTTTTTTTCTCAGTTCCCACATTAGAACAAAACATTTTTAAATTATTTCACAAAGATTTGTATTTGCCTCCTGTTATCATGCTGTCATTAGTCCTTGCAATAAAGCACTGGAAGTTGTTTACAGTAACAGGAGCTTGGAGGAGGCTTCAGAAGTCCCTCTTTAAAGGGCATCTTGCCCAAGGCATCCATATTAAGTGATGTTTCCCTACTCAATTGCCTCCATCACAAATTCTGTTTCCTAGTGAGAAGCATGTTAATTTATGGATTCACAACAGAAGCATATTTCCCATCCTCAACAATAACTGCCACACCTGGGCCACAACAGTTCTGCCATCTGCCCTCCCTTTATCTTCTCCACTTGTGGATGCAACTGTCCCAGAACAAATGTCCTTTTAAGCTCACCCCTTTCCTTCCCCCATCCCCACAGCTTTCCTCAGCTGCTAATGGTCAGCCAAACACAGAGCAATGCCCATGAAGGATCCTTTCTCATGTGCAAGAATAGCAGGAGAGCTGGAGGGAAAAGGAGACAGCAGGTAGCTTCCAGGATACTAAGAGCATGCACACCATCATCTTCTCTTTATCACAGCCCAGAATGACACCATACTGTGCTGTAACCACCCTGTGTTACTTTGCCCAGCTTGTGGTGGCTCCAGTGAGGTTAAGGCATAGGAAAGAGAGCAAATGCAGAAAGGGAGACTTCCTTTAAAAGCACACAGTTTGCAATTCATGAGTCCTACACAGGAGCCACTGGGATGCAAAGAGCCTTCCAGCCCATTTCCTCCCTTTGCTCCCACTGATTTCAGCTTCTTAAATTATTCTTCACATAGAAAATCATGGGAGAGGTCAGTGACTGATCAGAAACAAACCTGAGTCAAAAAAGTACATTGCTAGACAGCAAACTCTCCTGCACTGTCTGTCAGATGGACAGTGTGGGACTCAATCAAGCTGCATCCATTTCCTGTGATCGCAATCTTTCTCCCTCTCACATTAAAAACTAAGACCAATGACATGCCAGAACACCAAAGAGGCATCAACCAAATTATTTTCATTTTGCATCCAGAGAATGTCTACACAAAATGGAAATAAAATGTCTATATTACAAGGCAGTCAAAATGCCACCATGGCAGTCTGTCTGTCTATCCATCAAGGCCCCTCAGTCCTTTCTTGTCATTGTTAACCCAGGCAGGTACCTGACAGGTCACAGTCAGCCAGGAACAGTAAGTTATTCTTTTCTGAGGCAGAGAAGACATGCAGAACATGTTTCTTTTATATTCTCCAGAGCATCATATCTTAATACTGCAAGTGTGAAATGGAGTTACTAATGTCCTTTCCTTCTCCTTCTTTCCACACTTTAGAGAAAAGCCTTGCAGATTTAACAAGGAGGTAACTAATCACCTTGCACAGAAATGAAAGGTTTCTGAGGAAGTTATCCCTATCACAACATAAATACAAATAACTCCACTGAAGACAGTGAATTTCCACTGGGATAAAAGCATTAACCAAAGGTTAAGAATTTTATGCAGAATTCATTCCTTTTAAAAAATCTTTGGAGGCCTTCCACAGAAGAGATAGAATCCTCTGCTCTGCTTAAAAGAGTGGTTACAAAATAACCTTTCATAAAGGTTTGCAGTTGAATTTTGAGATTTTTTTTCCTTTGGTACAGAATAATATTGTCTCTGAAAAGTGCTTTGTTCCTGCAATGGTTCAGCATCTGTACAATGCCTCTTCATCTGAGCAATTAGAGCACACAAAGTTGGAGTGTGAATCCATTTTATAGAGGCTACCTACCACTTAGAAGAATGAAGGTAATAAATTCTGTTACTGCCAGCATTTCTTCCCAATGCAACAAGATACTCATTTAACTTCACAATTTAAACTCAAAACCTGACCAAAAAGGACAAATGCTCATCCTTCTAATACAGAGTTATCTTTGGAATTGAGGCTGCCACAGCAAAATCCAGGTGGGGAAATTCCTCAACTTTCAGGGCACAAATATTTTCAAGCTTTTATTTAAAACCCTGTGGGAGAAAGAGGATTCATTATTACAGTGATTTTTAAGAGAAAGATCATTTCAGCAGTGGTGTGTTTGACCTCAAGTATGATTTTTGCATTGCTCATTACAAAAGAAATACACTATTTCGAGCAATGAAGTAGCTCCAACTGGTAAAACAAAAGACATTGTAGACTAAGAAGTATCTGAGGAACTGACTGTCTTTCATAACAAATGAAATGAAAATTCCACTCCATTTACTGTGCTCCCATGGGAGTAATGCACACAGCTAAGTTTCAACCAAATGGAAAATGCAATAGCAGCACTTAACTTCATTTTCTTGGATCTGTTCTCAATTTTGCAAGGGATATACTTTAAACAGCTGTAATAATTATAATGAAATTGGTTTTAAATTAAATGTCACAGAATATAGTTGAGAAAAAACAGCATTTAGTACATGAATTACATATTGTTTTAAAACAATACATAACAACGATTAACTATCTGCAGGTACATTTAAAGAAAGGATAATGGAGGAAACCCAGTGGGATGATCCCTTTTTCTCCTTTTCTAAAAATGTTGCACAAGATTGTCCCTAGAATCCCAGTAAAAGATCCCCCTCTTCCCAACCCCAGCATCTGAAATCACAAATCCTTTGAACAAATTATGTACTACTGGTAACATTGACATATCAGAAGACTTTCATGCTTTTCCACTTGACACTCTGAATATAGTGAAGTATAATTCATCTGTTTGAAATTATGCTATAAAAATCATTTATTTTTAATGGAATAAATTGAACTACATTTTTAAATATATATATATAAAGAGTGACTGTGTATGTATATGTATAAATGTTCATATGCAGGCTTACTTGTGCAATATGAGCACCCTTTTGGGACAGGACCATTACAAACCCACCAATTCCTCCTCCTCCTTCTTTTTTGAGCAGACATTCGGGGAGGTGGCTTTCTCCTCCTCCCCTGTCTTGAATACCCATAGAAATGTGGAGAGATACAGTGAAAGCTACAGCTGAGATTTGAGTTTATCCAAATGGATGTGTCAAGTGAAATTAAGACCACTTAGGCTTGCCAAAGTTTCTACCAAATTCCACTTTTTTTTTTTTTTAACATAACTTATGCTAACCTGTGCTTAAATCTGACTATTTTTGCTTTAAGGTAGGCTCTGTGAAAGAGTTATACAGCTGTTCATATTTAAGCTGGCTCTTGTAACAGAGCACAGCACTCCAAAGATGTAATTAATTGCCATGTGGAACAGGATGACTCACCATCTCTTAATAAGTCACAAGTGCTACAGGCATGAGCAAAACAGGCAAATCACACAAAGTGGTTATAAACATGTCCTTCTCACAACCCCATGAAGGAATGCATTTTGTGTCTTACAAAGTATAGAATTTTTTTTTCCAGAAGTTTAGATACTTTGGTGAATGTTACTGACACTATAGCTCAGGAGCAGTTAACGTGGGCAGTCTAGTTGAGAATCTGGACATCCAGAAGTAAAAGGGGTTTAAGCCAAGAAAGTTAATTGTTTGGTTGGGTTTTTTTAAGCAGAACTAAAACCAAAGCAGTATAAGTAAGCTGATTTGTTACATAAACACAAACATGATCATAGTTGTTCCATTCACCAGTAAAAGACTGCTGGCCCAAATCATTTCAGGTGCAAACCCCCTGGTTGCCAAGAACTGAGTGGGCCTACAAACCTAACACTGGTGACCACTGTCCTAGTGAGAGGATTTCCCTGTGGCATTCTTAAAACCCTTGAGTTCTTTCTGTAGTAATTTTTTTCTATCTTTCTCACTTTGATCCTTTCAGTATATTCTAATATGGCATTGTTTAACAGCCTTTAAACAGGTTAAAAAAAAATCTAACCAGAATACCTTTTTTTTGATTGTTTGTTGTCTCTTTTTTTACACAGCCAGTAGAGAATAAATTAATCCTCTATGAACACCTGTTATGAAGCACCACTTTCATTTTGACTTCACCTTTTTCCTTCACAGAAGCAAATGAGCAGAGAACACATTTATACACTTGAATAAAGAAAACAAAACAGTTCAAACATTCTGTTCAATCATCCATATAAAAAAAAAGAAAAGCAGTCAAAAAATAAGTTTCTTCACATCAGGCACCTCAGTTTTTGCTTTTAAAAGTACTCGAGACAAAAATCAGAATCAAAAAATTCATGTCAGATCGAAAGAAGTGGTGGTGGACCTGAAACAAATTGCAATGCATTTGAAATGTTCGTTTCTGAAATGTTTTTTTCTCTTTTTCAGAACTGCCAACAAACTGAACAGCAATCTGTTCCTTACAATCTATTGTGCTCTTAAATTTTGCTACAGTAGCACATTAAGTTGCAAGTGTCTTAATCAATCAAAAGTGACTTCTCAAGGAGTTTTATTCCTTGATAAGCTTACATCTACTGAAAGGTGGCTAAAGTCTTTTTTATATCTTTTATATTTGATTTGTTTCACTTTGAAGTTTAGTTTATTTAACATAGGGCTAACTCCAGCTTATTGTTTTTACATAAAATGACATCAGGAAGAATAACAGATTTAATCAGGACAAAATACTGAATATTTACTACAAAACAAAACAAGTCTTCCTGTAGTGGGATGGTTCTCTTGTTTAGTCATCCCACATCACCACCATGTTTGAATGAATCAGCTTTTTTGTTATCTCCTAGTCACGGTTCCACAGCTGAGTATCCTAAAAGACCTTTCTCTTTCCACTCTTAATAAAAATCTAAAATAAAAAAATCTTCCTAGAAACTGTTTAAAAATATTAAGCCTACAACAAAAGACATTTTTTCCAAGAACTTATCTTAGATCCCCATTCCTTGGACTGACATGGCTCACATACTTTTTAGGTTTTACAAAAAATTTTGAGCCTTGAGGATAAATGCAATCCTCAGGCATGTGTGGATGAGCTCAATACTGTTGGAGGGTTTTGCAGCCATTAAAAACCCTTGAATCAAAACATCCTGTTCTAATGAAGTGATTTCTTTGTGGCTGCTTATAACTCTGTTTTGCTCTGAGCTCTCCCTGCCCTCAGGAAGAGTTCCCTCAAGGTGACCTTCACCACAGCCAGTGCCCATGGGAACAGGTCTCCAGCTACCAGCAGAACCTGCAAATTGCAAGCATCAGGAAGGAAGATGAGGATCAACGTTTCCCTTTATCCACTAGAGACTACAAGTGCACATGGCTGAAGAGCAGACCTGCTAAGCCAAACTTAGGACCCCTTTTCCTGAATCCTGGCTAACCAGATACCAACTTTCATTCACAGGTACTTCCTCCCTGCAATCCACTAAAGCAAAGCTGGTCGAGGTATCTTGGAGCAAGGGAAAGAAGGAACAGTTCTTATCTTTGTCCCCATGTCTTAGCATCTATCATGTTTGCAAAGCACAGAGCAATGCTGAAGCAGACCCCAGAACTCAGGCACAGATCCACAGGGACTCTCATAATGTTGTTTTCATTTGTTTATTTTTGTTCGGGTTTTTTTGTTGTTTGTTTGTTGGTTTGGGTTTTTTTTAATTTCCTCTGGATGTAACAGGTTACAACTGAACCAAAAGGTATTTTACTTTCACTGATACTCTCAGTGGAAGGTACCTTTATATCAAAATATCACTTTGTATTCCTAAAATTAACAATCTGTCTAATCATGCTCCAGGGCTTTACAAATCCTTCATGCATACAATTTATCATTAACCATTAATTTCACTACCATCGGCATGCTAAAGCTCTGAAGAATTATATCAGGAATAGATAAGAAACAGTATCACTGCAATAGGAGGAAATTCCCAGACTCACCAGCTTGGAGGAGCTCTGGAGGCAGGGCTTCAGGTTCCTCATTTTGCCATCACGGAGCTCCAGAGAGAACTATTACTTTGGTAAAACCAATGCCAAAAAAGGCATGAAATTTCATCCCACCAGAGAAACAGAAGTCTTATTTTTCTCAGGGCTCGTTTTACACTCTCCTAAGAGTCTGAAAACTTCAATCACTAAAACATGAACAAATTTAAAATAAACGAAATATTTTGTATATATTACCCCTCTTCAGACTGCCTTGCATTTAAGGTGGAGGACTCAGAAATATTTCCTCTGCTTTTTCATTGGATGAAGACTAGAAAAATTATCCTGGTGTTTCAAGGGATAGTTTAGTCTCAAACTAGTGGAGTAATGGAAGTAAAGCAAAGGCTATGTTGTGCAATAGTATGCCTAGAACAGAGCTAGTGAAAAAAAAACAATTAGTGTTCTTACAAAGTTATTACTTTTCAATTTCAAAAAGAACTTGATCAAGTGCTTTTGAGTGCTGTCCATAGACCCAAAAGGCTGAATCCTTCATCTGATTATCACTGGGATTTTGATATGCAAATCTAGAACAATGCCAGAACTACTGAATTATTTGAAGGTTTGATTTAATTCTGCATTATGTACTTGAAACTTACAGGGTTGTGTCAAGTCCATATTGTCTTTGCACAAGGGAAAAGTTATGTTTGTACAGTACAAAGGATATGTAAGTTCCTGTAATTTTCCATCTCTCTGTTCCAGACCCACACATATCCTTTGTTTCTTCTTTATGGGCTTAAACCAGCTACTAGTCAGAGATAATTTCCTGGGAAAGATGATGTTAGAAAGATATCAATTAATGCAAAGCCTAAAATCCCAATCCAAGAAAGCAATTAAAAGGGTTCCAGAAGAGTGCTGGAGAATATGCCACCACAAACATGTATAGTATCTGGCGATGTAACATAAACATGTGCACCAGCTATAACAACAGGACAGGAATTGCCACATTTAAGTATTTAATAAAACACTACTCTAATCAATGTCTTAACATCCTACACATCCTGAGTCTTCTCTCATTTCTGTGGTGATGAACTTAGGACATGAAACTGGAAACCTAATTATACTTGCTTGTCGTTGTGACCACAGAATATAATTGTAGCTATCACCAGCCAAAACAATTGGACAGATGTTCTTAAACTAAGTCTTCTTACCTGACTGGAGATGCTTGGATAGGAAGGAACTCAGAAAGTTAACCATTAGCTTAATCAGAGAAGAAAAAGAGAGACAACGTTTGCTTAGAGTATTGGGGAACATTGCAGAAACATGGATTGAAGAAGTGAAAACATAGGATTTAATTTTTTAATCTAGTACCAGCATTGATATTAGCATTTAGACATTAATTCAGAGGGAAAGCAGAATTATAAAGAAACCTTTCTCCATTGCATTACTGCGTCTGGATGGATAAATCTTAAGAGAACATGAATTTGGCTAGGGACAGCGTGAGACAGTCTAGTGACAACAAAAACCAAAAGGGGAAACATATGGGTGAAAAGGAAGACAAAAAAAAAAAAATCCAAACAGAAACAAGAGAAGGCTACTACTCTTCTTGCCTTTTAGTCAGCTCCAAAATACTGTCAGCTCTCCATCCCCAAAACTGTGTTAGACCATTTCCTAGCAAAGCACAAGGCCGTGCTGTGTAAGCAGCAGGAACAAGACAACAGAGGCAGTAACAGAAGCAGGACAAGAGCCCCCAAGGCAGCAGTAGTGGTTTTAGCACCTGCTGCATCTTCTCACTAAACACAAAGCAATAAGGCAAAGAAAAAAACCCAAGCATTTATTTTCTTCTTGGCAGATGAATCCTTTAATTCTCCACCTGCTACCCAACTCTCATAGCAATGTACAACATCCATGGATGCATTGCAGGAGGCCACTGAGGAAACAATGGAGTCTTTGGCATCAGGAGCTTCTGCTTAGCAAAAGGAAGTAATAAACCCCGCAGTGATTCCCCATGGTTTGGAAGCAGCCACTGACAATCTTCTACACGCCATCCCTGACTCAATTAAAACATCAGATTGTGGCCTTGCTGGTGACCCAGGCACAGCAACAGCACTTTGTTGGGAGGCTGGGGAGGGAAAAGCAAAGAGGTGATCATGGGAGATCAAGGCCCAATCTGTTCCTCCTCCTGTAGCTTTGGATATGGGAAGAACAGGGCCAGAATTTGTCTGGTGGGGAGTGAAGAATTACAGCAGCAAGTCAGAGAGTTAGGAAGAGAGAGAGAGAACTTACCTCTTAATTGTGTTCTCAATTCAGGCAACTTTTACACCTAAATTTTAAAGGTGTGTACTGGTAGAGTCATCTAAGCATCAATGTAGCACATGGCTTAGAGCCACTCCCATGCAGGAATAAAATGGAAATGACCAGACCCACAGGGCAGATGTGAAGCAACCTCTCTGGCTGATTCTGTCACTGACAGCAAAAGGGTCCATAAAAGCAGATGGGAAGGAACCAAAACAGGCATATGGCATTGTGCCATGATTCCTGAAGGGGGTCACCAAAAAAGCCAAACCATGAAAATAAGAAGAGAATAGCTGAAGAATCAAGCCTAAATACACCACAATGCCAAATGTGTTCACTGCTTTTGGAAAACTGCATAAAAACTAAAAACAGCAGAGATATTGAATGAACCTTATTCAAGAATTTTCAATATCACTTTCATATAAAAATGATCTTCTCATCAAAAATAGGAAACGCAAAACATCTGTAAAAGGCCTTTATCATTCAAATGTCAAGTTTGTTTTGATCATTTCTAACACAATTAATTTATTAACACAATTATACATTAGCAAATTATATGCAAGTAAGGAGAATTGGTAATATTTTCTATGTGTGCACACTGCTCTGAATATACCTTCAGTCTGCAAAAAACATACTCTCCATCTCTTGCAGGGGAGTTATAAACTTGGCTTATAGTTGAGATTTCCTCAATAGAGCTGTTTGTGATCCATTGGAAGGAAATGAATTGTTACCTTTAAGCAGAAACTCTCTTCTTTCCATGAAAGACACAAAATAACACAACGAGCTGCCAGTAAAATAAGGCCTTTACCCACTTTTAGTTGGTAAACAATGTGATAAAGGTTAGCCCAATTTGCCAGCAAACGCAGGTACAAACAAACTCAGGTTTGGGAGGGACAGATTGTGTTTTAAGGGACAGCTTTCCTGTCAGGATACAGCTGGTACAGTAGGAAGAGCAGTTCAGGAGCACCGCGGTTCTCTTTCACCCAGCCTGTTCCATGCACTGAATGAGACAGTAGGCCTCAGAATACAAGGTGCATGACCACATAATTTTATCACTGCTAACACACAAGAGAGAAAAGTTTTGAAATTTAGGCTAAACTACTTTTAATACCATAACACCTGGAAAACTGGTCTCATAACCTAAAAGTTTTCCTTTGCTATATGCATAACATGCATATGCTTTCTTACTGTTCTTCACTTCTTTGGAAATAAAATCCTCTGGAGAGGATGTGAGATATGGTGATAGGGCGTTTCCCATTCTCTCCTCTCTTCCCACTAAGCAATTGGTTTAATTTCTACCAGGCTGTGAGGAAGAGGGAAAAGAGGTATTTTCCTGCCCTTTCAGTAAGCCAAATTAAGTCAGCAAAAGATCCAGGGCACACAAGGGCTGCTGCAGGAAGGGTGAGGGTAAATTGCACATCCCGGAAGGTAGATAGACAACTTAGAATTGTCATAAACCATCAAAAACCTCCAAAGTGTACCCAGACTCATTTCTGGGGCCTCCCGTCAGAAGACTCTGCATGAGCCACAGAGTTGCAACAGTGTTTAGAACACACGCCCCTCCCAGGGGAGGTACCTGGGCAGTCCCACCTGAACCTGCACCTACACTGACCTACTGAATTCTGTGTTTCATGGACCTCCCTCACTCGTCACAGATCAGGACTGCAACCATCACTTGGACCAGCAAACATCAAAATCACAGCCATTGTCTCATCCCTTGATCCAACAGGTGGTGATAACTTTCCTCTCTGCTATCTACTCTTCCTTCCTTTCTCTTTCTTTCCCACATACATATAAATACACAATCACTGGTCATTCAGCGTGATTTCATTCTAATCTGCCCCCCAAGGGATACATTAACAATAACCTCAGTTACCCTCGCCTTCAGGAGTGGGTGGTATCTTCCTCCCCCCACTCCTTTATTTTCGAAGCTGGGAAAAACTCCTGTTCCTAGGCCAAGCAAGAGACATGGTGCATGCCATGTCACCAGTCTCACTCTGAGAGGCAGACTCCGAGGCATATTCCTGCCACAGAGTCTAGACAGAGCCAGGGAAACAGCCTGATTAGAGTAATTGAGCAGTAAAATGCTTCATGAGAGTTGAAGGCCTTTGAAAGCATGCAGGGCAACAGAAACAGTTTGAGAGCAGTGCTGCGTCCTTAAGCAGGAAGAAAAACAAAACCAAGATAAATTAATTTCTGATACTAGCTGGTGCATAAAGCTTGCTCTGTCTTCTTTATCTTAATAGCTTTTCAAGTCAGGCAAGAGGTAAAACTATGCAGCAGAATTACAGGAATTTGAGGAGTACTGCATGCTACTGGAAAACAAATCATTTTGGAGGAGACACAAAGCAGGTAAGAGCAAAACAGACACGAAGTGTTATAGAGCATAGAAGCCTATCTCACAAATGCAAAAGGGAATGAGGAAAAGGGATGAGCATGCCCAGGGGAAATCCCACCATGGCAGATCTGGCAGGTGGATCACTCCCAAGCTCCAACTTTAGCACATGACCACACAACTAGAATTTGACTAACAGAAGCCACTGAGTCTGTACTGAAGCTGGAAGAGGACTCCAAAGTGGCATCTATTAGACCTGGGCATGACAAGGCAATTCAAACAAGCTTATATCATATCTGGTACAAGAAAGAAAAAGAGTGAAGCCTGAGTTATTCCACTAGCTCCATCAGCATACATGGTGTGCTCAGAGAATATGCCAGATTAAAGAAACTTTACACTGCTACAATGGAAGTGGCTTGTGGCAAAACCTTAAAGTAAAACAAAAGATTTTAGTTCATCACAAATGTGTGGACAAGTATCACCAGCAGTAGCACTGACACTGAAAGGGTGGGAAATAAAAGTTGGAGGGCAAGTGTGATGCTCTGATAAGAAGTTCTCCCATATGACAGTCTGTCTCTGCAGATGTCTGTCATTTCATATATGCTCAAATATACCCCAACAATATGCAGCCTCTTTCTAACATAAAAGGGTGAGATAAATGGTCTGAGTAAGAAAGAGGCATGAGGCCACAAGAAAGAACAGGAACAGAAAATTGCAGAATAGAAGCTGTAAAACATGAGGAAAAGTGAAATTATTTAAAAAAAAAAAGAAAAGTCAACAAGAAGTACATTGAGGCATGAGAATAAAACTAGTTCTCTCTGATTTATGCAGCAATTCGAGTTGCTGTTTTCTCAGGCTTGGCCTCTGGAGAAGCTCAGTCCCCAGAGCAATAACACAAAGTTTTCAAAGTCTGGGAAACAAAAGTGATTAAACTTTAGTTCCACCCTCACCATACAAGGGAAGCAGCTTTTTGGGACAAAGATGGGGGAGGCAGCCACAAAGACACAGATCCATCCCAAGCAGCAACACCTGAAGAATGAGTGCATACCTTATAAACAAAGGAAAGGCTGGGCTTTCTCTGCCAAGGTAACCCCTACATTCTTTCCATCTCCTAAACAAAAGAGTTATAAAGCACACAGGGGAATTACTGTTACAGGAGTAGATGTTTTAAAAATAAAAGCGTGTTCTGGATGCCCCAAGTGAAAACAAATGCCTTAAGTCACTTACAAACAGAGACCCAATAAAAGACTATATGCCCTGGTAGAATAACATTTTTTTGGGCATAAAAGTGTACTTTAAACAGTTTTCTGCAGAACTTCAAATAACAGAAAACTGCATTTGGATTGCTCAAGGACAAAGCCCTCAATGAAAGTCACAGACTTCGATACTTCTAAACACCAATGTCCTCTTCAGGAGGGTGAGCCAAAGGACCCTCTTCCTGAATGCCTGCAGCCTTCTTGCCACCTCTCCTCCTCTGTGCATTCAGTAAGGAAAAAGAAAAAGAACTGCAAAGTCAGAACTAAAAGCTCCCTTGAAATTGAATTCTGACTATTTTTTCAGCATGTGCATGCATATCAGGAACAAAGAGACCTTCAGCAAACTACCCTAGTTGTCGTACTGCCACAAAGCCATTCCCAGCCCAGAGCTGCCATGGATTTTGGTTGATATTAAGCTCCTACTGCAACAGCAGTCACCATTTTCTATCATGCCTCCCGAGCCATCTTGCAAATGTTTGCCAGGCAGAAGATTTTCTTCAAATTCCTTTGTGAGTCAAGTTGGGTGCAATACACCAGAACAAGGAACATAATTTCATTTGGAAAGGTTATCATCTCTCTAATTTCTATTCCGAAAGCAGATCATGTTTCCATCTACCTTTAACCAGATATGTCACTATTGTGGGGTTTTTTCTCCCTCCTCTCCCCTCCCCTTTCCTTTTTTTTTCTTTTTCTTTTTAATAATGACTTAGTGTTGACCTGGTTAACAATCAATCATTTTTCCTTTAGTACTTTTGAATATGTATCAGGAATATTATGCAAGAAACACTTATTTTGAGAATAGGTATCTGTAGATGTCACAGTAAAGGTAGAAACCCATTCAGACACAAGTCCCCCGTTCTCTTCTCCCAAGTTCTAAGGTTAAAATTTTTTTTAAAAGCACACAGAATTAACACAATTTCCATTGTACAATTTGTATATGTACTCACATAGAAATTGTTAGTATTTATGCAGAGGTTTAATTGCTTCTGCCCTCTTATGAGCATAGAAGTCAAAGTTATTAATGTAAACAGATAAATGTGAATTATATAAGCTATAGTATTTCAATTGCTCAGTCACCAGTTTTAATTAACACCAGACAGAGGCCAATTATGTGCGTGTAGACTGTGTTCTTTGCCTGTTATTTATTCACAGTCTAGAAAGAGTATCCAGCAAGTAAAGTTAGGACAGTCAAGAAAACTTTAGCACTTAATAATCTTAGCTTTAAAAAGAGATAACATTATAGATTATACAGAAGTGACTGACATCCACTGATTAAAAGACTGAAGTTGATTTGTCCTACCCAAAATCTCATTCTACTTTTCTGGGAACTTCATACTTCTTCCTACAGGAGAAAATAAAAGGAAAGAGGAAGGAAAAAAGTAACAGCATCAGATGAAAATATTATGCACATTGAATTTGAATGTATGTATATCTACAGTAGAATTCCTAAAAATGGCTGGCAATGTACAGTGACTCCAGTAATCCTCTATCATGGAAGCCACAAATACCAATGATTCACAATGACAAATATGTAATCACCTCTGAAGTGCATTCCTAGTTGACTTGTCCATGTTTGCAGGTCTTACTCTCTAAGAAAAGGTTAAATTGGCTGATTTCTGACATCTGCACTAAAGGCAGCTGCCTTCCAGGAACAGAGCATTTTAATCTTGTCATGCATTGTATTCAGCACCCATATGAATCCAATAAACAGTTACACAAACTTGGTTCTTGCTTCAGTGTTGTCAGCATGGAGATAACACCCCTGCCTCTCCCCTCCAACTCAGCAGGATCAGTTGGGCATATCAGTCACCACTGAATCCAGTTTTGCCTTGCTGAATTCCCAACAGCAAGCAGAAGGCCAAGCTCCCTGCCATGTCTGCCATCATTCAAGTTAACACCAGAGAATATTTGTGAGATTAGTGAGTGAAACGAGGCAGCTGCCAGGCTGCACCTTCCCCAGCCAGCAGCACGTACCCCACGCATCCAGCTACACCCCTCACACCCGGGGCGCTGATGAAGTGCTGACAGCTCGACAGCAAACCAAAGATTATCTTCTCAGTTCAGATGCTCATGATGAGCATTTTTGTTTTGGAAAGTATTCAAGCATATAAATAATGTTTAAGTGCTTTTTTAACCCGGAGCCCCATCACAAGGGTTACTCAGTGAATTATTGCTGAGGGGAGTGTTAAGTGCAGGATATGAGAGTTTTTGCCCTTCACAGAACATTTTGAGTTGGGGGAAGTTAAAAGAGCTTTTGGACAGAACACAATGCCAAAAGAACAAACCATGAACCGATACAGAGAGATCTGATAACAACATTAACTAGCTAATATCATACAGAATACTAATGCTTTTTAGATTAATCTTCAATTTAATTCAACACTTGGAGTACAGTGATGTTGTAGTGAATTCAGTTTCATATGTCCTATCATGTACTCAGGAAATTCAGGCTAGCACGAGATATGCAGGCCAAAGCTAAGGCACATGAAATTTCCAAGTTTTTAGCCAATAACATCACCAGCTTTCCTGCAGTCAAACTTCCTAGATATTTTAAAGCTGTTTAAAAAATGATTTTTCATCACTAATGTTAACATAATTATCCCATTTTTATGCTAGCCTAATATTATATCTTAATCAGCCAGAGGAAAAAAATGTCTGCAGCAAGAGAACTTAGGCCCATTAAAAAACCCCACACTTTTCAAAGACAGAACATCATGGAGAATTTAGTAAAGCTTTTATTTTAAATGACTGACAGTATGACACTGGATGTAAAAATTAAATAAAATACTATGCCACCCTAAACTATTTACTATGTTTACTCCATTAGAAGAGGATATTACCTAATAGTATTTTACCTTCTTGGGATTATTTCTATTGTTTTTGTTGATGATGGGAAGAAAAAGAAAAATCAAAAGAGCCTTTCATTTTAGAGTAGGAAACACTGTGAAACTGAAAAGGTCAGTGTTGTATTGCACCAAGTAATTAGTTCAATTTGCACTAGGTGCCCCTTGATTGTACCTTCCCAGGAATCTGTACCTTCATTACCTGATGCCCCCTGTAACTCCCCCCACCCTGGGTCCGTCCCATTGGTCAACAGACCCCCGTTCATCCCCTCCCTCTAGGCCTTAAAACCCCTGGGACAAAGGGTCCTGCCCTCTTTCTCCTCCTGGATTTCAAGGTGTCTGTTCTGCAAGAAGAAAAAATTCTCACGGTGTCCCTGCGAAGAGGAGGTTACAGTCTCAGACAGCTCACCCTGAGCTGGGCTGCCTTGCCACCATCCTAATTTGGACAGGGGAGCAAATACCAGGCAAGCCAAGAAACCTTGTCAGACACATCTGCCAAAGACTTGTGTCATTGTGCCAGTGAGGCTCCCCCACCCTACATGGGCAGAAGCATCAGGCATGGACAGATGTCATACAGATCCAGAGGAAAAAACCTTCCCTAGATGACCTGGGAGACAACCTCTAGGTCACTTCATTTATATAATAAATGTGTTGTTTATGAGATGTCCAAGATTTGTTTTTCCACTTCTACCTAATAGATACTTCTATATTACACATAAATAGCTTCACGCAAGCACAAAATAATAGGATGCAGGGATCAAAAGCATTGACAATCTCAGTACTACAATTCTGTGTGGGGAGGCAAAGATTGAGAAAAAGGCAAACCAGGGATATCTTTTACTGGCTGTCAGTACAAATAGCTAAATAGATTAAAGGCTTCTGGATTACATTATAAGATGGAAGAAATAATGCATCACTGGACAAGTTAGGTAGACATTTAGTGTAGGCTTGACTTTATTAAGAGTCAAAACAGTGAAAGCTCAGGTCAGACTGAGCATTAGCAATTTCTAAGAACTCAGCCTATAAACAGAATAACCTTCTGAGAAAGCAGAAAAAAATGCAGACAAAGGAAAGGCTTTACAATAATTTGAAGATAATTCACACAACAGAACAGCACAGACTGACATATAAGCAAATACTAGGAAATTAAGAAATACGGTGATGAAAGGTAGATGGCAGCAAGCATTTAATTAATGAAAAAGGGAAAATAATGTATAGTGCTAGAAAAAGTTGCATTAAATATAATGAAGACCTCTTAGAAGGATGGCTCTATGAGAGGCTCACAACTGACCCAGAGATTGTGTGTGCACATGTCCTGACAGGGGGTCAAGGTTCTGCCAGCACTAGACATTACATGTGTTGGTTGTACACACACATATATGATTTTTTAAAACTGAGAGGGAAAATTCTGGTGCTCCGGGCAACAGGAAGGACTACAGTAGCTGGTAGCATTGCTGTGTCTGCAATGTTTGTTGCTCAAGCAGGTGCAGCAAAGATCGAAAGGCAGGAAAAATGCAGGGAGACAAAGCCAACCTGTGACTATGGAGCAGAGTGCCAAATGGAGTAGAGTGACAAGTACAGCACAGAGCAGAGGTGCCCAGAGAAGCTTGGTGGTACCAAGGTTGTTCTGTTTTCATACAGCATGACAAACACTCTTTAGAGGCTGCAGTTGCATTCATACAACAGACTGGCAGACCTCCCACTCTGAGCTGAAAACAAGGAAGGAACAGTTCTACTTAAAGTAACTATCCTAAAAGTTCATTAAAGTAACAATCCTATAAGTTCATCCTGAGTATCTGTTAAACTACAGAGAAGAAGGAAAGCATAAAATCAAGTTTCAAATCAGAACCATCTGCTGTGAATTGAGATAGAGTTGTGAGGGACATCAATATGCAAACAATTTTCTCATTTTTCAGGAGCACCTGTGTCTATACCAGACTCCCCATCATTTTTCAAGATCTCAAGCTCGCCAGCTGCTAGGAGAAGCTGATCTCCTTCTTTCTCCTCAAGCAGAAAAGATGTTTCTCTAGCCTGTCCCATCAGTAAGCATCTCTCTCACTTCTCCAGGTATGGCCTTGAACTTACCTAGACATGCTTCTCACACAATCACCTTCCCAGACAAGAAATCATTTCCTGAAAACATTCCCCCCTTTCCACTCCAGCAATCCTGTTTATTTCAGCCAGCTCTACAGAGTGATAATACAGTGGTGTCTCCATATCTGTAGTATTACAAGTTCCCATGTCACTTGCCAACCCTCCCTCTCCTTTGGCTTCAGTACAAGTTTTCTTTTCTTTCCCTGGCCAGGGAAAGGGATATAAAAGCCCAATTGCCACCCTTGCAGGTGTGCTTGGTACATGTCGACTGGTAACATCTGTAGGTTTTGGCTCCCTTCAAACCCAGGGGAGTTGTTCCTCTTCTGACTCAGTTGTCACAGTCACAATTCCACTTTCTTGAGTAAGTCTGATATTTAAAGAGTCTGGAAGTTACCTCTAACTCCTCTCTTCCCACTGGTACTGAATTAATGTAAGCCCAGATAATTGCTGCATCTGTGCAACTGCATTTGGTGCTAAATTCCCTAAGGAAAGTTTTTTTGAAATTAGCCATAAAGGCTAAACACTATTGTCCAGAATGCTGGAAAAAAATTCCACGAGACAACCAAGACCTCTTTTGCATTTCACATGTACCACTGTCCCTGACTTTATATTTCCAGGATTTTCTGGGATTAGACATTATTAAAAAATTCAAATAATCATAATGCCCATCCAAATTATTGCACAGAAATATCTTATGTTGGCATAAAGAATGCATTTGACAATCTTAACATGAAAATGCCCTTTCCCAAATATACTGTTGTCTACCTAAGTGACTGGTATGATTGGAAAATGCACTGAACTGTAAGAAAGAAGTGAAGAAGGGTGAATTGAAGTACTCCATGAAGAGTTATCATTGCAGACTCATAGGACAAGAGTTGCAGAAAAATGTACACTAGAATTATATAGAATAGATTAATCCTATGTGATATTATTGTTTAGAGATATATAATCTCTGAAGAAACTGTTTGAGGCCATTTAAACAAAAAAACAAAATGTCATATACATAATTTTAAGACTAAATTTCCAAACACAAATCTCTAGTTTGGGGGTAAAAATAAAAACCAACCTAAATCAAGCCAACCAAAGAAAAACAAACACCCAAACAAAGAAACCCAAGAGAAAAAACAACTCACAATGCCCAAGGCCTTACCCAAATTTTTTTTACTATCATCTTTCTAGTTCAGTTCCAGTCTAAAGCTCAGTCTAAGCATCTGAGGTTGAGCTGACAAGAAAATAAATTTCTAATGAAAAAAGAACAACATTTGGTAATACATCACCCCAAAAGTGATGTCTTAAATCATGCAAAATCATACCCAAGTCTTGTTTGGATATGAAATTCAAAATACCAGATTAGAGGAGGAAAGTGTGGAAGAGAATAGAGGAAGTAACGAAAAAAGTCAAAAGACTTCAGCAAACATTGCTTAGTTTCTAGCTGATCTGGAGATCAGCAACATCAGAATATTTTTGAGAATATTTTGTCTCAGTCTGTTTATCTCCTGTTGTCCACCAACTGCTTCATGTCCTGCTGTCCCCTGGCTTCTCTCTTCATTAAGATATAATTTCATCTGAGTTTGACTTTCTGCTTGAAGTTCTGTGCATCCAGCCTTGCTTCCTGATACCACTCCACTATTTGCATTATGAAAGAAGTTCCACAGTGATCACAAAAGGTACAGTTGCTATGTCATATTTTTCCACCAGAAATACAGAAGGGCAGCCACAGGAGTAAAAGATAATATATCTTTTCCTCTAATTTATACCCTAATTTAATCGTGTCTTGTTTTCACTGCTTCTCTCACTTGAAACCACATTCATGGAACTACTCGGCTGTCTTGCAAGAGTTTGGAAATATTTGCAGCCATCAGATTGAAGACAACACAGCAGAAGTCAAAGTGGTGCAGCACTTGATCATTTAAAATCTGTCAAATGGAGGGTAGTAGTTGAGGTCAGAGCAGTAAAGAAAAATTTTTGAGATGCTGGGAGGATCCTCTTTCAATAACAATGGCTTTGCTGTAATTTAAAACAGAAAAGGAATGATACATTGAGCCCCTTGGAAAAAGTCTGACTTTTGCCCTGATTGACAATTAATTAAATGCTGAAAAGCACCTTGACTGCCCTCACAGCAGGAACCTCTTCTATACAAGAGGCAGCAGCATTTGAGCAGCAGCATTCAGGACCATATGTAGTAAGAAACTTGCATGAAAACAAAATTACAAGGTAAGCTGACAAAATCCCAAAGTCTTCCCATTATGTGAAATGACACCCTCATAAAATCTGGAAGGCCATCCAGAATGCAGCTTTATGGGCAGCCTCTTCACCTCCATCAGGGAACATTATTTGCAGTTATTTCTCTCATGTTCAATCACTTGGATTCAGTAGAATACTAACAATGCAGTCTCACATATTAAAATTGACATTATTATGACCCTCACAGAGACTGAAGGATTTCTTGGCAATATTTACCCCTCAAAAGGAAGCATTTGGATTAGCTCTGTTGGTTAAAGCATGGTGCTAAGGTTTTGGGCTCAATCCCTACATGGCCCATTCACTTCAGCGCTGCATTTGACAATCCTTTCCTTGTGAATCCCTCCCAACCCAGAGGATTTTGTGAACGCTTCCCTTGTTGGAAGGCTTTCAAGTACTCCATTCCTAACTCCAGAATTGTGAACACTTTGAAAGTTCTTTCCCCGTAACACCACATTTCAGCCTTCCGTGACTTGTCTCGACATTTCTCCTCCTTTGTCCCAAACCAGCTTTGGTCAAAGCCACCATCACTCTCTGTACATCAGCACAAGGCTCAGTTAAAAGCTCACAGTACACCAAGTCATTGTGGTGAGGGGAAGTTCATTATGATCACAGAAAATTAATCATGTGGAAATTAATACCAGAAGAGACATCAGGAGGTCTCCAGTCAGTTTATACCCTTTTTTATTCTGCTTCTGTGACTCACTGCAAAAGATCCCTTGTCCATCCTCTTGATAAGCTCCTCACACTGGACAGGTTGCTATGAGGTCCCTGTGAAGTCCTCTCTGTAACAGGCTACACAGGACAAATGCTCCAGCATCTTAAGGGCCACCTGCTAAACTTGCTCCAGTTCCTCAATATCTTTCTTATATTTGAGGTGCAGCAGGAAAATAGGACTCTGTTTTGCCTAACAAATGCTGACAGAGAAGGGTAATCACTTTCCTCAATCTACTGGCTGTGATTGCCTGTCTGCCTGGCTCAGTCTCAGGTGACTTCAGTACTTACTGAGATGTGACTTTCTGCCCTGCATCAGCTAGCAGGACATGGGAACCACCCTGCACTTGCAGACCAGCAGTTGAAGAGCCAGCCACTCTCCTGGTGCAAAGAAAAGGACTAAGCTTCCCATCTTCTCCATCAAACCAAGGAGTTTCAGGCTGCCTCTCCTCTGTGAAGTTGGGAGTTCAGGCTCTCATCTCCACAGGATCTCTGAAGATCCTCTCAGTTGCTTTTTTCTTCTTCCCCGATGGTGCACACCAGCTGACCTCTTCCAGACTGATCTCAGTGTGGTGACACAGGTCTCCTATCAGTGCACACCTTGTGCAGGCAGGGACAGCATCTCCCTCTGCCCTAACTCCAGCAAGAGGCCCTGGGCAGCTCTCTGTCCCCAGCCCTGTAGGGCAGTGTCCTTCCTTTGGAGCTTCCTCAGGCTTCCTGCCCTAGCTGAGGGGCAGTGCTCCAGCAAACACTGGAGACTTTATCTTGTGACACTCCTCCTCTGAAGGAGTGCTTGACACCAGGCTGAGTTCCATGGTGTCAAGTAGAGTCAAACCACCAGGTTTGGTTAAGCAAGGGCAAACTGGAACCAACAGTAAACACCAGGAAGATTTTTTTTTCTAGTATCCTTGTTCTTACTCTGATTTTTAATATTTCAGTAGTAATTTTGCCATATTTTATCAATTTGTAAATCTTCCAGGTGTACTCTACCAGGAGTCCACATGAAGAACTGTCTCTTCCTTCCACCCTGAATAGCTGTTACTCTAGAGAAAGAGGAGATAAATACTAAGAAGATAAGACCATAACTGAAGATACACTGAGAAACATTATCTTGAGTCTATATCAACTAGACACATAGTCACATAAACTCTCCATATGGGCTATTCCATCCTATTGGTAACATTAAAAGGGTGCAAATACAAGAAGGATGATGAGAAAGTTATCAAGCAGCCACAAAATTTCAATATCTAGTATTCAAGGACAACAGAATACACTTCTTAGGCATGATTTCCATTAAATAAATATTTAAGATAAAATATACACTTGCTTTTCAAGTAGTAGATGAAGTGAAATGTCTCTGAAAGAAAGCACAGCTTCCCACTATTGTTACTGGACTTCAAGTATATCTGTTCTCCTATAATTAATAATTATTGGCATCACATTTAATTGGTATTCTTATTTTGCCAATGGCCTACTGAAGATTTATCATATTAATTAGTAGTAATGAGACAGTTCTAATGACCTACTGTCATTAATTTCTTAAATATGTACAATAAGATGCACATTAATTGTGACAGGTAATTGGTACCTGCCCACATTCTGCCTCTTTTGAAATTGCTCTGAAGTAGATCTAAGAGTTAATCATCACAAAACTGTACTTTTTTAACTGATTTAAAAACAGCCCTTTCAAACAACATATTTCTGAATTTAAGCTGAAACTTGTTCTTTTATGAGAAGGCAGCATTTGTCTGTAGACTTAGAGATATCTAGTTATCCATCCAGAAAGGCTGGAGGATTCAATCCAGCTACACATTTTTTCAAAAGCCTCTGAGGGCTTCAGCCAAAAACATAAGTCTCCTGTGTTCTCCTGGATTTAAAGGATTTTTGGGTCAAAATATCCTATCAGGTACGAGACATAGTCCCACATCTAGTAACACAGAGGAGAAATACCAATAAGCATTGGGATAAAGACATTTACCAAATAAGGACATTCAAGCCCCTTGGCCCCCAAGATAAAGACAACAGGATTAAACTTCAGCATTTCCACCACAGAAAACTCTTCTCCACATCTGCCCAGAGTCAGGCAGAAAGTGTCTGTCTTTCATTCTTGTCTTTTGGAGCTTCTCCCCTTGTTATTATTTGGCTATGCACAGATAAAAGGAAGAATAAATCCAGAATGGGACATACAATACTGCGGCTAAAACTCTTGCTCTCATTCTTTCTTTGTATAAATATTGATTTATTCATACATTTCATTTATACTGCAAACATTTTAAAATAGCAAAAGCTCCCCATGCCCCTTTGACTGTCATTGAAGCTCTCCTCTGACAAGCAGTGGGGGTGAGTCAGCACAGCAGGGATGGCAGTGTTACAGATGCTCACTGTGACCCGATGATTCCTCAGGGAACCATGAAGGAAATTCATCTGGCAGACGCAGGCTGTGCCCCACATTGCCACAGCAAACACGGCCTAATAAAAGCAGGCAGCTGAATGCAGTGACTGAGAGATGCACAAGGGAAAGGGCATCCTCTGCATTCATCCATGGTCAGTAAGAAGACACATAATATTAGAACAACTGTAAATCCTGCAGTGGGAAGGGGTTGGAGGGGGGAAAAGGAAAAAAGAAAGGAAGGCACCTTATACATAATTAGCCTCTACCAGTAATCAGGTACAGCTTTCTGTTTATCCTCAGTCCATTTCCTTTCACAAGCAACTCATTTTTGATGTAAGAAGTTCTGTGCTTTATCTATTTTTAGGCAGTTGCAGATGGGAACAAGGTGATCCACAGCAAAAGGAAGCCCTGTGTAAAAGACACGTTCTTCATTTGTGGAAGAGGAAAATTGTTTTCTATGTGTAAGATGACTGTCAGAAGAATGGTCATTCAAGTATGCAACATCCTATCCACATATGGTTTGAAATTACATCCTACCTCCTAGTTTGCTTGGTTAAAATATGGATCTTGAGTCTATAACTGTATGATTGCATAGCCAAGCACTTTCCTCTCCTCTCAAAGAACCTTTGGGAGTGTATAGCCCATTCAAGTGAAATATTCACACAAGGCTTTCAACATCCTAAGTCCTTGCTTCATATAAGGGCCATGGAAAATAAGTTACAAACTGCTGGGCAAACTCTGAGTAAAGAATTTCCCCCCTCGTTAGATCTGCCAGCTAAGAAAAGTTCACATTTGCAGCACAATCTCTTGCTCCTGACTGTCATTTTCAGCAACTCCATCCACACGTACAACACACAAGTAAAGTTCAAGCCTGCCTGAAGGAAGATATCATCAAGCACTAAACCAGAAACAAACAAATACACAAAACTTTCTAGATGATCTTTAAGGTCCCTTCCAACACAAACCATCCTCTGATTCAATGTCTGAGTTTTCAAGTCTTAGATAGGCCTGTATAAGAAAAAAAGGCAGGTCTAAGAAAATACTTTGAAAATACAACTCATCTATTCTGACCCGCAAGATGTTGGGGTCTAATGAGTCATTCCTTTGCGCTCATACTTATGGTAGTCACAGGTATTTGTCAGCCTGACAAAGACATTTTAAAAAGTTAACCACACTGAGAAAGCTGCCTTTTTTAAAATTTGTTTGCTTGTTTTCCACTAGTAGGGTTCAAACAGTCTGGATAAAAGCAAGTTGAAAATTTTGCCCACTCCTCTTCCAAAACACACAAGGAAGTGTTGCTCGTGACCATTCTCACACACTGTCTTGGAGATTTGTTATTTATACAAACAGGTAGTTAAACTCAAGAACACCATGGTCCAGATGCGAAGGCTAAGAAAGGGAGCTTCTGTGGACTTCAGTAGCATTTCCACCGATCCCTGTCCAAAGGCTGGCAGGTGAATCTCACAGCTGAATAAAAAATGTCACAGGTACTTGGTGCTATCCTTTGTCTTCAACTCTGGCCATCAGGCAAGAAATTCCTATATTTTTTGAAGGGAACAGACGCAGATGCAGGAAAGCCCAAATTCAGGCAGCCCAGCCTCTGCCTAAAAATGACTTGCATTTAAATAACCTTGTGATTTTGGAGTTTCCACTGTCTAAATGCTCAGGGTGTGGGAGTATGAGGGAGGTCTCAGGCATCACAGTAAGGCTGTACATGCATTTTTCTTCCCTCCTCCCTTCATTAACTTTATTTAGCTGGAGCTGACTTTATCTTAAGGACCATCCTCCTGCACAGGCTTTTCTCCACAATAATTCCTCTACCCTGGAAGCAGCTTACTCTTCTCCTTGGGCCAGTTTCTGAGAGAAAAAGCAGAGGAATGAAAAAGAACAAACCCTGGAACTTCTTTTGCTCATCAGGACTGGCATGGAGAGCTGGAGCGATGGCTTTTGCTATCACTGGGAGACACTGGGTATGATAGTGCTGCTTCCGGGGTGGCTGCCTCTATAGAAACAACAGTCTTTCCCCCACAGCCTCTTACATCTTCTTTGCCTCTGTGAAGATGAACTGAGCTATGTTTGAAAAACAAATGTCATGTATAGCTATTAACAACTGTTAATAACCCCCAAAATTCAACCCCTGATGATTCTGTCTCTCTTCAATTCAAATAACCCAGTGTCTTGGGTTGTGGAGCCTAAATTGTATATTCTATTTTCATCTGCTGAAAACAGTTGGGGGGCTGTTCCTCTTTATCTGTTGTTTACTCTGGAGGGAGGGGGGCAGGTGTCTTTTGATAATGGCCCAATGGTCAATACCAGGTAGGGCATTTTTCTTATCTTTCTCCACGATGGGCCATTACAGCTCCCCAGGCTGTTTTCTTTCCCAAGCTGTTCCCCTTCCCAACACATACCCACATTCCATCATCCTATTCTGAGATGCTCCACCCAGTGGGGGGAGCCAACCATTCCTACCTGGATAAAAACTGGGACTCCGGACCAGGACGCCCTCTTGCTTCACCCGATTACCGGAGGAAGACTGGACCCTTCTCACCACCTCTGGACCCTTTTGGCTACAGGATCATCTCTACCTCAACAGAACCACATCTGCCACTCCAGGAGGACTCACTTTTTGACTGCTTCCAACACCCTGACCAACAGGGCATCAGGTTGTAGCTCTGACTTTGTCAGGGCTTTCCAAAATTGTTGTTTGTTTGTTTGCTGGTTTGGTGGGGTGGTTTTGTTTTTTCTACCACATTTGTATTAATGATATTTCTAGTAAAGAACTGTTATTCTTATTCCCAAATCTTTGCCTGAGAGCCCTTAATTGCAAAATTACAATTTGGCGGGGAGTGAGGGGTTTACATTCTCTATTCTAAGGGGAACCCCAGTTTCTCTGGTAGATACCGGTCTTTCTAAACCAAGACATCCAGAAGGACAAAGAAATTAAGATCAGACTAAGCTGAGATATACAGTGTGCAATAAAAAGTCTCACTGTAGTGCCTTAAGCAGCACACTTGAATGCATTTTTTAAATCATGCTTTTTGATTAAATCCAGTAAGCCCTGTCTATGGAAGATGACATACCTCTGAAGAGAACTTTTGTAACTAAGAAATGTAGTCTGTTACTCTTGGAAAAGTGGTATTCTCATTCATTTGCTAAGATTTATTTAAAAAGTTATACAAAACTAATAGAAACCTCTTTTGAATTTTAGCATAAAATTATTTTAAAAATCAGGAAACCTAGTGCAGTCATGGCATTATCCCAGGCTACAGTCAAACTAGATTTGGAAATGAACATTTCTAATTTTGAACTGAGCACGCAAGGGAATATCCTCTTCAGTTAACACCTTTTCCAGGCTCCATTTTGGTTCCATATTGCTGAAGCAACACATAACTACTCATACAAGATTCTATATATTGTTTTCAAAATTCCTTTTCAGGCACAGACCCTATGGATACATGGCCATGAATTTCCACAGATGCACAGGGATTCTGAGTGCTTGCAGACCAAGACTCTTCAGCTTGAGGGATTTGAAGAAACAGTTTACAGAAAGCACTGAGCATCTGCACTTGACAACTGAGGTCAGGCTTTCTTCTGAGAAACTCAGGGCCTTCTCTAGGAGCCTGTGTGTGCCCATACACGCACATAGTCGTGTATGGACTCGCACAATACACACCTGTAAACTCACAAGTATGTTTTTCAGGAAGAAATTGCAATTCTCAAAATTTTAATGGGGAGACATGTCACTTCTTACAATATATTGTTAAGTTTCATAGTAATATAGCAGGTACTTGTTATCAGCATTTTATCACATACACTCATATCTATATATATANATATATCTTCCACATTTATATTTTATTTTCCTGGAGCTGTCAAAATCACTTATTTTCCCTGAAGACAATAAGAAGGGATTAACAAAGCAGTTGGAATAAACCCCAGCCTCTCACTTGTGCAAAGCCTGCAGGGTTTCAGCTATGCTGTGAGAACAGGCTGGTTTGGTTTTTTGCACAGTTTCAACCCCAGACACAAAACAGGTAAAATTAGCCCAAGGGTGACTTCTCTTTGCACCTTTGAAGGGAAATTTTGGGTTGTCAAGAGTGTGGGAACTGACCATCAGAGCTGTTTGTTGAGCATTGTGACAAATAGTTTGGCATGAAACTCCACCTCTAGAAATGAAGGAAGCAGTTACTGTTTCCACTCTCACTGTGTAACATTCTCAATTTCCTGCTAGACTTGTACTTCACCAGGTACCTTGTTCTCTTCTCCCCCAGCCTTTATGCAGGAGAATGCAGGAAAAGACAGGAAGAGCAAGACTGAGGAATCACAGGTTCAATTACTGGGCATGCTGAAGTGCCATAAGGCAATCCATCACTGCAATGTGATGACAGAAGAGTATTTTCTGCAACAAGTATTTAGGGGTAAAAAAATACAAGACAACATTGTAGTATAGAGGGTGGGAAACTGGAGGGTTTGTTTGCCTCCTGTTTTGAAACTATTTCAAAAAACTCCTGGACCATGATCTGGAAAGAACTCTTCTTCAAAATCTGTTTTTTCTTAGAAACCCTAAAATGACGTTAGCAAAGAGCTAGTGAGGAAAACACATCTATGTGCTACTGACTAAAAGGACAGTACATTAATAACTGATGAGTGAAGGAAGGAGTCTGAAAGGGCTTAGAGACTTGTCTCCTATGGCACAAACATTGCAAATGTGCAGCAAGGAGTCCATTCTCTGAACCTGGTGCCTGACAGCAAAAAGCTGAAATTCAAGGTGATGATCACTGATTACAAAATGGTACTGCTGCCTCAGACCAAATTACCTTGAAATCAGCTTATTCAGTTTTGACAAACTGTGAACTGTGGTTGCTCAGCAGTTCAGCTAATCATTCAAGCATAAAAATTATTTCACAGCCTCTCTAAAATGTTAGTCACAGCACTGCTTTTACCAGAAGTGGACAATAACCCCCATGCAAAGATCCAAGGCACCTTCTTCAGGAGTTTCTTCTGATTCTCAATTTCAGCCCTTGGCCAAATCCATCCTGTACCCTCCCAGCTGCAGGGGGGAAGGCTCCATAATAACTTTTAGTCACCAGAGGGCACTAGCACAGAAACCAGACAACCACATTACCCTTCAGTGGCATAACATAAAACCATACCATGATTTATCTGTAAATATTTATTTGAAAACCATAACCTGAGTTAATTAATGCTCTGAAATACTTGTTAGAGGAAGTTGTAATTGTTTCTGATATTTAAATAAATATGGATGAGAAACTTGACTGGCACTCACCATGAAATTTGTACTTTTCTTTTAACTATGCAAAACAGAGTATACAGTCTCTCAATGTAGCTGAAAGAATTCCACACAAGGACAGTAGCTATGGACTGTTACAATCAATTTTTAAAAAATCCACATTGCATTTAATTCTGGCATGCTACTTTATTAGGAGGCAAAGAACATTCCTACAGTAAAGGCAACTGCAAATCTGAGAAGATTAGAACTGAGGGATGCATCCCTTCCTCACCCCACCTCCTGTTTTTTTAGATGCTTGTTGACACAATCTCTGTCATGGATATTCTATTCAAGGATTCTACTCTTGAGATAGTTTGAGCTCTGAAAACAGCCAATGTAGCTCAACTAAACTCTCACAGTACCTTCATCCTCAGGTTTTTACAGCACTTTGAAGGTAGGCTTACATTTTTCCATATAGCATTGCCATCAGCTGGAGAATGGACTGCCCAAGTCAGTTTGCAGACTCAAATACATTAATTCAGCATTATTTCCTGGGATTCAATCCCAGAGGTGTCGATTTTGGACCCATTTTTCCTGGTGTACTAATTTTTCCTTCGAGTTCAAAAGCCAAATCATCCTTCCACAGGACCCATATAACACATAGACCTTTTCGTTAACCAAAATACCTGCTTTAAAGCTCTCCTCCCAAAGGACTGAATATAAATACACATTAAAGATGCTTGTGTTATTTGGGTATAGACAGATTGAGACATTGCCAGGACACACATTAAGCTACTGACTGAAGGCAAATGCAAGATCTTGTGCCTAGCCTTGCAATCAGCCAGAAATGCATTGTTTATCCCTGACAACTGAAGTTGTTTCTACACAAATTCTCTTCAGAGTATAGAGTTCAACACTAAAAAAACACCACACGCTCCACAAACACATGAAGGAGAAAGAAGTTGGCTTTCTAAATATTGGTAGAAAACAGACATGATACAGTACAAATAAAGTGGCATTACAGGATTCAAGCAACTATGAAGGATAAGCTTGCTGAAGTACAAAAATTGTGTGTCTCTTATTTTTTCAAGGTGGAAAGTTGTGCAATTTGTCTATAAAAATGGTGATAAAATATATCGAAGTTAAGAGTTAGAAGATTTCAGATAAGTTATATAACTATTAATCCTAATAAGAATACAGAAAACTGCATTCAGTAGCAGGGGAAAAGTATAGAAATGCTCATACTATTCAGGGCATGAGTGAAGCTCTGAAAAAAATTCCAGAAAAAATTCAGATCACTCTGTCTCATAATTGGCTGCATTTAATTCCACTAAAGCATCAAGCCTTTTCAGAAATAACATAATCTGAGCCTTTAGCGCAATATCTATGTTCACATATCCCCACCTTTCTCTAGTAGAGCTCTCAAAGCAAAAAAAAGAATTTAATACATGGTCATGCAGAATGAGAGCAGCGAGGGTCAGCATTTATATTGGCAATAATCACTTAAAAGGCAACGACTGCTCAGAGACAAAAATCAGCAGCTTGCCAATTGGCCAGCATGTGGAAGCTGACATCACATGGCTCCACAGCTTAGAAGTACCTTAAGATAGAGCTTTGCAGCTTTCTTTTTAATCTACATAACATTAACTATTTCAAAAGAATAAAAATGGAAGGCTCGCTCAGACTATAAAAAGCTGCTGACTGAAGCAGCATCAAAAAGTCCAGTAGGTTAAGAAAAAAAAAAAACAACAAAAAAAACCAAACAAAAAACCAAACAACAAAAAACTGTTATGCTGTATTATCCTCTGGTTAAGGTCAGAAAGAGGCTAAAATAGGAGGTATTTGCTTAGCCACTGCTTCCAGTAATGCTTTTCTATTCTGGGAAGTGCACTGAGAAAGATAATTAATGATTTATGAGGAGNTTACTATCACTACTGGAAGTAGAAGGGTTCTGCCCACCACCCAAGAGAAACAAACAGACAGACAGCCACCCCCAAACAAAAAAAATCACTAAAAACATTGTCCCTATAAACAAGGCTTGGACACATAGGTCCAGAAATATTTTGTTCCACTCACACAGTACAAGAGGAGTAAGAGCACTTCTGCGTCAGACCAAGCTTGAAAAGAAGTCATCCCAGAGTAGAAAAAAAAAACAACAGTATAATTTCACAGAGAAAGGTGGGTTCATTTTTTTCCCATTCCTCTATGGATTTGGCGCACTGAGAGGAGAGAAAAATGTACCTCAATACTTCAAAGAGATAAGCAAGAAATAATAATGGAGGGTGGAACAGGAAATATAAAATGAAAGGTAACAGTTCATTTCCTACTGGATTTTGTATTTTTTAACATTCCATGGAAAAGAAAAATACTTGGTACAATTGAATTCCCTTTGAGTTTGCAAACCTCAGGAAAATGCCCAATTCCCAAACTGATTATAATGGGAAATTGACTGGTTTATGCCAGGGGTTTTGCTTGTTTGTTTTTTATACCCATTCTGAGGGATGGAAAACCAGATTTTACATGAAAGCCTAACATGTATTTCAATCTAGTGAAAAGATGTAATCCTTGTTAATAATTTTCCTTTGTGCCCTGCTGAAAGTTGTTTACATACACTGTGCTATTAAAGGTAATGTAAGGCTGTAAAGTAATACCCTGGATTTAAGAAAAAAAAAAAAAGGTTTTTCAGCTACCTTTAGCTCTTGAATTAATCAAAGCATATTACCAAGATTTGTCTGAATATCACCCCTCCCCCCCAGCTCATTAAGCCTGCCCTTTTGAAATGCTGCAGCAGCTGAAGCAAGAGGCAATGAAGAGAAGATAAAATGCAGCCACTCTCCACCAGGCTCCAGGCTGCCCAGTCAGCTCCTCTGGCAGCATCTGCCTCAGGCAGCAGGGTCAGGCACTAATGATCAGATACAGGGAGGTTTGGACACTGAAGGCAAAGCCATTTTACTTGGGCATTTATATACATGGGCTGGATTTCAGAAAGATTTGGGGGTTGTGTGTGATTTCTTTGAACACACAGGTGTTGCTTTACATTTGTAAGGGTGCCAGATTTGGAGAGGTGCAAGGTAGCTCCCTCTGTATCACTTGTTTACTGATTGTCTGAGGTGGGAAAACTTGCAGAAGAACAACTGTGATGCCGAATTCCCCCCAAAGCAGCTGCCACACTTGGATTAGCTAGAAGCACTGTCGTTGGTGCTCTTATTTGCTCTCAGTATGAAACAGCTGTCAAGGATGATGAAAATGAAAAATGTCAGTCTGCTGCTTTCCACTCTCATGGTTCCCACTCTCCCTTCGCAGGCCTGTCTCTTTGCCATACTACAGCACTTATGGAAGACTGCATTCTTTAAGTACAGAGCACTGCAAAAAGCTTGGCAACGTTGCACTGCAAACATGCCACTGTACAAGAACACAGGTCTCTGAAGGCCAGTTTAAGCACAAAAGGACAAAGAGAGAAAGATGAGGAACTCCAGCAGCAAAGCCACATGAAGAACAATTTTGTACATGCTGGACCAACAAACCATCACAAGTTTGTCCCCTCTATGTTCTTCCTTGATGTTCCTGATCCTTGACAAGTTTGTCCCCTCTATATTCTTCCTTGATGTTCCTGATCCTTAGCCTTCTGGCTAGATTACATTTAGGGTTGAGGTTTTGATTTTCTAATAAGAGAAAAACAAATAATGAATTCTGTAATAGGGTAAGTCTAATTTATAACCAAGCAAAATGTGTTTTAAGTGGAGAGACCTTGAAATCACATACATGGTACATTCTGCTGAAATTACTTTGATTTTAAATGTTACATTGGGAGCATTATGGCAAGTAATGATAGAGAGCTTTTTGTAAGTCACTAAAGAAATATTTTGTTTTGCTAGTAAGTGATCCTTTTGTGACTTATCAGCAACAACCTATGCATCTGGGCCATGACACAAAACATCAATCTTACATCAGTGTAAAAGTATAAGCAGTCCACTTCTCCCTACAAGTCAGTTTCAGAGGACCAGTTCTGGGATCTTTTTCTACCTTCCTGGATGGTCAGTGGTGCAAAGGGAAAGAACAAGTTACGACAACACAACCCTCTTCATGGTAGACAGTAGTGCCTTGGAAGGTGTGAGGGGAAGCAGAAGTCACACAAGGTGGGATTCCATTTTCTGCAGTTCCACACCATGTTTCTGTCCTGTCAGATGCCTACCCATGGAAATCAGTAGGCATAGTGTTGTCAGCAAGTGGCCTAAGAATAATTTTTTACTATGACATTTCATGGCATTTGATGATTCATTGGAAGTGCTTGATTATGCACATTTTGATGAGCTTTCTTCACTGTGGAGGCTTGGGGGAAAAGCACACACACAAAAAGTAAATACCTCCTCTTGCTCTGACATTGTCCTAACTTTCACAAGTCACTCCATTCATTTTAGGATCATCAGTCTTCTATTACTGTCTTTCAGCTTCTGCCCAATATGAATTGCTTTTAAGTTCAATAGTGTAAGTTAAGGAGGGAGGGAAAAGGGGCTGGTGAACAGTGAGATTTATTCTAGATAAAAAAACCTCACAGTATCCAAGATCAAATTTGGAAAGTCTAACTCCCAATGTCAAAATTCAGAGGTAAGGTTAAAATCCCTTATAACACTCACCAATCCAGGACAATACCAAGATGCATCCCTGGCAAAGCCTGACTGAAGCTATAAAGTTTCTAGAGAGCACAGAGCCTTCTCCCTTTAGGAGCAGACTAAAGATGAGAAATCACTCCAGCCATTAGCATTACCAGTTTACAGCTAAAATTTCTTCATATTTCAAATCCATCAGTCTCACACTATTTAGACATCTCTCAGGGTATTTTAAAACCCTTTAGACAGCTTCTTTTTTACAAACAACCACAAGCAGCATACACAAAATATCATTTTAATGCTACATAATGGGAACTAAATTTGGTCCCAAATACAGTTTGAAAATTAATAAAATACATCCTGATGGCTTAGTTATCTGCTACTCATCTTGGATATAATCAAAAATAAGACAGATCCTGGATTTAGGATTTTTTTTATTTATTTGTCTTTTGTTCCATATGGTGATGTTACTGAAGCATAGCTTTAGGTTCTGTACCATCCAGAAACCATGAGAATAATTTTTGAGTACTGCTGTATTTTTGCCTGCTACAATATAAGTTTTATTGATGAACTAAAATCTTTGATAGGAGTGCAGGAATTAATGTTAAAACTGTTCTGTGAAGGATTGCAGATGATATTTCTGAAGACCTAGCTGTAACGCCAAGATCTGGCACAGACTGGGTGTCACTAAATAGACTGGTCCCCATTTAATTAGAGTAAAATCAAATTTCTACCTGTATTTACACACGAGATGCTCTGTTAAAAGCAAAAGTACATAGAATAAGAGCTGCAGATAGGAACACAAGGACAGGTGTTACATATATTTCCTGTGTATATGGATTTCACTTTAGACGATCTAGGTTTGAACGAATTTTCTCAGCAAAAAAGACTCTCTGCTTCTACTGACATCTGCATTGTGCTTTTGTGGATGCTGTCAAAGGACTCACTGCACCCACAAAACAGAGTACTGGTTTCTGCTACTGCATCAGTTAGCTAAATAAAAGTGTAACTTTTACAAATCTCTACTCAAACACATCACAGCTGCAACTGCAAAATCTCTACCAAAATAGAAAAAAAAAAATCATCTCTTAAAAACTGCAAATCACTACAGTGCTGAGACCAGAGGATAGAAGAGAGAATGCCCCATTTTATCTCAATTAAGTTCTAATAGCAAAGAGACACGTGAGCAGATATCCAGTGAGTCATAGCTGAGTAATATGATTTTGTGCAACAGCGGGGAAGAATTATTAAGGAAACCAAGCCTCCGTGATACGCAACACAAAAATTTACATGTGCATGAATTTTGGTCTTTCCAACTGCGACAGCAAGCATTGCTGTTTGGCTGGGTAAGCAGAGAGAAAGAACACAGAATATTAAATTAGGAATAGGCCCTTAAATGCTCAGATTGCAATTGCTCTACAGGAGCATCCTTGTTTACAGCCTTTACTTGAAAATTTTAGAGATGCTGCAAGAGAGCAAGGCACCACCTTACTCCAGTAATTTTTTATCCAGACATTAATGATCTCCACGGACCAGCAATGCACGAAACTTAGAAATAAATAATTGATAATTTTACACAGTCTGAGCTGGCTGAGTCATCTCCAATAGGCTATTAAAACAGCATCATGAGCTCAGCTGGTATAAAATGCCTAGAAACCCCCAGTCCTTCCTGCAACTGGAGCCTTTTTTCCATTCTGACTGAAGACAATGAAAAAACCAAACAATTCAAGGAAAATCTGAGAAGTTGTGGAGGGGGTTTTAGTTTTTACCCCCCTCTTTAGACATCTCCCCCTTTTCCTTCTCTAGTTTGCAGAGTTCTAGTAACAACTACAGCTCTCATGTAGGTGAGGGAAACAAACAGCTGCTCCAAAAAAGAAAGGCCAGCTCCCAGACCAGGACCATAAAGTCAATAAAATTGCTCCTGAGTTACTCCTGGGGATACAGAACAATTACAAATGGTGGCATTGTAGCAAACAGACTTCCCTTTCCCGATTGTGGGCATATATACCATAGCTCTCCTTCACATTTGGAGGGGGAGCTTTCTCCCCATACTGCGCCTACCAAAAAGTTTTTGCTGGTTGAACCAAAAAAGAAAAACTAAGTTAGCTTCTCCATCTCCCCAAAGTGAGGGGTTGGTCATTGCTGAGCTGTGGGGGGTCACTGCTCAACAGCCTCACTGCAGAGCATTCCTAAGAAAGCTTTCTGAACTATCACCACCAGGGAATAGTGGAAATCAGATTTTTTTTAAGACATTAAGGCTCTGCTTAAGAGCAGAGAGAAGCCCAGAGTTTCCTGACTCCAAGCCGTGTTATAGAATCATAGAATCATGTAGTGGTTTGGGCTGGAAAGGAGAAAGCTGACCCTGAGATCAGCTCAATTGGTCAGAGCACAGGGCTAATAACACCAAAATCACAGATGTGATCTCCATATGGGTCATTCACGTAAGAGTTGGACTTGATAATCCTTATAAGTCCCTTCCAACTCAGAATATTCTATGATTCTGTGAACAGAAATCTACCATCCAACCTTTTCTAGTGCAATCCTTGTCATTTGTGCAATCCTGGTGATTACACTAGAAAGTGTAAGTGACAGTAGATATGACAGTTCCAGATAACCTCGTAGATCAGGCAAGTTTATGTACCTATTTGCAGAAAAATAATATCCTGCCCTGGTTCCAGCTAGGACCATTAGTTTTTGGAGTAGCCAGGAGGGTGCATGACTAAAAACCAGTGGCTTTCAACACACTGGGAACACGGGTGGGGGTACGTGGAAGCAGTCAGGAATTTTTGGGCTCTGCAGGGTACCATGGTGAGCATTTGCATTTTGTACACCTTGGTNTGGTCATTAATAGTGTCACTGTTCCGGTTCGTTTTCTTCTCTTGTTGCTGCTTCCAGTAAATTGTTTTTGCAGCAACTCATGATTTTTACCTTTTGTGCCTCCAATTGTCCTTTACAGAGAGAGGACGGAGAGAAAGTGGGGAGTGAGCAAATGGTGTGTAATTTGGAATGGTTTCAGTGGGAACACTAAATTAGGCAATACCATTCCTTAACCGCGACATTTCCACATGTGTATTGTAACTCTCCCTGACAAAGTTTGCTACCAGGAAGACAACCATCACATATTCCCACAGCCTGTATTTTACCATACTGTTCTGATACACACACCCCTCAATCATGCAGCAATCGTATGAGGATAAAATGGATGTTGTCAAAATAATAAAAATAATAATAAAAAACTCCAAACAACAAACCCCTGCTCCAAGGCCTGTCCTTCAATTTGTGACCTTCTTGGAGCACTATGTGTCAGAGCTGCTAACAGACAGAGGATGGAGAAAGCACCGAGATAAGAAGCCAAGCTGCAATTTTACCTCTACCTGACAGTCTGGTAGCAATAAGCCATGAAAAGGGGCCTTGCCCTCCCATCCTCCCCCCAAGCCATGGATTCTCATTATCTCCTCTATACAGGCTGGAAGCTAAATGGCAGATACTGCTCATGCATACAAATCTAAGTTTTCTCTGGTTTAGCACGTTTCCTGCAGCCAGTTTGGTATTAAAAAACCACAAGAAACATTTTTTTTTCTAATTTAGATGCTGGATTAATTTTGCTGCACCACAAAGCCCTGTCTTTGGGGCTACTCTGGGAGCAAATTGTTCTATAGGACCCAGCAGAGCAACTGGCAGAATTTCTAGCTCAGGTCACAAAAGCAGACCAGTAGATGCTCAGCACAAAGCTGTGCATGCCTCTAACGCTGAAGGACAGAGGTGTCCTATCAGCAGTACCAATTTGACTTTCATGACAGATCACAGCCACCCTGATGCTGATAACTGAACAGAATGTTCCCAGCACAATAAAAATAAGAAGCCAAGGATGATCTTGCACTATCATTGCTTGTTCTCAAACTCTGACTTCTCACTTTTCCTCGGTTTCTTACTTTAACACCAAAAAAGTTAAAGCTATGAAAAACTGGGCTAGTAAATAAAATGTTTGATCTGAATTTCTCCAGTGAAATTCTGGGTTTGAATAATTAAGTGTTTCCATGCCAGAAGCCAAAAAATACTTATTAAGAATAACACCCCAGCCCATACATTTTTACCCTCCTAGCTGGAAAGGGTAGAATCTTTGGAAGATTATATGCAAGGAAAACTGTCCTAAGAAAAACAAAAGCAAAACAACCTCACACACATTTAAAAAAACCCAAACAAACAAACCAACAAATCCCCCCCGAAAAAAACCCAAGACAAAAACAAAAAAACGCACACAAAAAAACCCCCAAACCCACAAACATTTCATATTTGAATAGAAAGGGGTTATCAAATTCTACCTAATAAGACATGAAAAATCCAGAAAGCAAGCCAAGAGTCATGATATTGTGAACCAAACATGTAGAGACCTGATTTAAGCCAAGATATGCCTCTTCAGTGACATCCTCTATCCATTCAGGGTCTCCCACACATCCCAGTTATCACTATATTTATGCTGCTACTACATTTGTGCTACTATCTTTGTGCTTCCATTTACCAAATGGAAATAAGAATATTATATCAGCTATCCCATAAAGATAGTAACGAAAATTAATTTTGCTTTTGGTAGTGTAATGATGATCATAGATTAGGATGGAGCCAAATGTTTGGGACAACTGGGTACATTTAATAGAAGTCAGTTCTGGCTAATATGTTTGAAAAGATACCACCCAAAGAAAAGATAAATATGCAATTCCTAAAGTCTATTTATGGCAACTAATCCTCATCAAATTACTGCTAATTAATGGTTCCAAATGAGTTACAACATCCAGATCCCATTTATTGGGCAACTTTATAAGATTCTCTCTTTTTCCCTGATTCATCTGAAGAGAGGCCTTAGTGAAATTCCTCCCCTTTCTCCAGCCTCTCAAAAAACTCAAAAACAAACAAAAAAAAACCCAAAAACCAAGTGAAAAAGAAAAAAGAAAAAGAAAAAGAAAAAAAGAAAAAGAAAAAGAAAAAGAAAAAGAAAAAGAAAAAGAAAAAGAAAAAGAAAAAGAAAAAGAAAAAGAAAAAGAAAAAGAGAAATCTAGCATGCAAGCCCTTTGAGACAGGGAGAATAGTTGGAGTCTTGACAAAAAATAAATCACTTTTGGAAGCCTAAATATCAAAAATACATTAAAAACAGCAACTTTATGACTGAGAACTCTGTCTAAAGCAGCACTTGCAGAAAATACCAAAGTAGAAAAAAGAAAGGGAAATAAAATGGTTAAGAAAAAAATCTGGTTCCTGGAGATACTATTACAAGTGCCTAGGGGAAAAAATATTACATTTTTTTAAAATTAGGTACCATTTTCCAAACAATCTTCTTCTATATCCTGACAGTTTCTCAGTGCAAGATGTGCACTGCCAGAACTATCCTATTTTCCAGAGCTTCTGATGGGAAAAGATATTATGCTATAATGAATCTAACAATCTTATATCCTCTATTCATAATAGACCCAGAATGCTCCAAAAATAATTGGAATAGCTTCTTAACTTCAAGTCTTCTACTATTACCAGTGCTTAGCAGCAAAGAGAATTGAACACTTTACTAAGTAATAACACAAAAACTCGAAGAAAAACTTTCCAACGCACTGTCAAGTTTTATCAGGCATTGAGAGATTAAAGTTCAGTTCAGACTGTGTTTAGATGAGGCAATCTTCTGGACCTCATTTATCAGAGGTAGGTGGGGTTACCCACTATATATTTATATACTTCATTGAAACAGAGCCTGGTGGAATGCAGACAGGCTGAACAGAGCTAAACAAATCTCATCAAGGGCATCAGAATTTACATATCCTCCAAATATCACTTGTAGATCAATCCTTTCCTTGGAAAATGGTGAAGACTATTCTTAACATAATACTTAACTTGATACGGAAAACCAGATCAGCAACACTACCCAAAACTCTAACCCTGCAATAAGACCTAAGTTAGTATTTGTACATTTTTAATGTACAAAAGAAAAGCAAGTCATCCATCTACTTTACCATTAATTAACCTCTAATTAGCCCTGATACATATCCATGGTAGATTTCCATTTTGCTTTCTTTCCCATAGGCAGGGTCTCCCTCTTCTCCCCAGTTCTCATCTTCCTTTGAGTAAGTCTTTTTTGAACAGGATCTTCATACCAGCGATACTGTCTGAGAAACTACAAAATCTACTTGAATGTTTTCATTTGCAAGACAGTTACTTTAGGTCTAATGTATTTAAATGTTACACAGAAGCAACAGTTTCAGGCCAATTTGTTGGTTTATTAAACATCCATGGACATTTCAGGTTTGCATTTGCTCAGAGCTCCTGCACAAACAATCTGAAATGGCTGTGATTTTGTGTCACACTTACATTGTTTGCTGTGGTCTTATAAAAGCACTGATGAAAATCTTGTTATAAATATGTTTAATCTGATTTATTTTTTTTTTGTCCCTAACAGCTCCAGTAGACAAGAGTGTTGACTCTCTCTGTAGCTACTGAAATGTAGCTACTCTAGATACATTTCTCTGTAGCTGTATTTGCTAAAAGGCTGTTCACCTGTAAATGATTTCAACAGATACAATTCACAGACACAACGTTATGAGTGCATTTAATTTCTACCATCTCTAAAGATATAAGGGCTTAGGTCAGTCAAGATTTCTGATGGAAACAAAATACCTAGCATTTAAAATTCCAATTTCTGTGTATTGAAATATCATCTACTCCAATTCTTATATGCTTAGAAATTAAAACAAACAAATAAACAAAAAACCCCAACCACAAACAGGAAATCCACAAATAAATAAAAACAAAACCCCCACAAATATATAGGAGATCAAGATTCTGTTTATTCTGACACAAAGTAAAATTTTTCCTAGAGAATATTGAGGAGTGTTTTTTACATCATGAAGAAAGACCAAAAATCAACCCCAAACAAACACTTAAAGAGGGTTTTTTCTGCCTTTTTTTTTTTTTTTTTTNNTTTTTTTTTTTTTTTTTTTAGCCTCAGGAGGTACAATTTGCTGTTCCTTTCTGAAATAAAGTACAAGTCCATTGACTGCAACATGAAAATTTCCAAGAACTCATTTGTTCAAGAACACATTTTGAGTGTTTACTAGGTGCTCGAGCTAATGGAAAAATAAGTTTGGAACAGTGAAATTCAATTTTGCAATTAATGACCTATCATATCTATTCCTTGAAAGATGCTTATGCCTCAGCAGAACTGATATACCTAGGGAGGTGAGGCAATAGAAACACTTCTAATGTGAGGCACAATTTCACTCCAGAGTTTTATAGCAGCCTATGTGTTATACTATTTCTTTCATTAGCAGATATAATCATACTTCACAAAAGAGATCAGTCCTCTTATCCTCAATTTCTAGGGGAGAGAGATCCACATTGAAATACAGTTTTGACCAACAGCATATGGTTTGGCCTTCCCATACACTAAGGCACTTCCTACACAACCTATAACATTATATTTTTTCTTGTTTTGCTTTCCTGGCTACAAACTTGATGTCAAATGCATGAATAGAGGTAATACGTGCAGGAACTATATGGAAGCCAGCTATAACTCAAAATCTTGGTGTGGTGGAATCAGAGCCTTTAGGAACAGAGATTTCTAGGTTTTACAGGCATAATATAAAGTTATCTATCAAGAATATACTAGAAATTAACAGAAGAGTACACATCCTCTCCCACATCTCGCACCAAAAAAAGAAAATCTGACTTTATCTTATTAGAAGTGTCTCCATTCTTCCTGCTCTGGTGTTGTGTCTAATGCCATGAGGAAATGCACAACGAGGGTGTCCTGTTTGTGCCTGTGACAGTGCATTGTCACATAGCCCTCAGGAGACACCTCTGCCTCTTGGGTGCCACAGATGTACCGGTAAAAAAAACAAAGGACAACAGATGTTGTCAGTCAAAAGGTGACACTTATGCAACTGCTTGCAACATAAGGTTTTACACTCTTGAAAAATGCTCTGATATTGACTTGAGGTTAGATAATTAATTTAACACTAAAAAAGGCAATTGCTGAGAGGTGTCTGGCAGTTCTTTCTTATAAAAGTGCATATTACCCTCAGGAAAGTTTCGATGTAGACATGTCTTAGGTTCTGTTGTGGAGAAAGCTAATGAAGAATGGTCAATAAAAAAAAAATTATCCTGTTAGCCAAAAAAAATCTGTGCACAGTTCAATTGACAGTCCTTACAGCCACAATAAGTACAAGCTTCTTTAGAAAGGTGGGGAGATTAAACAGTGTTTGTGATATTTATTAAGTATTTCTTGACAAAATATTTCAGTGTGATGATAATTTATGGTAGAAAAAAAAAAGGCAAACACTACATTAGCTAAAACTGTATCTCACCAGCTGCAGTTCTGAGAACGGTCAGCCATTCCTTTTATTTCAGAAAGGACTGTTAGGACTATTTTGGAAAATGCCACGTTTCCTTCAAGTTACTCTGCAAACCAAGTCCCTGATGTTCACAAGCATGAATGAACCTTGATAGAGTCTAAGTAAGAACATTTCATTCTCAGGCTGTTTCTGAATATAAGTACCTATCTTCTATGAAATCTGATTCTAAGAAAGGAGCAGGAAATTCCTGTGGAAAGGTTAGCACTTTCTAACACATAACTTTTTATGGGTTTATGTAAACTCATAAAACACTGATGGTCTCTACGGCTTGCTGAGACCACAGGCATTTCCACATTACCTCATCATGACTGTGTTGGTATTAGCAATCCAAAATTAAAATACGTACTCTGAAAAGTGATAAATTTGCTGTTTCATGCTGTCAAATGAACCTGTAGGTGGGCAATGATATTCACTGGGGGCTGAAGATGAATGAAAAATGGAGTTAAGCTGAATGTTAAATTCAGCAGTATCATAGGAAACCAGGCTTTCTGAAACCAAAACAGATGAATTTTGCAATGACTAAGTATTGGATTAGCAGCCTGAATGCTTCACCAATTTCACCTTTTGTACTAGTATTATATAAGGAAAGTCTCCCTGTTCAGTTCCTGCCAGTCAAATAGGTGCTGAGTAATCAACTCCAGACCAGGCAGGTGGTGTATAGATAGCAATGAAATGACCTTATTAATAAGGCATGCAGAAGGGACCAAATATTAATTTAAAGTATCCTTTCTTCTCTTTAGCAGAAGCTACCTAGCTTGCAGTATACGGGGCATCACCCAATTTTAACTTTTCTGTTGCAGTGATAGGAGGGCAATTTGCCACTGCCACTTCTACTAACCTCTCCCCAAATCAGAAATGAATTAACCACACAGCTGCAAGGATGGAGTTAGCAGAACCTTCACGAGTCATTTCAGTGAGATTAATTGACAGGGTATTTTAAAACCCATTTTGACAGCGAGACAAGTTGAAACAATGGACTGTCCTGGCTTTGTTTTCCCTGTGCTTGTAAAAGTATCTGATATCATATTCCACAGGGAGGAGGGAGGCAGAGGAGATGAAGAGTTGCTCCTTCCCCAAGCCCATCAGGGTGGTATATGGAAATCTTTACCCAGGCTCAGGATAAATAGAAAGGAAGCTGTGAAAGCTAAAAGCAGACATATTGCAGCAAATTACTCTCTTACTACAAGACAGCCACTCCTGGAGAGCACAGGAACAAGATATTTCTGTTGGTACCTGGGCACAGCTCATTCACCTGGCAGCAGAACAAGTGCCATGCTCTTAACAGTAGAAATGCAATGACTCCCATTTTTGCCAGGTAATGGCTCCTTAGTAGGGAAAGAAATCATCTTCTTGTTTTTAAATGCACTCCACTTTTTTTTAATTTTTTTAGTAAAAATGTTTTATAGATGAACTTGGGAGATGCCTTGCAAGAAGAGCTGTTTGCAGGATCATTGCTCTGCTCTTCCCCACCAGAGCTGTTTGCAGAGAAGAGTGGCTGTGAACACTTTTACATGAGCAAGCTCTATATTTCTATCACACTTTGCCAGACTAGAATTCAATCTGAGTACACTGTCAAAGGAGGGCTGATGGCAGGCAAGTAATTCATTCCCTCTTTCAGGCTGTTTGCTTCCAACAAGTCCATTTCATGGGATAGTTAACAGATCCTCTCATGATAAGGATGACTGCTCAAAGCACTTAGGCTGATGTTGTTTTAATACCAAATCTATATTGAGGTGGTTGACACAAGTAGTGCCATACAAAGTAGCTTACAAAGGCTGGTGGAGTGGAACAAGACATGAAACCTAATATCAACACTCCTCTGTTTTTGAAATGCCAATGAAATCTCTTGATACTGTGAGTATTTTTAAATATGATGCTTTCACACAGTATTTAAGTTACAGCAAATATAACTATGCTTGCAGATTAATTTTCTGGGTAAAGATTTCACTTTGAAAGTATTCTTTCAATTCTTGAAGCCCTTGCACACCTAACATATTCTCAATAACATTAATGTGCTATAATATTGTTGCACTTTATTTCCTTGAGGGAAAACCACCTAAAAAGGGGAAAATAATTCCTTTGGTATGACCGGTTTATTGCATATGTCCTGATTTTATATGGTATGTAATTGTATACTAAATATTTGTAATGTAGAGCAATTAAATATTATACAAAACTTCTACAGAGTAGATATTTTCAAGAATTAATGATGAAAGTCAGAGTTCAAATAATTCTCCAACAGAAAATTTTCCTCCTGTTTTCCAAAAGTGCTTTTGACTTGGGGTGATCACATTTGAAATCATCCTGGCTGTTTTCACAAGCATTTCTGGAAAATCTCTTCTTCCTCCTGTCCTGAAGGTCTTTTAAACTTCATTTCTGCTTGGATCCTTTGAATTCTTTTCCAGGCTACTAGGTATCTAAACATAGCAGAACTCCCATTATGTGTGGTTTGTCCTAATTATCAGAAGTCCTGAGTATTGTGATAGTTGATTCATGAAGCACTTCTTTAAAAGAATGAACAAAAAATAGTTCAATCAATTTGGTTGTAAGTTCTTTCTGTAGCCTTTATTTTCACAAAGATATACACACACAGTCCCATGCCACTTGGTCAATAGATAATGACTCTCTTGCTGTTACACAGCTCACACTTTCACCCTCTACTTGCATTAGCAATTAAAAAGTATTAACTGAGCATATGGATTGCACTGAAGCTCAAGACCTCTTTTAACTCATGCCTTACAATTTCTTAGGAGCAACCACTGAATTGTACCATCGTTATGGTATCTGTATGTCTAGTGAAAACATATATTGACTGCTTTCATCAATATTACCTTGTTGCATCAATTGTCTATAAACTGCACTTTCCTGTCACCATGGAAGACGGACAGCGCAGAAACCCAAAGTGTCAGTGGTGGCTACCATGCTTTGGTTAAAGCTCATGGAGATAAGTACATCTCATCTCAAAATAATTATTAGGTTTTGCTGATTTCCCTGAATTTTAAGAGATCACTCACAAAGTGGCTCAGCCAAATATTATTTGAGGTCTTTCAAGTACCTGGCAGTTTGTCCACGAACAAATTTCCAAACGTTCCCACATATCTAAAATGCTGTGTTCGTAGCCCAGTTAGTTTGTGTCAGAATTGCATTCTCTCCACACCCTCCATCAAACACTGTGAATTGAGTGAAGAACAACAATTTTAAGTTTCAGATTTGCAAATGCATCCTGAGATTTTGCAAAAGCCAAAAGTCTAATTCTGGGAATGGCAATTAGTAGGGGGATACCTGTATTTGTCAGCCAAGCATCACACTATCAATGTTTGTAATTGCACTTAACGTGTTCATTGAATATATGAACATCAAATCCATAACATGAAATTCCCTGAGCAACTGTTGCCTATCCCAGTGCTGGCCAGTAGGAAGGAGTGAACCCAGATCTGTCGTGCTGAGTTCTGCCAAAAACATCAAGGTGGTTAAAAAGAAAAAAGAAAAAGAGAAAGTGTGTGGGGGAAAAATGCTTACACAGTCACAAGAGGGACACATGGTCATGACAGGAGACCTATATGCATCTGGCCAGATGCAAATTAATTGGTCTGTTACACTCAGGGAGGGGAAAAATAACTGCATACACACTGAATACTTCTACCTTACACCATGGCCAAACCAAAATTGATGACAAATGTCAGCACTCATATGAGATACTGAGCAACAATAAAATGACTAAGAGGCCATGCCTTTTTTCCTCTTCTACCTCAGATCAAAGGAGCTTACATCCTTACTGAAATCCCAAAAGGCAAGGGCCACACTGAAGTTCCACTAGAACTGAGGTAATGGTGCTGGAAGACTGTTGAACAGTTTCCAACCCCTACGTTAGTGAAACTGTGAAGACGTTCTTACATTCTAAAAAAGTTCATGGTCTCAGTTAAGTTGGAATATAGTTCTCCGTGGCCATCATTCTAAACTTGTCACAGCTCCTTCATGGCAACTATAGGAACTGAATCACAAAGTGTCTGGGGGAAAGAAGAATTCCAAAAAAGCCACTGAGTCATCCTACTGTGTCCCATTACTTCAGGGGGTGAGCACTATTCCCAGTACTCATGACAGTGAGCAAGCCTGACTCGTCCACCTGATTTTTTCCAACAGTGAACTCAGCAACCTACAAGAAATCTTACTCATGACAGTGGGCTTAGAGATTGGTAGAATTGACACAGAAACTGGTGGAGTTTTGGAGAAACAGTCATCAGAACTAAGTGAAGCATGCAGTGAATTTATTGTTTAATAAATTTTTATGTTCCATGGTTAGCTTGGGAAGTCCCCACAGGAACCTAAGGGACCTTCTGCACCTACTTCAAGAGGCTTGATATTAACTTTGCTTTTAATTTTTCTTTTTAAGTTTCTAAATGAACAGAAGCAACAAAACAACATTTTTGTCTGTGTTTCAGGAATAGTAGTTGACACAGCCATGTTTTCATCTTACATGCTGTGTTTCCTCAGAATACATCCAGTTGTGAGACTCTAAAGAAATGAAGAAAAATTAAATAAAGAGAAAAAAATTACTTTTCCTGTGAATAATATACAGCTTTTGCAATAACTCACTATCATAGCACTACTTCCCTCCTTATTGAAATTTGGTACTGACAATGCAGTGCAAATTAAGAGAAGAAAGCCTTTCTGCAGACAGAATCATACAGAGTTAGACTGAAGCTTCAGCAGGACATTAAAGAAGCTACTCTAGAAAATAAAAAGTATATATAATTATAATATATATTTAAAAGGAATACATCTCCAAGCCATATCATCTTCCTTCACAAGTGGAGTCTGCAGAACAATTTACGAACACTAGCTTTTTGCAACTCCTACTTGCTTTCTGAATTTCTTCTTCAGAGTGGATCTGAGTGACAGAAAACACAAACTGCAAGTGGCCCCTTTGTACTGGAAAAGAATGAAGAAAGCAGCAACAGCAACCAGGCCTCTTTCCTCTACCCACTGAAACAAGTCCCAGCATGACCTTAATGTTGCAAGTTTCTTATTAACACTCAAAAAAGAAAGTGATCTATTCACACCCAATCCAAAATATGAAAATGAAGAAGGTTTTCAGGCTGTGAATCTAAAATATCAAGCTTCTTGCAGCTGGGCTGATTGAATTTGAGAATCCCTTAGAGTCAGCACCAACCATCACTGATGCACAAGCACAGCACAGTTTGAAGAGATCTGTGCTTAATTTATGATTAAAGGCTTGCAACTCATAAAATAGAAAGAAGGAGAGAAAGAAATAAAGCTTGTCTGAACACAAATAGATTCCAGCCTACCTGCTTTTTGTACTTCCGTCCATAACTCTGGTAGCTGGTGCTTTTCTGTGCTGACAAAACTATCATTGAATTGATTGTCTCAGTTGCTAAGGAAACCAAAGGGATGATGCTAATGGATACTATTTATGACACTGGGAACCTCAGGAAACATTTGCCATGAAAAGATGGTGTCACAAGTTAGCTAATATCTACATTGAGTCTTAGCACAGAGAAGAGAACTAGACAAGATTTTTTCCTTTCTGTCTTCCCTCTGACATTTCTTTTTTTATCAGATACTTATGGCTTTATGCTTGGTTTGGCTGTCAGCACCACTTTATAGTCATTTTTGTAGCTTTATTTCAAAACACGGGAGTTAGCACACATTCATTCTAATTCTAAGCAGTGGAGTCCAGGATTTTTTTAAAGCATCACACATGATGCAAAAATAGGATTTGACTTTGGGAATGTTCTCCAGAGGACATAATTTTTGAATCAAAAACATTAGATTTGATATGCTTCTACCTTTTCTCTTATGAACTGTAAGTTATGGAATATTTTCATAACAGATGCAGCAGATCTCATAAACCAAACTGTTGTGTTACAAATTATTATGTTTTCAGGAACCTATTTTTTCATTTAAAAAAAAAAATCTCCATTAAAAGGAGACAGACTTTCTAAAAGCATTAAAAAAGTACCAGAGAACTGTAAGTTATTTTTTTCTTTTTCCACATGCTATATGTTCACAGCATGAGTCATCTATCAAAAGCAACCACACAAGTCTGAACTTATACCAGTGAAGGATCAAGCTCCAGGCACTTATTTATTTACAGAAGGCTCGAGGAGTTATTTCTGCACTGGAGTCACAGATGCCCCATAGTCAGGCACTTTGTTGCCATGGAAATCTCACAACACCACTCTCTGCCTTGCTCCCATCCAAGAACCTCCTTTGCATCCCTAGTGACCCCTGCTTGTCACATCTTCCCTGGGTCCCTCATTTTGGGCAGGCAGCAGCTGCTAGCAGGACTGGAGCACAGTTAACCCTGTCTGGCACTTCCAAGTCATAGGAAGATCAAAAAAAGTGATTTTTTTAGGATTATAATACTTGACTGAACATCTTCTGCCACCTTACATTCTCATGCACTCAGACCTCCAAAGTTGTGTCTCATTACAAAGAACTAAACAGAGAAACTAGTGTTCTCCTGCGCTGGTGAGAGAGTAGGAAGTCATAGCCAATTAACAGTAATTTGTTCCTGGAGAAAGGAAAGAGAAATAATATCCAATGACTACTAATTCTCATGGGAGAGCCAATCACTGAGACAGTGACAGCTCATAAGGTGCATCCAGAACAAAGACCCCCAAAAGACCCCCAAAACACCAACCCCCCAAAATGTTGAGAGGCAAAGGGAAGCATACACTCCACATGAGCATACAATCATAGAAACTCTTGAGTTTGAAGGAAGCCATAAAGATCAGAGTCCAACTCCCTGCTCTTTGCAGAACTACCTAAAACTAAACCTTGTGGTTTTAGATGTTTTTTGCAAAATCTCTGCAGCTAAAGATCTCTGTATAATGGACAATTATTCCTCTTTTATTTTCTCTGTTGCACCTATGCTTCTACTTTAGACTTTCCACTTCAGGATCATACATCTTTTTACACATAAAAAATACTGCTCTTTTCTAATAGAGCAGATAGGAACAAGTGCCTAAAATAAGTTAGATAGCATAAGAATCTGAAAAATTATTGGAAGAAGTATGAGACAAGAATACATTATATCATCCCAACAAATACAGGGCATTAAAGTCATAAAGAGCATTTCCCTTGGCATGACCTGGTTGCAGACATTGACCCTAGATGACATCTGAAAACATTAAAAAAAAAAAATACTACTAGTGATTATTCTTCATATAAGTAGACAATTCCATTTTCAGAAAGATATCTCAATTTTACCCAGCCTATAAGCATTAGAACTGCAACCTATCAAGATACAATTATTTGAAGCAATTTTAGTATGTGACCATGAGCATCACCATGTAAGTGAAAGGGGGGAAAAAAAGTTGTGACATTTCCAAGTCAGCTCTAGGCAAAACCAATTGAAGAAAACACCTTCTCATGACTGCCCAGTGCTGCTGTTCACCTTTTAGTCTCCTCTGTGGCCTCAGGAGAAAAAGGTAAAACTGGTGTTCCTGACAGTTTTACAGCTTGTGCAATTTAAATAGCTCTCTCTCTCTATTCAAGATTAAAGGACTTTTTTCAGTAGTAGTAGTAGTCCCAGCACTGAAAATTAGCCCATTCCAATTAAGGCTTCAACTAGAAGTAATGTCTCCCTTCAGGGAATACATGACATTTTAAATTAAGAAACATTTCGGCTAACAAGCCTATAAATCTTTCCAATTAACTGTATTCTCCACTAGTTTATGATTCTTCTGTTCAATTTGACAATCCTAATCTCCCAGTGAGCTCAGAAAAGGATGAGACCTCTGTGGAAGTTGCTGTACTGGAAGGGGATACAGACACTCTCTCTGACAGTACTTTTATTTGACGGATCTGAGCCAAATGGCACATCAAAGCCCAGTACCCTTCACTGCCATCAGGTGAAAAGGTTTTCAGTCAGCCAAAAGCCTCTGTGACGCATTTCTCACTCTCCATAAGGAAGCTCTGGGGCAGCACCTCTAGAAACACAGCACAAAAGGATTCTCTCACAGGAGCACTTTGCACACTTCTCCACAGATTACTCTTTTATTAATCAAAGCTTTCAGGGAACACAGTCAGGATTTTTTCTACGAAGCAGTGTCACACAGTGGTGATTGAGGGTGCAGGTGAGGTAGGCTGGAGGAAAAAGCAAGTACACCTGTCAGGAGCATGAAATGTAACTTTTTGTTCTGTTATATAGATGGGTTTATTCACTTTTAGTATGTAAAGAGGGTTGTTGCAAAGAACTGCTAAATAAGACACATAAAAGAGACATCTGAAAAAGTCACAAACAGGGAGAAACACAAGCCAAGAGTATGGGGGAAAAAAATCCCCACCAGTATCTGAAGAGATCACTATGTTTTTTGAAAGACAAATGTCAAAAAAGTGTTTTACAGACACACTGTAAAAACAGAGTGAGCTGAAAGACCATGTTGGCTAAGTGTGATCATGGAAACATGGAATGGTTGAGGTTGGAAGGGACCTCTGGAGATCATCTAGTCTGACCCCCCTGCTAAATCAGTTTCACATCCAGGTGAGTTTTAATATCTCCAGAGAAGGAGACTACCACCTCTCTGGGCAGCCTGTTCCAGATTCTGTCACTCATAGGAAAGTGGGTTTTAGTTTGTGCTCATTGCCCCTTGTCCTGTCACTGAGCACCATGAAAAGAGCCTGTTCCCCACTTCTTGAAACCCACCCTTAGGATATTTATAAGCACTGATAAGATCCACTTTCGGTCATCTCTTCTCCAGGCAAACTGGCCCAGCTCCTTCAGCCTTTCTTTGTAAGAGAGATACTCCAGTCCCCCACCCATCTTTAGAGCCTTCTGCTGGACCTGCTCCAGTAGTTTCTTCTCTTCCCTGAACTGGGAAGCCCAGAATTGGACACAGAACTCAGATGTGGTGTCTCTAGGGCTAAGTAGAGTCAGGATCACCTCTCTCATCCTCCTGGCAATGTTCTTCCTAATGTACCCGAGGATCCCATTGACCTTGGCCATCAGGGCACTGCTGGCTCATGGACAGCTTGTTATCCACTGGAACACCCAGGTCCTTCTCCATAGAGGTGCTTTCCAACAGGTCAGTCCCCAGCCTGTCATGGCACCTGGGGTTGCTCCTCCCTCAGATTCAGGACCCTGCACTTGCCTTTGTTGAACTTCATTCAGTTTCTCCCCCCAACTCTCCAGCCTATCCAGATCTCACTGAATGAGAGCACAGCACTCTGGTGCGTCAGACATTCCTCTCAGTTTTGCATCATCAGCACCTCTGCTCACAACCCTCTGAGCTCTGCCATTCAGCCAGTTCTCAATCCACCTCACTGTCCACTAAACCATTCCACACTCCCTGAGCTTACCTTTGAGGATGTTACAGTAGACAGTGTGGGAAGCCTTGCTGAAGTGAAGGTAGACAACACCCACTTCTCTGGTAGATGAAGTCTACCCAGCCAGTCATTTCATTGTGAAAGGCCATCAGAGCAGTCAAACATGACTTCCCCTGGTGAACCCATGCTGACTACTCCTGATAACCTTTTCCTCTACATGCTTAGAGATGACATCCACAATTAGTTGCTTCATCACCTTTCCTGGCCATAATGAAGGTGAGGCTGACTGACCTGAAGTTTCCTGAGTCCTCCTTTCTTGCTTTTTGGAGGCTAGAGGGACAGTGGCTTTTCTCCAATCCTCAGACACATCTTCAGTTCTCCATGACCTTTCAAAGACGATAAATAGTGGCTTAGCAATAACATCTGCTATTCCCTCAGCACTCATGGGTGTATCCCACTGAGGCCTGTGGATTTGTGGGTGTGTCCCATTCGGGCCTATAGATTTGTGGTTGCAGGTCTGTCTAAATGACCTCTAACCTGATTCTCCTCAACCAAGGGAAGGTCTTCCTTTCTCCAGACATTCTCCCTTCCCTCCAGGGTCTGGGATTCACAAGGGCTGGCCTTAGCAGTAAAGACTGAGGCAAAGAAGGCATTCAGTAACTCTGTCTTCCTATCTTCTTTGTTGCCAGGGTACTCACCTCATTCAGCAGGAGGTTCTCATTTTACCTAGTCTTCATTTTGCTATCAATGTACTTACAGGAGCTCCTTTGGTTGCCCTTGTCACATCCCTGCATACCCTGACAATATCCCTGTATTTCTCCTAAGTGGTTTGCCTCTTTTTCCACATTTTGTAAACTTCCTTTGCCATGATCTCGTTGCTAAGCCACGGAGGCTTTCTAACCCCTTTGTGCATTCCTATGAGTAAGGAATCAAGCAATCTTGACCCTGGAGGAAGGGATGCTTGAGTATTAACCAACTCTCTTGGGCCTGCCATAATTCAGAGGTGTATGATGTGGTGCAACTTGAGGCCATTTCCATGGGACAGTGTGCTTTGGAACTAGAAGCTGCTAGCACCTATGCTGGCTCACAGTACAGAGAGCAACAGTCCACTGTCCCACAGATACAACCATAAAAGCACAAACAAAATATTTCATAGAGACATTTAAAAAGAAAATTTTGCTACTCTAAAAAGAAAACCAAGTCATTTTCCCAAGGCTATTGTCCCAGGCCAAATTATTGGGTAGTGTAATAGAAAGAAAGAAAAAAAGAAAACAACAAAATACACCATATGTCCTCTGAAAATGCACCATGTGTCACTACCTTCCAAAAGGGTAGCATGAAGCAGTTTCTGCAGTGTGGCCTTTGCAAACCAAACAATATTGGTCTACCACAACTGAGAACATCCCCGTGTTACCAGCTCTAGGGCTAGTGCAGCTGCTCTCCATTTATGAAAGTAAGACAAAGGCCTCCCTTCCCAAGAAGCTCAAGACATCAAAAAAAAAGCAAGGAGTAAGGGAAAGGAATATTCTGCAATCCTTTTAACCTACACCCTGAATTCATAGGTCTTAAGACAGTCTATATATCAGGGCTGCCCCACAGAGAAATCTATATCTAGTAAATCCTGGACAGAAAGTAAAGGAGACAAACACATTAAGATTCCTTATTTAAAACAAAAACAAACAAACAAAAATAAAAAAACCACCCTCCCACAAACAAAACTAACAAACAACAAGACCCAACACCGCAGCTCATTCCAGTAACAATAGAAGTGCACCACCAGGTAAGTGAGTTTGTGTTTACAAAACCTCTAAGGCTCACTTAGGTCTGTTCAGCACTGTGCACTACTTGCTGATCTTAATGCAGCTTCTATTGATCACAGTGCAGCAACTGTTATTCCTGCCATGTACAAACCTGTGCAGTGATAGAAACCTTTCACACAAGAACCTAAATGAGGGTCAGGAAACACTGTCACGCTCTAATTAACTTGTAGGAGGAAGAAAATGGATAACATATGGCTCTACTATTACAGAATCAAGGAAAGAAAAGAAAACATGCTTACTTGTATTTGCAATACCAACACAACATCTCTACACATTTTCCAAGTGTTTACCACCTCTTCCAGCATCTTTTGTAGGTACTATTCGCTCTGATTTTGAACACAATGAAATCTCAGACCCAGAAGCAGACCACACACATGACTCATTAAAACAATTATGGTCATTATAAATCCAAATGGAAAAAAGAATAATTTAGGATAAAGGGATCTAGTTAACCTCTACCATGATTAAAATACCAAGAATTCTTTTATTAACCAAAAACAATGGAAATATTAAGTCATATTTCATCACACAACAAAGCAAGAAAAACAACATAAGAGATTTAACATTTACAGCAACAGAGGTCTGGAAACTGCTTTGGGTCAGTGACCCTAAATATTTTTAAAGTTTAAGCCCCACTTAAATAAGTACATAAATGAGAAAAAAAATTCAAAGCAGCCATGGTCTGTCTAAAGTTTTGGGAGTGTAGTTTTCAAAACAGGGAAATCATGGATAGGTAAATCATGAATCTTGCCTGGACAAGGAAATCATGAATCATGATTGAATGAAAGTCATTAGTCTCAGAACGGTTCTGAGGGACATTGCCAAATATCCAGGCTCCAACATAGGATCCCAATATCCACCCCCCGTGCCCCCAACAAGGAAGTAGCCGCAATACATTGCAGAAATTATGTGTACCCGCCCAAGGGGAAAGGGATACCAGGGGCATGGCACACCTCTTTGTCCAGGGTCAAACCAACTGGCAGATAAATTAGCTTAAAACTACATCCTTTAAGAAGGTTCTTCTTTTTCCCGCTTGTCAGAGGCCTTCATTACTTACTAAAAGATGCTTGTATAAGTTGCATATGAAGCAATTTCCTTATAACAAAAATATTTCCCACTCCCCAATTCTTCCAGCAAGTTCTTCCATCCATTGTGAGTTGCAGACCCTCACCTAATCAGAGGACATTCCCTCGTGGGAGCTGGAAGATGGACAGAGAAGCCCTCACCCCAGCAGCCTACCTCTTTTGAAAACATATAAAATTCGGAGCGTATTACATGTTTACAGTTATTGCTTCCCACTGTAAGTTTCAAATCCCCAGGATTAATCTCCACCTTAATGTGGAGATGAGGTGAAGTGCTAAAAGTGATGGGGCAGAACAGAAGCATCACAGGGGGTTCCCAATGTTCCGTCACCTAGGACCCAAGAGGTTGGAATTGCTCCCCACTTCACAGATCAACCAATAACTGGTTTATTTGCCTATGCAGAGCACTGGGCCTTCCTCAACTGGTTTTCCAACATGGAGGGAAATATCTAGTGCCCCAGCTCTTACTGATCTGCAGATATAAGTGTCTTGGTCTGAAAAGAAATCATAAGAATGCCACTTTCTCACTTCTTGCACACGCACTCAGACAGACGCACATCGGGGCTCTTTTCTCCTTCACATATTTTTGTGACTTGAGGACCGCAGCTTGGTCTCAAGACTCATTTTTATACAGGGGACAATGAGCATATATGACAGGAAAAACAAGAGGCAATAAAGCAAGAAAAAGTTAAGTAAAATCAGCAAACTGAAGAAAAACACTTCACATGAGAAGTCTGTAGCTCTCCTGAAAACAACCCTGAAAATAACTACCCAATCTTACAGCTCTGAGACTTGCTACAGTGGCACTTCATACCTCTCAAGGCAAAATGCTCACTTTCCCCAATTTCCCTTAGACTGAAATGTAGCAGAAAATGCATTTGTTGCCCCAACGTGGAGACAGAATGACACTTATTGAACAGAAAAGAGCTCTAAATCATACTATTTCTTGAAAAAATTCAGACAAGAAAAGTAAACACAAATATTACTTTGATTTCCTTTGGCCTATTAGGATGCCACTATAAAGTTTCCAACTAGAAGAGCAATCTTTTCTCCCCTTTCTTTTTCTCAAAATAAATTAGAGAAAAAGCCGTGACTTGATTTCATCAGGAAAACATTGCACTTGTCCATACTGACTAGCTCCTACTATTGGAAATTTTAATAAAGGGGCAGCATGCCAAAACAATTCTTATTGAGCGAGAAAGGAAATAAAAAGATGCTACACTGAAGGGTGCAAAAGTTGTTGAGATTTCATATTAAAATCTCAAACTTTCAAACTAAAACAATATTTATTAAAGCAGACATGATTCTTTTTGTAGGGATGATGTTCTGAAAAGCTGGGGAAATAATTTTCTCATATACAGAAATACCTTGGAAAACTACAACTTTGAGTCCCACAACATTACTTTTCAGACCATTGCAAATCATTTATTTTTTTTTTCTCCCCCAGTCTTTCATCAGGCCTTTGGTCAACTGCCATTCATGAAAAGGCAAGAGACAGAGTCATGTGCCCAAGTCCTCACAACAAACAAGGCCCACTTGGTTCACCCAACAAGGTTTATAAGGTGCTTAGAAAGAAAATAGGAGTCAGGACACTACACGAGTTTCTTCACTGTCAACAAAGGGAAGGTGGTTGTAGAGTGAAAATGCATGAGGGTGAAGGATGGCGATCTGCCACCTCTCCCCCACAGAACATAATTTTCAAACTTCTCCTAACATTTAGTCTCTGGATTGCATCCCAGTTTTTCCTCATGTACACCACCCACACCGGCAGGTGCTTCCAGCATTCTTCACTGGGTAGTTCATGTTTTTCACAGCAACTAAATTCACAGGTGCTCATGAAGGAGGAATTAACAGTAGCTCTCATTCCTGACACCTCAGAAAAGAGAGAACTGATTTTGAGTCAGGAAACAAGGATGAGGGCACTGGAAAAGTTGAAGGCACAAGAGATGCCAGCTATGAAAGACAGGCAGTTTGGAACTACAACTTGCTGATGTGAATTTTTACCCTTGAAACTGAGCACATCAGAAATCCTATTCAGTGGCCTTAATCCTCTCAGTAACACCCAATCCCAAGAAGATTGCTGGTGCCCAAGGGAATTGCCAAGGTCCAATGCCATAAGGATTTGACGCCTTATATGACAAATACTAGCAAAACTCTGTGTGATTTAAATTATATTGGGAAATCAAAAATGCACAGCAGCATCAGGATCAAAGGATTGTGCAAGAATATGGATTCTGTGTGTGTGTGTGTGTGGTTGGGTTTTATTGGGTTTTTGTTTGGTTGGTTTGGTCTGGAGGGGAGGGCTGAAGGGGGAGGCAGTATTTGGGGTTTTTTTAAATCTTATTTCCCAGATGTGCTGTCTATATCTCAGCCAAGACAGCTGCTCACATCAGTGAAACTGCCTGGGTGTTGTAATGCTTCCAAGATGATATGCTCCATGCTTCACTTAAATGTGATTATATATATGGGCAGCATATTCCTAAAGGAGAGAATTAGGGACATACACTCACTCTGTATTGCCTACCAAAACCAAAATGGGTTTGTTTTTTTTTATTCTAGCACTGTGAGCTTAAGAGTCACTGCTCCTAGGTGATTAGAGCGACAGCCATAGTCTTGCTCTTGGGTTGGAAGCATTATTTCCTTACACTTTCCCCAGCTGCAGCATACATACATTGAATATTTCTGTACAGTATGATGCCAATACAGCTTCACAGCTCTTCCACAGTTAAAGGACTTCCTGACCTCTAACACAATTATGACTGTCACTCCTTTTCTGCCTCCTGCCTTTTTTCCATGATTCTCTTTCATTCAATATGAATTTGCTTCCATCAGTGCCCATGGTAACATCCATAGAATTAGCTCTGGGCTAGACAGTGGCCATGAACAGCTTTCTAACCATGGAAACCTGCCAACATTTATCACAAATATAAGATGCTTCACAGAAGTAAAAAGCACAACAGTGCTTCTTTAACTCTTTTTCAGATCCTTGGCACATTGTGGCAGCCAGAGCAATTTCTAAACGTGGCAAACCACCTGTCTTGCCTTTTTACATTTATAAGAATATGGATGCACCTTAATGGTATGCTCAAAGATTCTAGGACTATAAATTAAACAAAATAGTTACCTTTACATTAGCCACCAAATAATACATGGGTCACATTGCTGCCAAAGATGCTATTGTGATAAATACGTACCACAGTCTGCCTCATGATGAAGAATCTGTTCACAAACAGATTCACACAAACTGTTTTACACTGGAAAATTTTGAAGATGTATGCTGGATATATAAAACTTGCAGCAGTTACAAACATGAATTTTGGGTATGGGGGACTGATTGTATTTTTTTAAGTAACTTTAGCTATGAAATTGGGATGAAGGATGACACAATCATATTCCACAGAAATAATGTTGATAGCTTAAAATCCTGCAGTGATTTCTTTCAAGACAATAACCAATTGTCTCCCGGAGTGTCTGTTTACTGAGAACATTAAATAATTAAGTTTACAGTGGTGAATCAGAATGAGTAGCAGAGCCAGACTTATTTGGGAAGCAATGAAACTATAATTAGACTAGAAAACATTGAATGCAATAAAACACAGATATGCATGCTGTTAGGAGGTTCCACACAGGAACAGAGAAACATTCAGCATGCAGCAGAGAAGTAGCCTGCCTTGATCTGCACGGGAATCAAGTCCACATCTATATGCACTTTAGAGAAATGCTCAATAAAGTCCATGCCTGGCTGCTACATAATGCTCAACTACACAGTTTCTCCTCTCCTTCAGTTTAAGATAGCTTTTGCCCCAGAACACAGACGTTCACATCTCTAACAACCTCAGCCACCATGTGCCTTTGCATTACTTATTTTCATCTGAATGCTTTCTACTATTACCTGGAATGCTTGGTCACCTGTAAAAATACTCCTCCTTTCTAAACCCCTACCAATTTACAGGTTATAAGCCCGTGGATGCATCAAGCCTTGTACAAAAGCTTTTATCACAGAGACTTGCTAATGGCTGTGTTTTAACATTACTGCATTCAAGACTGCTCACCAGAACAAGATGATTACCATAGTTGACAGTATCACTGATAATTGGGAGGCTTTATTTTCAGCTCCCCAAAATGTGCAAGATAAATGTGTTTTGTATAATCTGAGGTATGAATTTAAACTGGTATACCATAGCAATGTAAGACTTGCACACATACCGACGACAACATTTTCCCATCAATCTTTCTCATAAGGCTGGGTGGAGCTACCTAATCTACCTACATCTATGTAATTACTCATATCATAGAATGCCTTTTGTTGGAAAGGACCAAAGGACCTAAACATTCACCTAAGTTCCAACTTCCCTGCCATGGGCAAGGATACTTTTCACTAGACCAGGTTGCTCAATGCCCCATCCAGCCTGGCTTTGAAAATTCTAGGGATGGGGCATCCATAACCTCCTAGGGCACTCTGGTCCACAGCAAAGAATTTCTTCCCAAAATCTAATCTAAATCCACCCTCTTTGAGTTTGAAGCCATTCTCTCCTTCCATATCCTATCACCACACATCCTTGTAAAAAGTTCTGCTCCAGCTCTCTTGTAGGTCCCTTTTAGGTACTGGAAGGCGGCAACAAGGTCTCCTCACAGCTGAGTAACCCCAAATCCCTCAGCCTGGTCTTCATGGGAAAGGTGCTTCAGCCCTTTGATCATTTTCACAACCCTCCTCTGGACTTGCTCCACAGGACCATATGCTTACATTGGGGACCTGAGAGGTGAAAGAAGAACTCCAGGTAGAATCCATAATGTTGGATTACACCCTTTTCTGACCCAGAGATGGAGCAACTGAGAGGCGCTTTAAAATTTTTTACTCCATTTTCAGTCTCATGTGAAGGGTGAGACAGTACAGATATTATAATTCACACCATCACAATCAGAAGCCAGCTATTTCCTAATTACAATACATTATAAGCATTTCTTGGCCTATCAGCTTTTGCCACACAACACCATTGATGCCTTAAAGCCAATCATCTAAACATACCCCTTGTGGGTCCTACTACAATGCACCTTCCATAATTCTATTCCTCCAAAGTATCTAGTCTTATTTGCAAGGCCATCCTTTGAAACTTGTTTCTAGTTCCATTTCTCTCTCAACAATGTCCATCCTATTCCATGGCATTTCTAAGTCAGCATTTCTTATCTCAAAGTTTGCATACTGATATATGTTATGTGAGCCTTCTGTCAGGTTTTGAGAATTCCCTACAAATCTATTTCCCACATATCTCCACCCTCCTTGAACAGAAAAGACTTCTTTGATGGCCTTGTTTGTCGTTCACCATGCACAATGAAGTACACAAGGCACTATTGCTAATATTATCACTATAACAATCAATGCATATATACCTATTTTGCAAAGCTTCTTTAACCCAAGTGCAAAGCTCCATCCTTCAAAAGACTCATCTAACCATGATCTGGTCTGCTTTAATTTGATTTGCCAAATCTCTCAGTTTTTGAAGTTGTTTGTGGATAGATTATGAATGGTCAGAAAAATTCATACAACACAACCCTTCAAATTCCTGACAACCATGCCCATGTGCCAGTAAAAGAAAATCAACAATGGTCCTGTTTTGTAAAGTTGCATATCTAACAACACTAACATTCATTATCATGTCACTAATTGCAATGGAAGTTGCACTGACTTCTTTAGTCAGCCAACACCCCACTCGGTCTAATTGTTTCAATGCCATGGCTGAGGCAAGTTGAGGCAGAAATAACCATCATCTTGCAGGGCCCCAGGGTTTGAAATGGCTACTACAGTTTTCCTCATAATGATGGGCAAATCTTTTTCCTCTGTTTTTTCTTGATGGCTTTTTTAACACTAGGTGCTACCACAGTGAGCCGTCTAATGTTACATGGGCCATCTTTAATTTTTGAGGGAATGCCCTGCCAGGCTCTATCTCCACAAATGAGACGATATCCTTTTGGCAGTTGCTGTGGGAACTCATCCAGGTCAGCAACTTCACCCTTAGGGAGCACTGGGGTAGTACAATTGCACCACAAACTTGAGTTTCTATACACAGGATGATGGGGAGTAACATCTAATTGTGGATCTCCTCGGTACTGAAACCCAGCACAAAATTCCATTGCCAAAGAACCAAGAATTTCCAATTCTTGAGGTTCAGAAGGTGCTTTAAGAAGATCAGGGCCCCAGTGATGCCAATTGGTTATGGGATTTGTCTCGTTGGCAGGCTCAAGCCAATAATTGTCATGGTTGGGCACTGGCCACTCCTTGACTGGCACACCAACCAAACAGGTCGCAAAGGGTTTGTCTGGGTTCGAATTGGTCAAACATATGATGTCTGAGCCTGCTGACTTGGCTAAAGCAACATAAACATTCATTTTTGGTTGATCTACAGGCATATCTGCCCTGCAAAAGCAAGTAAGAAAAACTAACAAGCGCCAATATATAGCTTTTGATCAAACTCCATGTTCTTGTTCAGCTACTTTCTGGAAAAGGCTTTCCCATATATTTTCATTTTTGAACAAATCTTTTAGGCTTTTTTCAGGGACTGGCCAATTATAAGGTACTAAACTCTCCCTCTAACATTCAATTTTTACAAATTTGGATATCCTAGGATTCTTCTGAACAGGATGGACACCACACTTTTGCAAAAAGAGCTCTATGATATTAACAATTTTCTCAGCCCAAACACCGACATTAAACCCAAGATTTGTAGTTTTCACAGGTTGAACAGGGACCATCTGGCATGAACTGTAGTCTCTCCATGCGGCTCACATCTGCGTGCTCGTGTTCCTGCTCGTGGAATTGTCAGTGTGAGCTTGTGTGTGATATGATTTCACATTCTTCACTGGAACCCACTTAGGTCCTGCACCTGTGGAAACACAAGCATACCCTTTTTGCCCCAGGTTATTAGGGAAAATGGTCCTTCAATTTATCCTGTCTCAGGGTTTCTGATTAAAACTGGAGGATTTTCTTTCAATTTTGCCTGTGTGCTATTTGAAAAGTGCCTAAAAATTGGAGGATTAGGTTCTGAAAATGAACTATTCAATAATGCTTTGCTCAACCTTATCTGAGGAGTTGCTTGGGCCACTCTCCCCTTCTGTTGAACTAGAATATGTTTTAGCGTGTGGTGTGTTTTCTCAATAATTGCCTGACTTGTGGGGGAACAGGGATTTCCAAAAGTGTGGTGAACACTCCTCCATCAAAAATGTGGCCAATTTTTGAGTTGTGTATGCAGGGCTATTGTCCGTTTTTACTTCTTGGTACATTAGGTACACCTAGTGAAGCAAAAGCTTGCAAAAAACATTGACAAGCATGATTGGCATGATTTCCCCTGTGAGTGCAGAGGCAAAAACTGCACCTGAAAAGGTATCTACAGACACATGAATATTTTTAAACATTCCAAAATATGGGTATTTGGTGATACCTGTTTGCTGTAGTTGTAAACTTTGCAAACATCAAGGGTTGACAGCTCCTGTAGAGACAGGAGGCTGTGAAAGTTGACAGTCAGGGCAAGCTCTAATAATGGCTTTTGCTTGATACTTGGAGATGTGAAACATTTGCACAAGTGCTTGTGCATTTTGATGGAAAAAGGCATGACTCAGTTTTGCTTGTTCAAAAATGTTTGGCAAAGTGTTTGAAGCAACCATTGTCAGTTTGTCTGCTCTTGCATTTCCTTCTGCCATGAATCCTGGAAGCAAAAAATGTGCCCTGATATGAGAAACAAAATACTGGTTAGTTCTGTGTCACAGAACTGTGTAAAGACATGAAAGCTAATGATATCATTGCTAACGTCCTTCAAAACTGATCCTTCTATTCTGTTAACAGTATTAGCAACATAAGCTGAATCTGTAATTAAATTAAGAGGTTCTGAAAAGATTTGAAAAAGCCCTGACTACTGTGGCCAACTCAACAATTTGAGGAGAGCCTTCTACTGTTTGAATACCTGATTCCCATGTTTTGGTTGTTTGGTTTTGCCAAACTACTACTGATTTATGTGGTTTTCCTGATCTATGAGTCAAGAGAGTTATAGCACTCAAGAGCTCTTTACTTATCATAGGTTTTTCTCTGAAACTCAAGTTTGCTTGTAGCAATTTGTGGCCTGGATAATGAATAGAACAAACACCTCAATAATTTAATAATGCATTTTGCAAATCCTCTGAATTTTGCAAAGCCCAATCAAGATAATCTTTTTTCAAAGGTAAACAGATAATTACAAAGTCTTGGCCTGCCATAGTCAGCAATCTTGTTCTAGCTCTCATTATAATTTGAGCTGTCATCTCCATAATGGTAAAGACTGTTTTTGAAGACCTGTAGGGAAGAAAAACTCACTATTATAAACAAAGGATCTTTCTCAGAAGAGTTCCACTGAAATATGAGACCATAAAGTTGCATTTTTTTCTCCTAACACTGTGAGAAAAAAAGGGTTTTTCTGGAGCACAATGATGCGCTTGTCTTTTTTGAAGAGCTTCAGTGACCTTTTCAAGGGCTCTTTGAGCTTCAAATGTCAAAGTCTTAGGAGATTTGATGTCACAGTCTCCTCTTAAGAGGTCAAAAAGTGGAGCAAGTTCATCATTTGTAATGCCCAAAATAGGTCTGACCCAGTAAATTTTTCTTAGAAGCTGCTGCAGATCTTGCAGGATGTTGACACTGGTCTGGAGCTGTATATTCTGTGGTATAATTGTTTGTTCAGTCATCCTCCATCCCAGATGTTTCCAGGGTGCGATTTGTTGAATTTTGGATGTAGAAATTTCCAGTCCAGCATTTTAAATCTCAGTAAAAACACTCTCATGAGTTTGTTCCATTTCTGCTCATGTTGGTGCTGCAATGAGCAAGTCATCCATGTAGTGCAGAATCACAGATCATGGGTGCTTCTGTCATGCTGCAGACAGAGCTTGCGCAACAAAATATTGGCAAATCGTGGGCAAGTTCTTCCCCCTTTGTGGTAATGACTGCCAGTGACACATCTGCAGTGGTTGTCCTCGATTGATACCTGGAACCAAAAAGGCAAACCTCGGGGTATCCTCTGAGTGAAGTGGTATGTTGAAAAAATAATCCTTTAAATCAATGAGAACAAGAGACCTCATGGAATCATTGATAGAGAGGGAAGTCTAGGCTGGAGTGGTCCCATGTCCTCGACCACTTCATTGATCTTCCTCAGGTCATGAAGCAAATCTCTAGGAGTCAGAAGTTTTCTTGTGGATGATGAACACTGGTGAATTCCAGGGACTATTTGTGGGTGTGGTGTGATTCTTTTTCAATTGCTCCTTTACTAAATTTTTGAGAGCACCCCACTTTTTTACTGGTAAAGGCCATTGATCAATCCAAACAGGGTTATCAGTATTCCATGACAGCTTTAGAGTGGTGGCTTTCTACATGGTTCCCACCAAAGGCCTACTTCTAATTTTGCTCCCAACTGAGACGGTACATCTCTCCCCCATACGGTGATAGGTTTCTGCACCACAAAGGGACAGATGGATGCTGTTTTCCCTTTGGGACCTGTTGTTGTCCTGAATTTTCTGCTTTCTGTCTTTGTTTGCAGGAAGCTGTGTGAAAAACTTTTGCACAATGTGTATTTTTAGAATGTTTACATACTTCTCTGAGAAAGTATGATTGACGGTGATGTCCACCATCAAGGTTAAGGAGGTGGCAACATGTGTAGCCAACCTCTTGACCTCTGTACAAATGTATAAATGGAGTCAAATTTTTGAATAAAGTGGAGAAGAGTTGTTCCCTTGAACTGCTGTGTGTACCTGCTCATCTTTCTGCCCCTTAAGTGGGACACTCCCAGCCTCACCAAACCACAACCTGTAATATTAATTATGAATTCACTTTGCAGACACAAAGTAGCTCCTCCAATTCCTCTGAGACCACTCACATGTGTCACCAAATTCCCCTTGCTTGGCCAAAGTGCATGAGAAATCACAGTGACATCTGCCCCTCTCCAACATGCCTGTAATATGAACTGTTTTACAGAGGTGTGTCAGACTGCACATCAGCTCTGGTCATTCATTACTGACATGTTTTATCCAAAGGACATTAGGCACTGGGCCAAAACTCTTAAAAGGCATTTCTCGATATACAATTTGTTTATTTGTGTTCAGTGGTCATGCAATAATAGCTATTGCTTTTGGTTGAATTACCATTGGAGCATTGTAAGAAAGAGCTAGAATCATCAGCTGTTTCTGTAAGAAAGAGCTAGAATCATCAGCTCTTTCTTCATTACAATTTGCTGAGACAATAGCTGGAAAAACTCAAAGTCCAAGAATTGGAGTATTGGAGGTTCCAGCTTGTTTTCTAGCATGTGAGTACATGCTAGATGAGAAGCTCAACATGAGGCATGTTGAGCTCATGTTGAGCTTCTCATCCCCCAACATGCCAAAGTCCTTTTCCTCCTGGGTGCTCTAAATCCATTCTTTGCCCAGCCTGTATTTGTGCATGGCATTGCCCAACCCAAGCGGACAACCTTACCCTTGGTCTTGTTGGAACTTCATGAGGTTTGCAGGGGCCCACCTTTCCTGTCCCTCTGGATGACATCCCGTCCCTCCAGCATGTCAACTGTACTGCAAATCTTGGTGTCATCCACAAACTTGCTGCCAGGTGTCTTCATTCCTACTGTCCATACTGCTGACCAAGATGTTACACAACACTGGTCTCCACACAAACTGCTGAGGAATGCCACTCAGCTCCAGCCTGGAACCATTTACCACAAGCCTTTAAGCACAGCCATCCAGCCAATTCCTTATACACTGCGTGGTCCATCCATCTGTGCTGGTTTTGCACAGCCTGGTTTTAGGTAGCAGGGAGGCCACAGAGGTGGCTTCTGTGAGAAGCTGCTGGAAGCTTCCACCATGTCCAGCAGAACCAACCCCTGACGGCTCTGAAGATGGACATACTGCTGGCCAAGGCTGAGACAATTAGAGAGGTTGGTAACACCTGTAATAACATATTTAAGAAGAAAATCAAAGAGTGGGGGCACAGTTTTTTCTGGCCAAAGAAGAGGAGCAGTTGAGAACATGTGAGGGAAACAACATGGAGACACCAAGGCCAGTAGAGAAGGAGCGGGAGGAGGTGCTCCAGGTGCTGGAGCTGAGATTCCTCTGCAGGCCCTGGGGATCCACAGGGGATGTAGAGATTCAGCCACAGCCCATGGGGGAGGTGCTCATGCTGGAGCAGGTAGATGCCTGGAGGAGGCTGTGATCCAGTGGGAGACCCAGTGGGGAGAGGGGACGCTGCTTCCAGGCTGGAGCAACTTGTCCTTGGAGGACTGCACCCCATGGAAGAGTGACCCATGCCACAGCAGCTTTGGGAGGACTGTTTGCCCATGGGAGGAACTCCATTGCAACAGCTTTGGGAGGACTGCTGCTTTTGAGAGTGGACCCACACAGGAGAAGTTCACAGAGAACTGTCTCTCATGGGAGGGATTCCACAGTCTGACAGAGGAAAGACTCTTCTTCCTGAGCAGCAGAAGAAAATCTCAGTGATGGACTGACCTAATGTCCTGGTTTAGGACAGACTAGGGGGAGAACCTCCAAAAGGAACCCCCTAGAAAACAAACCTCCACCACCCCTCCCCCAACCCAGGGCTTGGGAAGGAATTCCTCAGAGAAAAAGTGGAAAAAACCTGTTTATTGACCAATAGACAAAAACAAACACTCCCCAACACAAGGGAAAAGGAAACAGTACGCAAGCCGTTGCTGTGCAGGGAGGGCACAAATCTTCTTTTGCAGGCTTCGGAGATTTCCCGGATGTTCCCAGGTCAGGTCCGGAGCCGGTTCAATGATCTTCGGGGGGGGGAGGGAAGAAGAAGAGGGAGAGGGGGAAAAAAAGAAGAGGAGAAAAACGGAAGCAGCCAGAGGCTAGCGGCGGCAGGGGGCTATCCCCCCCAAAAAACCAGAAGCCAGTTAGCCCTGCCCCCCCGAGGGGGGACAGCTGGTAGACATAAACAGGAAGGACAAAGCCACACGATTGGGATAATTGGGACAGAAGGCACCATCAACCCAGGACATTCCACCCCTTATCGCATATCGTGGACATACAATGAAAAACTTTCATCTCACTTACTCAGACCTTCGACACTTACACATTTCCGTCCATTTTACTTGCTCAGACCTCTGACACTTATACATTTCCTTCTGTTTCATGTCTGAGTGATCTAACGCACAGACAGTGGTAGTAACATTCAACAAACCATGACATTTACATATAGGTCTTACCCCACATTCAGATCTCCCTGAGGTACACACCGTGTTATTCCATCTTTCTGCATTATCCACCAGGTATGTCCTGGTCCTTGAGCGAAGACAATCCCACGGATGGGTTTGCCTGTGCTCGAGGCAGGGTTGGTCCATACTGTCTTTCCCAACAAACCTCTAACATGGGCCACTGGGGCTTTATCTCCATCTACTATATTAAGGAGCTCAGACTGGGCAGGACCTGCTCGGTTGGTGGAACCTCGGGTGTTAACTAACCAGGTGGCCTTCGCTAAATGCTGCTCCCAGTTCTTTAAAGACCCCCCACCCAATGCTTTCAGCGTGGTTTTTAACAATCCATTGTACCTCTCCACCTTACCTGCAGCTGGTGCATGGTAGGGGATATGATACACCCACTCAATACCATGTTCCCTAGCCCAGGCTTTAACAAGATTATTTTTAAAATGAGTCCCATTGTCTGACTCAATTCTCTCGGGAGTACCGTGCCTCCAAAGGACCTGCTTTTCAAGGCCAAGGATGGTGTTGCGGGCTGTAGCATGAGACACAGGGTAGGTTTCCAACCATCCCGTGGTGGCTTCTACCATGGTCAGCACATGGCGCTTGCCTTGGCGGGTTTGGGGTAGTGTGATGTAATCAATCTGCCAGGCCTCCCCATACTTGTACTTGGACCACCGCCCTCCGTACCAGAGGGGCTTCACCCGCTTAGCTTGCTTAATGGCAGCGCAAGTCTCACAGTCATGGATAACCTGAGAAATGCTGTCCATGGTTAGATCCACCCCTCGGTCTCGTGCCCACTTATAGGTGGCATCTCTACCCTGGTGGCCTGAGGCATCATGGGCCCATCGTGCTAGGAACAACTCTCCCTTGCGCTCCCAGTCAAGGTCTATCTTCAATTCCCCTATCTTTGCAGCTTGATCTACCTGCTGGTTGTTTTGCTGCTCCTCATTAGCTCTACTTCTGGGGACATGGGCATCTACATGGCGAATCTTCACAGGTAGTTTCTCTAGCCGGGTAGCGATATCCTTCCACTCTTCAGCAGCCCAAATTGGTTTTCCTCTACGCTGCCAGTTTGCCTCTTTCCATCTCTTCAGCCATCCCCACAGAGCATTGGCTACCATCCATGAATCAGTATACAGATAGAGCCTTGGCCACTTCTCTCTCTCTGCAATACCTAAGGCCAATTGAATGGCTTTGAGTTCGGCAAATTGACTGGATCCACCCTCTCCTTCAGTGGCCTCTGCGACCTTCGTGTGGGGCTCCATACAGCTGCTTTCCATCTCCGACTCATCCCTATGACGCGACAGGAACCATCGGTGAATAAAGCGTAGCGTGTTTCCTCTGCTGGCAGCTGGTTGTATGGTGGAGCTTCCTCAACCCGGGTCACTGGTTCTTGTTCCTCATCTGCAACACTAAAACTTTCACCTTCGGGCCAATTCGTGATTACTTCCAAAATCCCAGGGCGATTTAGTTTCCCAACTTGGGCGCGTTGGGTAATGAGGGCAATCCACTTGCTCCAAGTAGCAGTGGTGGCATGGTGGGTGGGGGGAACCTTTCCTCTAAACATCCACCCCAGCACCGGTAGTCGGGGTGCCAGGAGGAGTTGTGCTTCTGTGCCGATCACCTCCGAAGCGGCTTGAACTCCTTCATAGGCGGCCAAGATTTCCTTTTCCGTTGGGGTGTAATTATCTTCAGACCCCCTGTAGCTCCGACTCCAGAATCCCAGTGGTCGGCCTCGGGTCTCACCAGGTACCTTTTGCCAAAGGCTCCAGGACAGACCATGGCTCCCGGCTGCAGAGTAAAGCACATTCTTCACTTCTGGTCCCGTCCTGACTGGGCCGAGGGCTACAGCATGAGTAATCTCCTGCTTCATCTGGGTGAAAGCTTGTTGCTGCTCAGGGCCCCAGTAGAAATCGTTCTTCTTGCGGGTAACCAGGTAAAGGGGGCTCACAATCTGACTATACTCAGGAATGTGCATCCTCCAGAAACCTATAGCACCTAGGAAAGCTTGTGTTTCCTTTTTGTCAACTGGGGGGGACATAGCTGTGATCTTGTTAATGACATCAGTAGGAATCTGACGCCGTCCATCTTGCCACTTCACTCCTAGGAACTGGATCTCCCGAGCAGGTCCCTTAACTTTGCTTTTCTTAACAGCAAAGCCGGCCTCCAGGAGAATTTGGATGATTTTCTTTCCTTTGTCGAACACTTCTGCTGCTGTGTTTCCCCACACGATGATATCATCAATATATTGTAAATGTTCTGGAGCCTCCTCCTTTTCTAGTGTAGCCTGAATCAGTCCATGACATATGGTAGGACTGTGTTTCCACCCCTGGGGCAGTCTGTTCCAGGTGTATTGCACTCCCCTCCATGTAAAGGCAAATTGAGGCCTGCATTCTGCTGCCAGAGGAATGGAGAAAAACGCATTTGCGATGTCGATAGTGGCGTACCACTGTGCTGCCTTGGACTCCAGCTCGTACTGCAGTTCCAGCATGTCTGGTACGGCTGCACTCAGAGGTGGAGTCACTTCATTCAAGGCTCGATAATCCACAGTCAGTCTCCATTCTCCGTCAGATTTTCGCACAGGCCAGATGGGGCTGTTGAAGGGTGAGTGGGTTTTGCTGACTACCCCTTGGCTCTCCAGCTCTCGAATCATCTTGTGGATGGGGATCACGGCATCTCGAGTTGTTCTGTATTGTCGACGATGTACAATTGAAGTGGCAATTGGTACCCTTTGTTCTTCTCCCTTCAAAAGTCCTACTGTGATCGGGTTCTCGGACAGTCCAGGCAAGGTGTTCAATTGCCGAATGCTTTCTGCCATTACAGTTGCTACTCCGAAGGCCCACCTGAGTCCTTTCGGGTCTTTAAAATACCCACTCCTGAGGTAATCTATGCCCAAGATACATGGGGCCTTCGGACCAGTCGCAATAGGGTGTTTCTTCCACTCCTTCCTAGTCAGGCTCACATCAGCTTCCACCAATGTATAGTCCCGTGACCCCCCGGTCACACCAGCAATAGAAATAGGTTCTGCCCCTACACATCTCGATGGGATCAATGTACACTGGGAACCGGTGTCAACCAAAGCCTCGTAGCATTGTGGCTCCAATGTGCCAGGCCAACGAACCCACACAGTCCAAAACACACGATTTTCCCTAACCTCTACCTGGCTAGAGGCAGGGCCCCTCTAAGCGTGATTATCCTGCTTTCCTTGGGTATATGTCTTAGAGGTTCCTTCAAGGGGATCGGACATGTCATCATACTTGGCATCTTGGCTACGAATAACTGGAGCTGCTCTCTGTTTAGTAATACTTCCTCTTTGAATCTTACCTTCCTTCAAATCGCGTACCCGTTGTGCCAGAGCAGCAGTAGGTTCTCCATCCCATCTCCTCATGTTTTCTCCAGATTCACGCAGGAAGAACCACAACTCAGCTCGTGGGCTGTACTTTCTCTTCCCATCAAGGGAGCGCCTGCGCTGGATGCCAGGGCCTCTAATTTGCACAGCCGAGATTTGGAGGAAGTCCTCCTTAATCTCTTCCCTGAGTTTCTTATGATTCTCCTCTATCTTATCTTCTAATTTCTGCAGCCGTGTTTCCACAGCTGCAATTCTAGCATGAGTTGGGCCATGTACAGCATCGGCATATGCTCGAAGCTTCTTTGCCATATCGAGCACAGTCTCATATATGTCATCCCGCTTCATTATTGCTAGAGCAGAAGCGTATTCAGATGGCCCAAGTCGCACAAGTTTCCTCCACATTACAGCTGTACATGGTACCAGATCCGGATTCCCTGCTGTTATATCATCTGAGAAAATGAGCTCTGCTACTGCCATCTCTCTCAGACGTTGGATCCCCTGTTCTATGGTCTTCCACTGTGTCTGCTGCAAATAGAGGTCATCTGCACACAGGTATCTTTGTGCCACACCGTCCCGAACCCGCTCCCAGAGACTTTGAGGCCTAGCCTCCCTCATCATGCCTTGGTCAATAACAGGATCAAGTGACAGAGAGCCCAAATGCCTTGCTTCAGTGCCATCCAGAACTGTAGCCTCCCCTGCAGCATCCCAAAGGCGGACTAACCAACTAATTATAGATTCATTGGGTTGTCGCCTATAATCCTTCCTTAGGCCTCGGAGGTCCTTTATGGAAAAGGAATCAATATTGGCTCCAGAACCTCCACCCCTCGATGTGGTTTCTGATTTTGGTGAAGGTCCTTGTCCTGCATCATCATCATCATCATCCTCCACCTTGCGATAGGTCTTGCTTTTACACTTTCCACCTCTTCTATTAGCAGCAACAGCCATTGGTTGGGGCCTACTGTCTGGTTCAGCTACTGGCCTGGAGGCTGGGATATTAGCTGCAGCCTGAGTGACTGGGATAGTAACTAGTTTATCTTCCTGTTCCCTTTCTCCTATCTGCTGCTCTGCAGTATCTATCAGAGTACGATAAGCGTATGCTAGGGCCCAGCTCACTGCAACAATCCTTTTCTCCTTAGTATTACCATGGCACTTCTGTTTTAAATACTTTGCCACCTCAGCTGGGTTCTGAATTTGTTCAGATGGGAAGTCCCAGACGATAGGGTCAGAGAATTCCTTTAAAATTTGGCCCATATCCTCCCATTTCCCACTCCACTCAAGATTTCTCCTGCTTGACTTTGCCCCTACATCAGAAGTCTCCTTAGCCCTTTTGGAAATCTCAGCTTTCACTTTATATAAACTGCAGACAGTATAGACAAAGGTTACCAAATTAAATGACAGAAAGATGGTCTCTTTAACACTCAGGGGAGACTGCACATTGTCTAATAGAGATGTAAACAATTCAAAGGAGAAGAAGGAGGACAAAGGCTGGAAAAGCCCTTCCCCTGCTTCTCCCGTAACGAACTGAGTGCACAACCATAACAACAAACCATGCACTGCTGGAATGTATCCCAGCATTTTTATAGCCCTCCTGCAAATCACCACCAATAAGCCCAGCCCAATGAATATTCTGGTTAGTGCCCCACGACTACAAGAACTACATAGTAGGGACAATACCAGAGCTATTTCTGGGTAGGGAAATAACCCGAGGTACCACAAAGGTATTAAGACTTCAAAAAACCCTACGGTCCAGAAATACCAACAGGCTTCCACCCCAAATGACATTATGAGTTCAAAAAAAACATACCGATACACCCACAAAACAATCAGAACCACAAATATTATTATTAAAGTTTTTTCCACTTTCTCTGGTCGACTCCCCATACGGGCCACCAAATGATTTCTGTCCTGGTTTAGGACAGACTAGGGGGAGAACCTCCAAAAGGAACCCCCTAGAAAACAAACCTCCACCACCCCTTCCCCAACACAGGGCTTGGGAAGGAATTCCTCGGAGGAAAAGTGGAAAAAACCTGTTTATTGACCAATAGACAAAAACAAACACTCCCCAACACAAGGGAAAAGGAAACAGTACGCAAGCCGTTGCTGTGCAGGGAGGGCACAAATCTTCTTTTGCAGGCTTCGGAGATTTCCCGGATGTTCCCAGGTCAGGTCCGGAGCCGGTTCAATGATCTTCGGGGGGCGGGGGAAGAAGAAGAGGGAGAGGGGAAAAAAAAGAAGAGGAGAAAAACGGAAGCAGCCAGAGGCTAGCGGCGACAGGGGGCTAGCCCCCCCAAAAAACCAGAAGCCAGTTAGCCCTGCCCCCCCGAGGGGGGACAGCTGGTAGACATAACAAACAGGAAGGACAAAGCCACACGATTGGGATAATTGGGACAGAAGGCATTATCAACCCAGGACACCTAAACCCCCATGCCTTGTCTCCCTGTGCTGTTTGTGGGAAAGATGGAGGGGTTGGGGCTGTTTTTTAAGAGCTTATTTTACTTCTCATTAACCTCCTCTAATTTTGTCAAACTCACTTTGTACCTCTAAGTTGAGCTTGTTTTTCCCTTGGAGTGTTTTCTCCCAGTCCTTATCTCAACTCATGAGCCTTTCATTAATTTTTTCTTTTTTCTCCTCTACCCAGGTGTAGCAGAGGAAGGAAAACTGCTGTCATGGCTCCCTAGCATTGGGCCAGTGTCAAACTATGACACCATCAAATCCATGCCCCTCCAGTTTACAGACAAGGATGCCATGAGGTTCAGTGTCAAATGCTTTGTACAAGCCCAGGTAGGTGATGTCAGTTTTTCTTACTTTATACACTAACCTTATCAATCAAGGCCACCAATCTTGTCCTTAGTGAAACTGTGTTGGCTGTCACCAATTGCAGTGGTACACTGCCCTCTGCTCCTTTCCAGGCTGCAGTGTGATCTGAGAAATGCTTGTTCGCCTTGGCCTTGAAAGCAGCACTTTGGTTCAGCTCTTTCCAAGCTTATCAGAAATACTGTCTGCTCCCAGGAATTGCTAACAAGCTGCTGTTTTCCTTACGACCAGCCTCAGAAAATATTCCTCTTGCCTGTATGGCATAACATGCCTGTTCTCATACCTTCAAAGAAAGTTCTGACCCAAACTATGGCCAGGATGAAACATTATTATGACCAAAGCCTGTGATCGCTGAGGCTGGAATGTCCCAGTTTCAGGGACAGAAAGATGAGGCCACACCAGCAGCAGTTCAAGGGAACTAACCGTTTGTTACAAAAATCTGACTCCATTTATATACATTTGTACAAAGGTCAAGAGATTGGCTACACAGGTCGCCACCTCTTTAACCTGGATGGTGAACATCACCATCAATCATCTCTCAGAGGAGAAACATGTAAACATTCTAAAAATACACATTGTTTACATGAAGCTGCATGAGAATCTGCAGCACAAAGACAGAAGGCAGAAAATTCAGGGCAACATCAGCCCACTCTCTTGTGACCCAATAAACAGTGGTCCAAAACGAGACCCTTCGAGCTCCCCTGGAATGCAGCAAACTGCGACCAGCAACCTCCCTCTGAGTGGGACCCCCCTCAGAGCCAGCAAACCCTAGGTTTGCTATACCTGGAGGATTGCCAAAAGACAACATATCTTGGGCCAATACCTCACTCCTTGACACCTGATCCTTTACCTTTGGGAGAATTAAAAGCATCTGAAGCAAGTATTTCATTAACCTCAGAAGAATTTTTCACAGGTACTTTGCTTGCACTGACTGCTTCTCTCTGCATGCATGCTCCTGCACACATGCTATTGCAAATCTGAGAGAAATACTGCTTTCTTAGATGTTTAAGTGTAAAAGCAGCAGCCTGCTGCAGATATCCTGAGAGAGCTCTGTGTAGAAGCAGCAGCCTGTCACATTTATCTCGACTTTGATAAAGGCTCTGTTCTTTTAGAAAAGGTGCATACCAAAGGATTGACTCCACCCATAAACACCATGTGTGAATCTTTTCCTTTACCACCCAATGGTGGGAGGTGGCAGACTGGAGTGAATAATAAGGGCAGAAATGTCTGCTTTGCACGCTTGGTGCTGTGGCTGTTTTGTCTTTCCTTCTGCACCTTCCCTAAACTTTCCCACAGTAGAAACATATAAATACTGAAGTGTGTGTAATAAAGATGGATCCTGCTAGAAGAAGCAGTGGTCTCTGTTTGTTTTGTTCCAAGCTGCAGCATTAAGTACCTCAGATATCTATCCAGGCCTGTAAGTAAGATTAAGTTATAGTTATAAACTTACTTAAATGCTGTTAAGTGTTGTTCTCTTGCTAAGTCGTTAGACATAAGTTGTAAGCTAAGCATCTTTCTGACAAGTTGCTGAGTATAACTCCAAAGCCATAAGTTAGGCTAAATGCTGTTAAGTGCTATTCCTCTGTTAGATTATTACAGTTAAGTTATAAGTTAAGTTGGAGATAAGTTAAATGTTTTCCCTATGCTAAATTATTTGGCTTGAGGCATAATTTAGGTTAAGTACTGTTAAGTTTGTTGTTAAACTTTTTGGGCTGTGTTCCTTTTTATCCTTGCCCTGACTGGCCTTTTGTCATTGCTACCAGTCACACACACCCACCCCTAGGCAGTTCTCAGCTAACTTCTACTTTGATTTTGAATTTGGATTTTGATTGTTTTTTTCATTGTTTCTTCCTTTCCCTTGTTGTGTCTTAGCTATCCTGCAGTAGTAGAATGGATCTTGCCCACAAACTTGTCATGGTGTATCGCTTAATATTAAATCTGACTTTTGCCCATACCCTTGCCAATGATTTTTTTAAGTGATCTCAAACACTCATTCGTGACACCAACTACCTCCTTGTTTCCCACGTGTCTTAGCAGAGTTTCCAGAAGGCACTGATTCTTGGCCTTGCTAGGCACCAAAGTGAGACTGGCTGGCCTGTAGTTCCCTGGGTTTTCCTTTTTTCCCTTTTTAAATATAGAGGTTGTTTCTTCTTTTCCAGTCAGTGAGAACTTGACTAAACTGCCATGATTTCTCATATACAGTTGATAATGCCTTAGCCACTTCACCTGCCCCCAGGAACCACAGACACATCTCATCAGGTGTCACAGACTTATGCACCTCCAGGTTCCTTAGTTGTTCTCCAACCTGATATTCTCCCAGTTCCTGCCTTTGCCTTTTAGGACTTGGATGGAGCTCTTGCTGGTGAAGATCCAGGCAAAAAAGTCATTGAGTGCCTCAGCCTTCTCCATGTCCAGGGTAACCAGGTTCTTCCCTTTCCTTCCAGAGAGGACCCACATTTTCTCTAGTCTTCCTTTTATCACTGACATACCTATAGAAGTTTTTCTTGTTACCTTTGACCTCCCTGGCCAGACTCAATTCTCCTGGGGCTTTAGCTTTCTTAACCTGATCAGTGGCTGCTTAGACAATTTCTTTGGATTCCTCCCAGGCTACCTGTCCTTGATTCCTCTCTCTGGAGGGTGCCCTTATGTCTTTGTTCAGGACCTCCTTGATCACACCTGCAGGTTCCTGGCATTACTGTTTGGCTTCCTCTTCATTGGGATGCATCACTTCCGAGCTTGGATGAGGTGATCCGTGACAAACTTTCTTGGTCCTCTCTTCCCTCCAGGGCTTTATCCCATGGTACCCTAACAAACAGATCCTTTGGAGGCCAAAGTCTGCTCTCCTGAATTCCAGGGTAATGAGCTTGCAGTGTGCCCTCGTTGCTCCCTAAGGATCTCAAACTCCACCATTTCATGATCACTACAGACAGGCTATCCTTGAGTTTCACATTCCCCATCAGTCCCTCCTTGTAAGAAGCATCAAGTCATTGCTCAGTGGAAATTAGGAGATTTTCCATCACAAAAATGTGAGATGCTGCCATTAACCCAATCCACAGCATCTTGTCACACTTCAGAAAAGAAAAACTTGCTCTCTCTCTGTGTTTTGCAGGACATGTAACTTCTGACTAGGATGTAAAAACTCCAACACAGCACCACAGAAAGGTGCTCTGCTCCCTTCCAAGCCAATACACAAGCAGAGTGTATCCTGAAAGAGAAATGACAGAGAGGGCTTCAGTAGAAGAGCAGTGGTTTCACTTGTATTGTTGTTAGTCCTGTGACAGTCAGTCATTCTTTAAAGTCCTGTAAAGTCACTGGACTATTACCAGTTTGTGCTTGGTCAGCAATTCGATATTCTCAGCTATTTTCCTTCAAGTCATTCTTAACAGCCTCTGACTCATCAAGGAGAACTAAATATAACTTCTACTTCATTCACTGCTGCAACAGCTGTGAGAGGAGAGCCAGCAGAGGCAGAGCACAGGGGTCCTAACCACACCACTGCCTCAACTTACAAGCTTCACGTAAATCACGCTGGTTTCCTCCAAACGCTCAGTGAAATGGACAGCACCATCTTAGAAACAGTTGTAGAATCTGTAGTGTCAAGGGAACTGCAAGAAGGGGTATGTCTGTAGTATCTAGCACTTCACTAATTACTGTCTGGGTAATGAAGCTGAACCTTTTTACACAGCTTAATGTTACTGCAGCATTTTCCTTGAAGTGCATAAAAGCTCAAAGAACATGAAATCTCTTTAGCAGTTTTGCAGGGTAATATCCAAGTACAATTTAAAAGATATAATTAAAATATCAACTTCATGCTTTTCCAAGAATCTAGCCTCTTATGATTTTACAGAACAAAACCTAGCAGTCAGACAAGAGATTTCACTAAGTAACAGAACCAGAATATCGCGACAAAAATTAATTTTGTAGTCTACAAATTCCAAGAATAGAAAGCACCAATAAAGGGAAACAGTGTCACTATAGGGCTGGAAGGAGAAGGCCTTACAATTACATTTTTCAAAGCTAACAGTGAAACTGAAAAATATCCCAGTGAATTAAATATCTCAAAAAGATGTAGAAGCAGCACTGTTCTCTCTGGTTTCTGCAAAACCAATATCCTTGGAATAGGATGCAGCTTAGGGAAAATTCTTCCTGGGTATTCTTTCTCAAAAGTGGTTGGGAATTCAGCATAACCCCTAAAATAATTTATAAATATTTTTATATGATGTGTATATCTCTATAAAAGCAAACACAAGCTCAGTAGCACTTTTAACCATTTGGACTTGGATTTTAAGCATTACTTTATGTAAACCAAGTGAATTACAAGTTGTTAATATATTGTGCAGCCTGCAATCTACCCTTTCATCAGGTTTAGGCTGCATGCATTTGTTTTAAACTTAGAAAGTGATCCACTTAACCTTGGACTTAAGTAGCAACTATCACATGGATAATTGATTTTGGTTACTTTCTTAATTGTTTTTCCTGCAAATACAGCAGGAGCATGTGTCCCTTTGACTTTCAAAACATAAAATTGCAAGTTAACACCTTTCCTGTTAACACCTTTTCCATTAAAAGCCTCTACAATGGAAAGTGTCAGGGACTGAGGCTGGCTCCAATACACATAAGACTGATTAATCACCAAGAACAGAGAGGCTACCAGCCAAATGACTTTGATAGAGGATGTCACATTCTTTTCTGTGCAGTTGAGATGTGCTGCAAACTACCAGGATGGAGACGGCATAATTTATGCTACAAAAAAATCAAGAATATGGCTATATGAGAGATGCTAAACACAGTCTCAAGCAGTTCAAGACTAAGCTGTGCCTACCTTCACTGCAACATCCATCACTTCATTTTTGGCATCTTATATCCCAAAGGCATCCTAGCTGTAAACACCTGCATGCTCACAAAAGCCTTACATTTCTTTTGCTAAGGAAAACTGCATTCTCATTTCACTTTTAAAGCTTGTCTCAAAATTCTCTTCACAGTGAACAAGGTCCTGCACTACCAGGTTCCAGTGCTTAAATTTTCCAAAGGCCATAGTTCTGTATCCACTTGCACTTGCTAAGATTCAGATCATCTATCACCTGAGAAGTGAGAAGCCAGTTGCTCAAAGCATATAAAGCAGGAAAGGAAGCATGGCTTTTGAGGGGACTGGTACCACATGCCCTCATATCCATATAACCTTCTGTGAATAGATTTGTTCAAGGCCTGCTTCCATATTTCTCTTACATTGTTTCAAGTGTCTCACAGAAAAGGAGCAGAGGGAGGTACAACTCCCTGTTCCACAGGGACTCTGTGTGCAAGAGGTCACGGAGTGCTGGCAGAACATCATCCATCCCTCTCCAGGTCCAGCACTAAAAGCATCACAGTAAAGCTGTATGCAATTTAATTTCTTACACTAGAGGTTTCTGAGCTCAAAATCAAAAGGCTACAAATTTGTAGTGACATTCCTTTATCACAAAGCCATTCACTCTGTGTTGGAAATAATTAATCTTCTGATGCAGAGCAGCTGGGAGGGTTAGGAAGTTTCACATAGAAGGGCTGAGTAAGTTGTATGCAGGTACTGAAATTCAGCAGGTCTGAGGTATTAATAGGGCATTGGTGATGTTCATAATAGCCCCTACTGAGAATAAGTGGAAAAAAAAAAAAGGAAGCAAAAGCTACAAGCTTTAAATACTAACATGCTTGAATATCAACTCAAGAAAACCTTTGCTGCCAGCAGAGAAACTCTTGCTGCAGGACACATGTTTCTAACAGCTGATAAACCAAAAGAGCAGGATAATAATCTTAAAGCAAACCAGTATTTTCAAAACTAGTCCAGTCCGAGCAGGAACTGGAGAGTCCTTGACAGTTCTGCTAAAATCGACTGTGAGAAGCAATAAGAAAATATTTTCAGAAGGCACCTATGAGGTATAAGAATCAACAAATCTTAACTTTTATACATTCCACTGTTCATACAACAATTTATTTTAGTACATGGGACTGAGAACCTTGAATCAGACATTTTAGGCATCTGTGCCACAGGAAGAACAAGTATCAGAGGAGGCAGAGGTGGATCTCAAGGGGCTAGAATAGCCTGTTGAGATATTCAGCATTTTATGAATTCCATTTTCAGAAAACAAAGGAACGATTTATGCTCAAATTCAGGGCTCTTCAGTCATTGTTCTAAAGCCTCGGAAGGCCTCATACTCAGATTTCTCAGGGGTATTTTAAGCATTTAAATCCCATTATCATGTATGAGCTTTCACAGATCAGCAGCTCAGCATGTAATTCAGGGGATTTTCAAGCACGCCTTCCTCCCAATAGCTCCTGTGTGAGTTAGTCATGAAAAAAAAAATGTAGGACAGGACTAATTATAGAATAAAACCTGTCAGAGGTGGTCTATCTGAGAGATTTTCTTTGGAACAATAATTTTAAGAGCAACTATATTTAACTGTATAGCTGAATTCAGTTAAAAAATAGTCCCTATTACTCAAGACAAACTCTTGCTGTACAGTTATGTCCTGTTCTTTGCAGTCTTAGCAGAGAATTTCACCCCATTTTTGTAGCAGTCTTGAAATCTTATGTCCTAACTTCAGCCACTGCTTTAAACAGAGCACAATTCTTCCACACTTCTCTTGAAGGGCATATTTAGGCTTTAGTTTTACCTCTTCTGAATTTCCAACACATTCACTTTGGATATTTCCATATTTATTATCATAAGACTCCAGTAGCGTCCCAGTATTGCCAAGAGGAATATTATCTTGGGTATGACTGTACTGTGTAGATGCTTTGGAATGGCACCTTCCCTGTGAAAAAGGGATTAGCTATGGCTTGGTCTGTGTTAGCTCTTTTCCAGGTCCTCTATTTTCATTTCCCCTTCAGTTTTATTCAACCATTTTAAAAATCAGGCCTCAAATGAACACTTTACCTGTTCTCTGAGATGACACCCATCCTCTTACAATCTTTAGGAGGTAACTGCTAACGGTACCAGACCTGCTTTGACACGCTCTTTGCCCACTCCAGTATGAAAATATTCCAGTTTGAAAGAGCTTAATTTGGCCTTTTGAAAAGTGCTCACCCTTGAAAAAGCAGTGCTTAGAACAGAGAGAATAGAGAGTTATTCCTGTTCTAAGCAGGTGCCTCATTCCAATCTCAAGGTGTGACTTCAGTCATACAGGTGCATTCAAGCCAGACATAACCCTGGCTATCCATCTCAGTTCCCCTGTTCTTGACATGTTCTTATCAAAGTTCACTGGCACCAGCTTCACAGCTTGAAAACTAGGTCCTACATGAACACGGCTACACACTCTTCCTGATGTACAGACACCACAATACTTAGCTCCCAGGTTTTCCCACAGCTATCTCCTGAACCACTGAAAATGAGAACTTCCACATTAGCCCAGGCAAGATCTGTAGTCATGACTGAAGAACACAAAACATCAGATGTTTTGGGTACTAAGCCACAGGGTGAATATTCTTCTCTCACATCTAGTGGAGAAAAAATTAACGCAACACAGTATAGGTATTTTCATAAAAAACTACATTTCTTGCATATTATTTTAGATTAGTAAATGGGTATGCCAGTAACTGTATCAGGCTACATCAAAAGTTCAAGTGTGCAGAATCTAAGAGCAAAGACAGAGGAAAGCAATGAGAAATAGCCTGTTGTGGCCTCACCACCTGAGGAAGGTGCTAATACCTAACAAAAGACATCTCTGTGGTAAACTATTGAGCTCTTAAAATGCAATTACGACTTCACAGTGGCCTGGACCAGATAATTTACAACTTCAATACTTTCAGGACTCAGGCAGAATATTGGTGTAATTAGGCAATTTATTTCTCAATTAGCAATGAATTTAACAAGCACAAGAGACAGAAGAAAATTCAAAAGTATGGGTTCCTAAAAAAGTGAGACACTTGAGGAGTACACAGCCTAGTAAGTTGTGTTCAGGTCTACTAAAGCAGACCAGGATCCATTTGGAAGCGTCTTAAGGAAAGAAAGATCATCCCCTCAGCATAACTGGTACAGAAATCAAATATGCAAAGACCTCAAGAGACAAAACAGCCTCCTGCTTCACATAGACAACACTTCATCATCAAAACAGTGTTGGAGCCCTTCAAGACTCCTTCCAATCCACTCTGACCATAAGGGCTATGTTCTCGAGACACAGTTGATGGATAAGCTCCTCTAGGCTCAGAAAGTCAAGTTCCTTCTGATTCAGACAGAAGATGTGGACGTGAGCATGGAAACAGCAGAAGGGGGATGTCACTGAACAAATGGCTCTAGAGCCTGAACCTGAAACTTCATTGCCATCTCCCATAGATATGTCTATAACAGTGATCCAGCAAGGCACAGATATGAACATCTTCTCATGACATGCTGCTTGTTGTCACGCTGATCCCATTTTGACTCATGTCACCCAGACAACGTAAGGACATATCCATAGAGCATGCTTCTCACACATAGCATGAATAGTGGGGGAAAAAAGGGGACAGACATGCATATGACCTATAGAAAAAAACCAAGCCAGACCAAGTTGCCCTGAAGACCACAGGGCCTGGACTTGTTTATTTACTGATAAACATGTACCTGAGAATGATCTGGGTTGGAAGGGACATTATACTACCTTACAGAAGTACTAGGAACTGCAGAGACAATGGCTTCTGTTACTAAGAGATGCCAAGTTCTATAAAAATTATAACTGTTTCCTTGGTCTAAAAAAAGCCTAACATCCTTTTATTTTTAACGCAGATGAGTCAGCAGATAGGAAAGGCAATTCCCAAATATAGTGCCTTGCACCAGAGGACATAGCAAGAAGAAAATTTGATCAAGGCTTCCTCCTTCACAGAGATGACATTGCTTGTGAATGAGCCACATCAGTCAAATAGCATTGCCCATCACCAGCCCTTCCTTGTAAGGTCCCTGGAGTGTTCCAATAGTGAGGAAAACAGTATTTTGTTTGGTATGAGATGACTTCCACAAACTTTCTGGTGTGGTTAAGACTACTTGGGGTACACAGCTAGAACAAGAACAAAGTGACCAAATAAGTAGGTGTCTGTATTGTCACACTCTACCCATTTTTAGGTAAGTCTCTTACTAAAAGCATATTCTCAGAAGCATTTCAAGCTTTCCCTAGCAAGGGCTTCCTGGGCAGGCATTCCAGACAAGATACTTTATGCTACACACACCACTCAACATCAACACTGTTCTGAAAACTTTGTTTAATTACAGGTCTTTTCTAATTTTTGGCTGCATTTTAGTTCTATGAGATGTAACAATCTCATAGCAGTCCAAGACAATCCCTGGCTGGCCACGTTTTTTCTGAAACAATACTCAAAGTCCAGCCACCTTGAATCATAAGCCTCTCTGCAAGATGAAGGTTATTGCTATGCAATTCAAATTTCAGAGAATTTCTGGCTTTATGACCACAGGTCCCAGAAGATGAGATTCATCACCGTTCTACAGACTTCAAGCAGAGCCATATCAATTTGCTCCAAAGAGGGATATGATACAAGTGAGTACTTTTGGACTCCTCTCTGATGAAACAGCCATGAAAAAATTATGGTTTTAAGAGTTAGCTACAAAGATTCTAGGATTAGGACATCATTGTATTGGTAACTTGTTGGGTATTCTTACACATGTCTCCTTAAAACCACCAAGCTGAAAATACCTTCACTAACATTTGAGAGCAATTTTTGTGTAATTAGCTCTAGAATGTAGGCAGTTTCCTTTTTTGCAAGGCATCTACATACCCAGAAAAAGGAATGCTCTTATGAATATAAAAATATGACCACCAGACTCAAAAACATGCCTTGCAGAACTGGTTTTTTAACATAAACATCAGATAAATTGTGCAAGTCATAGACAACCAAGTACCCTCCAAATACTTTGAAGACTGCTCTGTCTCACTAGAATGCAGTAACAGTTTTGAACTGAAGTGTAGATTACCAAAACTTACTGTAATATTCAGTGTCAGTATTAAGCAAAGTAGAATCAGATTTTAGGAACAGAATTTACTAAGCCTGTGTAATACTGAACATAAATCGTGTCATTTATAGTAGTAGTCAGCTCAGATGACCTTGATAATCCTACCATTTCTTAAGTCATCGCCTGGACTAAGAACATAAAAATCTTGAGTTATTTCCATGGATTTCAAAACAACTTAACACTTCAGCTTTAGATATTGTTTCTCAAATCTTTAGAATAACATTCATATATTTCTGCACAGTTACTAATATGTAACAACAAATCACTACAGTATACAATCAGGTAATTTAAGAAGTGGTAGATCAATTCAGGCCTCCATGGGTGTGAAACCACTTAGTTCTATTTCTATCACTGTCTCTATTCATTTCCAGTTTCATCTCATTCAAAATATACCAGTCACTGACTATACTTGTATGCCAAATGATTTTCCTACAAAAGGATGGAATGTATTTTTGAAGGACATGTGCTAAAGTACCCAAAATGTTAAAAAGTAGGTCCTCATAGCTGCATCTTGTCCCAGTTTGTAACTCCAAGTCACTGAGTACACTATCTGTGGCTATTCATTTGGTAAATGAAATGCCTACTGTGATATATGGACACGTAGTTAAGAAGACACCTTCCATTTTGAGAAGCACATTACATCCCTCAGTATCACCCACAGTTCAGGATGTTCTGAGATGCATGAACAGTGGGTATGAGAACCCCTCCCCCCAAAGATGCGCCCTTAATAAATTAAGCAATCAAAACAGTCAGGCATCCATGTCAAGCATCTCACATTCTTTTTTTACCCTGACATCTTTAGAGCACAGCACCCAGTATCTCTTGCAAAACACCTTTAAGGCTTGCTAAGTAAATATACAGTCCAACAGCTAACAGGGGAGAGAAGACACCAGAAGTATGTAAATATCTTGTCTAATTAAACAAAAACTGATAGCAAACTCCAATTTGGCACAGCATTAAGAGAATTCAGTAGAGGTGTTTGCTAATTTACCTCATAGTTACCAAGATCAGGATCACAGGGAAACATGCAAAAATTATAACAGAAGAATATCCCCACCTTACTAAAGCAGATACAAGTAGAAAAAGTTGTTGCTGACCTTTCTATACCAACTTTTTCCTCATCAATAAAAGCACAGCATGACTATAATTAACATACAAGGCAAATAAGAGTCAAAACAAGTAGGATGTCAAGAGAGGAAATCATAGCAGCAGCAGCAGCAGATGGAGGCATCAGTAAACACTAAAGATGCTGGCAAGGCCAAGTTCTCTCCTCTGGCATCTTTGAAGAAATATTTATTCAGAGTTGAGTTTATGAACATAACGGTCAACTTACAATGAAAGAAAATTCTCTTGAGGGGGAACCACTGTCAAGTGCACAAACTCAGGGCAGCAGTACTTTATAGCCAACTCACACAACCAGCAGATGAGCTGCCTTCCTTCCAGCATTCCCAAGGACTAAGCTTGCTCTTGTAAGTAACTTTATTTTTGTTTAGCAACATGCAATTCGAGCCAAGGCTTGAGAAGCGAATACACACCAAAAAACCAGAAAGAGCTGCTACTAAAAAAAAAAAATCTCACACTCACCATCTTGCAAGATGCCAACCCTCCTGTTGACCACCACAAAACAAGTTGAGTTTCTCATCCTTTTATAGGGCAGGCAACACATGTGTGTGATCATCATTATAGAGCACTCCTGAAGCTGGGTTTAAATAGGGTAATAGATTAAATACCTATTAACTAGAAATGAAAGGGCATAAGAGTATTCATCATGCATTCAGGAGCCCCTTGAGCCATGGTAGTAGTACATTTTAATTGGGTTTTCTGTTGAAACAATTCCTCTTCTGTGATTCAAGAAGAAACAAACTAGTCTTATTTTGAAATGCTACTTCATTATGTCATGTAAGATTATTTATACAAACAAAAAACACAACAAAAACCCATCAACAAACAAAAAACTCACAAAACCCTCAAATGAATCAAAAAGACCTCCACAAACACCAAAACCCTGCTGCGGTTGAAGGAAGGATCTGAAGAAACTATAACTTGCCAAGGGAAGTCTGGAATGGCTCCTCACTCCGCTTAATCTCTGTGTAGCAATTCTAAATGCATTATTGTAAGCTCCCTCAGTACAACAGGTACTTGAGAAATACAACTTGAAAGTGTCCCTAGCCTAAGGCTTGAAGGAGTCTGAGATTGAGGAGTGTTGCAATGCTATTCTTCCTCATAACTGAACTGGAATTGCATTTAGATGCCATTACTACAACACTCAGGAAGGAAGTGGCAAAACACTTTTATCATCCCCACCTATACAATTAAGGTTTAAAGCAAGGTTTTATTCCACACAGCCACCTAATCTAAGGAAGCACTTTAGGTTGAGTCAGTGGTGAAATGTGAACTGTATTGTCATTGTGGGGAATTTTGCCATTGATTCCCAGGGAACTACACTGTTGCCCCAGAGGTAATAAGAGGTGTTACTGTCTCTTAAGATAACACTGAAAAGCATAAAGGTGTATTTTTGTCTTCTGCATAATTTAGAATGTACAATAACAATAAAATTTCAGACAGCTTCTGAATGAAGGACTCGGGCATCTTTCTTGTTGACTTGGGCTTCTTCCAAAAAGACTGCCAGTCTTGATTATGAAATTGGACAGAGAAGAATCCAGCAAACTTCTAGGCAAATTGCTAAAATAATTAGTTAGCTTTGCAGTTAGAACCATGTTCCTCATTTCTAGCCTGCATTAGTACTGCATTAATTTTGAGCATCTTTATCACAGTACATAATTTTCTCTAAAATTACAGTTATTAACTACCAAAAATTGCCTTTACTACAATAGATACAGTGTTGATTACAGCAATGAAAATGTTATAAATCAGCTAAAAAGTCTCCCCTATAAAAGCCATAGTCTATTCAATGTAATTAAACAGGTTATGACCAAGATGCACCCTAACAACAGAAAACCATTTACTCACTAGAATAAGTAACCAAGAAAGTCATTAACCCCACTGTGACTGGAGAAAAAAAGGGCTGTAGGGTTTTATTACAAAACACAAACATTTATTTTGGACTGAACCAAAGTGAGAGGTATTGCTTCATTTGAGACTAATAAATTTCTTTGTACTACTTTTTCTCTCTCTGTCTTGGTCCATTTATTAAACCAAACCAAATCAAACTATTTTTAATGGAAGAATCAAAGGATTAAGTTTAAAACTAGAAATATTTTGACATTTAAATTGTTATTTGAAATATTTGATTTTGAGAAGTGCTTTAACAAACTGCTTTTTTCAAAATTGTTCTGCTCTCCTTCCATGTTTTTTTTTCTCCACTGAACCAAACAAAAAGATACTTCCTTTCTCCAACCTTCCAGAAGTGTTTTTTTTCAGTGAATTTGCAATCTGTCAAAATAAAATTATGTCCTCATTTATAGATTAGGTAAAAATCATTCCAAAAGTTGGAGAACAGAATTATTGGCCATGGTTATGAGAGATGTTGAATAGCCAAGTATAATCATAGAATCATAGAATCATAGAATCATAGAATGTGTAGGTTGGAAGAGACCTTCAAGATCATCAAGTCCAACCCAGCCCTAACACCTCAACTAGATCATGGTATCAAGTGCCACATCCAGTTTCTTTTTAAACACATCCAGGGATGGTGGCTCCACCACCTCCCCCGGCAGACTATTCCAGTATTTAATCACTCTTCCAGTGAAAAAACTTCTTCCTAACATCCAACCTATATTTCCCTTGACACAGCCTAATGGTATCTTTCAGCCTTGAAATTGATAACCTAGGCAAAAAGAATTAGAGAACTTTCTTTGAATGCTGAACATATCAATCATGAATGGAAGATCCTACTTTTTCCACTTCTAGCTGTAGAGCATTCAAATTGCACTCAAAACCCCTGATAAAAAGGCATAGTTGGTGACACAGTGAAAGTTCCAGGCTATGTCAGTACCCACTAAACCATGTCAGTGACATCATGGTCATATTACCATCAATTAAAATTCACTGTAGAGTATGAATTGGTTAAAAAAAACAAAAACCCAAACAAAAATAAGCAAACAAGCCCTCCACATAAACAAACAAACCCAATGAAAACCCCATTAATTTTCTCAGCTTAAAAGAAAAGGCATTCAAATGTATTATTTAGATAACGACATCTTATTGATTTAAAAGAGTTTAGCTCTCTTAAATGAGATACCATGGCCTGAATAATTAGATCTCAATGCAGTTTTGAAGATTTGTCCCTTAATCTTCAATATTTTCAGCACAAAACACCCAGAATGATCAGCTGTCCTGAGCTATTAAACAAGAGAATAGAATGGAAATTAACTTAATTGACTTAATTCCCAGTTAAAAACTCATTCTTCAGAGAACACAGTATCATATAAGACCAAGCAAGCAAATGGAAGAAAAGAGACAGTGAAACATATTTTTTAGGGTGTTGTATGCTATTTCCTCATGAATTCTGCACACAACTGTTATGAGGTCAGAGATCCTGGAGAGAAAAGGAGCTCTGCTGAATTAACTCTACCAATGCCCACAGTGAAACATGGTCATAGAAATGAAAAGGGTTTTAAAACTCTGTAGGCACAAGCAGATTTGTGTCCACCAACCTGTCCTTGGTACATATTCAGAAATGCAGCAATGTTTTAAATGTCCCACACGAAAGTCTGAGGGTTATGTCAAAAGGATGATATTGACACTGGAACTGGCTTATACTTCAAAGAGATTACACTTCTCACTCTCAGGTGTGCATGAGAGCAGAACTTGTCTGCCTGTGATTGTTGTCTGTTTACTTTCGAACATCATCAGTGAATTAAGGTGGACAGTGTCACCACAGAACTTTGACTGCTTTTTAGTTCAGAAATAATAGTGTTCTCTTGAATGGTCCCTTGAGGGTTCCTGCCTGCAATCCCACCAATCCTATGCCCTCTAAAAGTGCATTAGGATCAAAGGTGGAATGAAATTTTTGTTGGACCAGCTACAAAGAAGATAGCATTTTCCTTGTGTCTCTACTAAAACACCTTACATAGACTTGAGATGCTTATTTTATCATAACATCTATAAATCATAGGAACAATCAGCATATGCTCTCCTCAATAAATATACAGTTGGTTGAAAAAGCTGAGATGGCACTTATTCTTTTCACTGCTCTCTGGGAAGTAATTGTTTGGAGAGACTTTTATTGCTAAAATCTAGCAGAGTTGTCTGAAGAAATATGGACTAAGAGACAGTCACTGACAGCCTGGCAATTGATGCTTGGTATAATGGCTAATTACATTACAAAAACACGGTGGCTGCACTGTTTCAGAGAACAAAAACAAAGAACTCCTTGAACCAGAAGATGCCTTTGCACAGAGGTCTTCACAGCATCCTCCAAACAACATGGTTCCTGGCTGATAGCAGCCACTCTCAGACACTGCCAGTATTCATGGGCAGCAGCCCCAGCACAGTGTTGTCCTTCCCATCTTTGCTCTTATAATCAAAATATGTCTTTCAAAACTGCATTTATATTGATTACACTGTATTTGTGTACTACCTTCACTCTGCCCTGTTGTTAAGATTTGTATTACACATAATGGTAAAGAAGAGACCAACTGCAAATTACCTGCATTATAAACTTACAATGGCTGTTTTATAAAAGCCAACCAGTTTATCAAAAGATGACTGGAAGAAATATAATGACTTCTGGAATAGAAATCAGACAGATAAAATATCAAAACTCCAGGGGATTTTGAGAGCAGTTATAAATGTTATCCTCATGACCCCTCAGCATTCACGGCAGAGGTCAAGTTTTCAGTTGCTCCCATTTCCATGTGGGCACCAAAACATAGAAGAACTTGGTACATTGCATATGAAGCAACTTTAGCAACCTCACCTCTGGGAACAGAATGCACAGGCACGTGAGAGTTACCAAAAGGCTCTTTGGTTCAAACATTTTTCCTCACAGGTGCACAGGAATACAGAAGAGAGAGAAACTCATCTGATGTGTCCTAACCGATTCAAACACAGTAACTCACACACAGCAGCCACAGCTCAGCCTGCTGAGAAACGCAGCCCCTGGCTGGCTATCCCACTGGGAGCAGAGCACTCCGGAAAGTCTTTCCTTGGCAGAGGTGCTCTGTTACACCACACCTCCTCATGAAGAAACTGAATTTCTCAGAATGACTCTGAACGGTTTCCCCTCACCAGGCCTTGGCTTTGAATTCCTCTTCCCTTAAGAAACCAAATTTGAAGAATTAACCCAAGCTCCAAGGCACTGATCTTCATAGGCAGTGTATTTTAAAACAACAAGGCCGTCTAGCGGTAGTAGTAGCTGCTGCTGCAAAGAAAATACTCTCTGCTGCACACATTTGCTGTCCAACACTTGACACTTCCAGAAAATGGTGGGTTTGATATTTTGCTGTTTCATTTGGGTCTAAATTAAGGCTTTTTGTCTCCAAACTGTGCAGACACACTGCACTTGTAAAGCTTATTTGGAAACAACTAGGCCTAAGAGCAAGAAAGTTTCTTTCTGAACACTGGAAACACAAACATGATGAATGGAGGCAGTCTCTGAGTAAAGATGGGTCACTGAAATACTTCTAATTCCTACGGCCTATTCCTCTTTGCTCAGCATCCCCACACAGGCAAATGTTCACTGACTCATGTGAGGTGCCTGTCCCATCTTCAATCACTTGTGTATGAGCATTTTGGATTATACAGCTCCTAAATATTTCCAAGGATTGTGATATTGAAATTCACCAACACCAACAGGAATGAAAAAGAAAACAAACAATTCCTAGCCCATATATTTTCAGCATAAGATAGAAAAAAATCCACCTAGATTAATGATTTTGATTGTCAAGAAAGCATCTTTTGTATTTCTGGCTCAGGGGACAAGAACAAATCTATACCCAAAGACGGCGATGGCAGAATATGACAAATTATGACAATTAATCATTTTTGCTAGCTAGAACACTTTGAACAAAGCACTGAGAAAGACAGCAATGTCTGACAAACAAGTAGCCAAGCACTGATTTCTGGACAATAGCAACAGACAAGTCACCTCATACAAAACAGGAATGCAGCAGCTGGCAGCATGTCTTGAGTCCGAAAAACACACCTCTTTGATACATAAACCATGGTCTGCATCAGAAGCTGTGAAGAATAAAATACTCCTTATAATACATCCTCCCAGCTCCAGAACAGCACTACAGACCTGAAATGACCTGCACCTTTTTGCCCCATTTCTCCCCAGTATTTCTGGCCACCCAAGGTCACCCCCTTAATGGCAGGACAGCTCCTTGAGGAGACTCCAAGCCAGAAGAAGGCCAGACAGCTATTAGTCATTAGTCCTGCTTCTTGTGCATCTGTGTCAACTGCAGATTTTCCAGAAGTGGAAGCTTTGTGGGCCTTGCTTTCCAGATGAAGGTGAGCTAGTCATCAGGAGGGTAAGGACAGGTAACTGTGTCAATAGTGTCATTACAGCAGAACTACTATGGCCACAACACGTGAAACAGAAGAACAGCCTCTGGAATCTTGCCATCACCATTAAGCAAATAGGAACAGATATCTGCAACTCAATGAACTTGAGCCTCATAGCAATTGCTGCATTTTGCTACAGGACAAATGTGTTTTACAGGAGCTGTAATATCTCCAATTCAGCACAGGCTCCCAGAAGCTACCTAAGCTGTGTTCATCAAACCAGCTGATAAAATCACTTCAGCTCACAGTAAGAGAGAAGCCTGTAAACTCTATGGCAACCAACACCACCACCTACAGAAGTTCTTGATAGGATTTTTTCCTTGGCATGCTCACTACTGTCCATTATAAACCTTTAGAACAGCAGATGGAAGATAAAGAAAGCACTAGACTTGGGTTTCCTCTCCAGCAGGGGAAAAAAACCCCAAACCATATATACAGCTTGAGGTAGAATATTGTACTTCCTCTCCATGCCACTACCAGCTGAAGCCTTAAGGATAAACACAGTCTAAATTTTTTTGAAATCTGGTAGCTCAGGAAAGTCCTACATTTGGAAATTCCTTCATATACCAGCACCTCAAACCCTGAGTCCCACCATGACCTATAGGTCCTGCTATTTTAAAACATCTTTGTATTGATGTTACCTATTTCAAGGCTAAACAGTGCATTTACACTCTTCTGTTCAATGTTTCTCATAACCAAACCCAGCTACACTTAACCAAACCCAGCTACACTTCAAGAACAGTTCTGATTTCAGGCTGAGTTTAAAGTTTTCCTAATGTGCTAAAAGTGCCCTAAAATCAACCTACGATGCCACCAATGGTTAACCCTTGGTAATCCCCTTCAGGGTTGTTAATTTGGAGTACATAGATCAAATGTTACTGCAAATATTCCCATTGCTAAAACATTAATTTGTCTTGGTTAGCTAAGCATATAACTTCTGTGTCAGGAAACAAAACTGGGACAACACAGGCATTTCATGTTCTTTTTATTTATTGATTTTGTCAATAGGTAAGTAAGGAAAAGAAGCTTTGTAAACAGAGGGAGGACTGATCATGTAGATTGTTTTTTCTATAGAAGACATCTTTCTGATCTGAGATAAAGCAGTATTCAGTAGTAACTGCAATACTACATGTAAATCTGGTGTTAATTTAACAGGACAATTAATCACAGAATCTCTTTTAAGACTGACAGCCCATCTGGCTTCTCATTTATCACCTCACTGAATTTTCCTGTTTCCTTTTCACAAACCGTTGTCAGTTTATTACATGCTAGCTGCTGTGGGCTGAGGTATGCTTATTATACTCACTGAACAGCACACTGCTGTGAAGTAGTTCTGCTCAGGTCAGGGGAACATTTTTGGAATTACTCATTGCCTGAAACAAGAGAGGCGTAACAGTTTTGGAAGGACAAGATGAAATGCACTGAAACCAGCACTTCTTCCTCCAAATCTAATCCCTTACTTGCTCTTTTTTTTAATAGCTATTTTTATGATTCCTAGTTTGCAATTACCCAAACTCACTGTCGTCATCAAATGCAAGGTTTTTTTTTCCAAAGAAGCTTGGGCTATTAATGAAACCATTACTCTCACCTTCTTCTTTATATACTATAGTGATTAAGGCACTTTGGAAATACCTTCTTTTTCCTTTGGCTAATACTACTCCATTTTGCTTTAATGCACTTCCACTTTTTCTGCATGCAACAACACTCCATTTCTGCACATATTTCAGTGCACCATACGGATACCAGTCTTTAGAACTCTTGCCCTTTGCATTCTCACTATTTTTTCAGAGGAATTACATATTGCATCTTTGTGGGATACACTTTAGCATCTCCAGCTCTTGGTGCTTTGTCATGTTAGCTCTTTCCTCAGTATTTTCCTTAGCCTCCAAACTTGCTTTCTTGCAGTCTTTTCCCACCGAACAACCAACCTGTTGCTATCAGGGCACCAACGCTTGGCCCTCAGCCTCATTCTGTCTCCCTGAGGAGTCTCCCTCGGTCTCCACTTCCCCAGCCCCCAGAGCGCCTTGTCCTCGCAGGACACTTTCTGTCACATCTATTTACGCGGCCAGACAGCACAGCACAGCACCGGGTCCCTACGGTTTTCGATGCTGACTGAAAGGGGGGTGGTGATGATGTGGGGGGCACGATCAGAGGCCTCTGCGCCCACACCCAGGGAGGGCACCGCCGTGACCTTGGCGTGCACCTGCGGGCCCGGCGGGCGGGACCTCGTCGCCGGCAGCTGGGGAGGGCCGGGCTGGCCCCGGGCGGCCGGCCCCGGGCGGGGGCGGCGTGGCGAGCGCGGGGGCGGCGTGGCGAGCTGGGCCCGGCGCCGCTCCGCGCCCGGCGGCGGCGGCTCAGTGCGCACGCACGGCGCGGGAGCGAGCGGCGCTCCGGGCCGTACATAATACGTGTGTCTGGGGCCGGCGCGGCGCAGAGCGGAGATGGGGCCGGGCCGGGACAGCAGCAGCTAGCGCCGCCAGCGCGGGGGCTCGCCGGCCGAGGGCAGCGCCGGGAGGGACAGGTAACCGCGGGGCCGCCGCTCTGGCCCCTCCGCAAACTTGCGCTCGACACTTCGGCGGGGGCTCCTGGGGCCGCCGGCGGGCTCACGGCGGGGGCACGGCGCGGAGCATTCCGCGAAGCATCCCGCGGAGGCAGCGGCCGCGCCGGGCTTCGCCTCCCGGCTCGGAGAGGACGCGGCTGTCCCCGGGCGGGGTGGTGCCGCCGGGGCTCGGGGAGGGGGCGGCCGGACCGGGATTTCTGCTGCCCCCGGGGCACCGCCGGGCCGGGAGGGTCGCGGGGGCCAAGACCTAGTCCGCGTCCGGGCGCTGCGGAGTTCTTCCGCTTGGCTCGGGAAACGGGAGATGGAGAGCATCCCGCTCCGGCCCCTGGCGGCGGCGAAGCGGCCGGAGCCGCCCCGCTCCAAGGACACAGGGGAAGGTGTTGCTCGCACCCCCCTTGCAGGGCAGGGGAGCAGAAGTGGCTCCCGGAGGCACCTGGGCATCCCGGGTATCCTCAGGGGAGAGGGAGCAGGTGCCCCTCGCAGCCCCGAGCGAGGGCAGGGCGCCGGGACGGGCGGAGTGCGGCTCGGCCCCGCCGCCGGCCCGGGGGGCGCACGGTATCAGAAAGGCCACCTCGGAGACCGCTGGCAAAGGCAGGCTGTATATGCCAGCGTTCCCCCTTCGCAAGGAACGCTCTCTGTAGGTAAGGACTGGAAACATGGCTCTGTGAACAGAAGGGTCAAAGTATGCAAATCTGGAGAAAGGGGAGGGCGACTTCACCTGTGCCAACCATCAGCATTCGTGGCTTACATTTGGTGGCAGTGTGGTGTCACAGAGCAATGACACATCTTTATTTCCTTTTGTGCTCCTTTTTAAATGACAATTCCTTACATTCTTATTTTTTAGATGCGTTAAACCCTGGCACAATAAAGCAAGGTATTTGGAAATTTTTTGGGGGGGGGAATTTTTATGGAGCTTGCTCATCTTTTAATCTGTCTGTTCACCAATCCAATCACATGTCCCCAGATCAGCAGAGGATAGTAAAGCTCAAAGTAAACAGGACAGCTTTTGCCATGGAAACAAAAGTTGCTAGGGGATGGATTACTACTACACAGTGGTGTTCTCTGAAGCTGTGATCCTACATCCCACATTTTCTTGAGCACCTTGGGTTTAGGCACTGAAAAACTTAATGATTAAGCCTCTTCTTTCAGCCTGTATGTATGTTTTCAGATCGTGGGTAACACAGATTTGGGTAACAGCGACTCTCTTTTTAGCAGAAGTTTCCCAACATTTCAGTGTTTAGCTTTTCAGCCCTGAAGGCAAGACATGCAAATACACATCAACACTCAAGAGATCATAGCTACTGCAGTATTTATTCATCCAATGTAAATTGATGCTGTGACACACGTTTCCTTCCTACTTGTGGAGAACTGTTTTCTCTCTGGCTGTTCAGTTCCTGTGCCCTATCTGTAAGTATCAAGAACACCACATTTACATTGCAGCTGAGAAAAGAGACCATCTTAGCCCACATTACCAGGCTGCTTCATATAGGGCTGGGGAGCCTTCTCTCTTAAGGGGCAAGATATTTTTCAAAAGATAGGAGATTTTTTTCTAAGTGAAAGAGTCTGACCATGAAGAAAATGCTCAGTAGAATTAATATTATGCAGTGCTTGAAAAGAATTAATGGTTCTGGCTGTCCTTTTTCTTTTTTGACCCCTTCCCTTTTAAAAGGTCATACTACTTGATGGTATCACAACTCTTTCAGGCATAAGATCATTCTTTTGTTTTCTGTCTCACCTCCCTACTCTTATTTATCATTTTGTTCATATACCTGACCAAAACCACCTCTTAGCCTTTTAGATTGCTAAAGAAAAATAATCCAAGTGTCATCTAAGATGTGTGGTCCTTACAGGCAGTTCTTCATCAAGCTGTTAGAAACCTTGCATCCTCCTTTTTCTCTTTTGACTAAACCTACAGACACTGCAATGAATGTAAGATCATGTTTATACAGGTCTCTGTCATGTCACATTGGATTTTCTTAAATTTATCACAATAACTAAAGTTACTGGTTCAGACTTTCTGAATGCTCCTGGTGGCAGCTGGAGCAATACAAGCAAGCTTTGGCATGCCACATTATCACATCATGTCAATTCTGGTTCTTCCCTGGGTTTGCCTTCTGGAGTCACACCTGGGGAAAATACCTACCATTCTGCTCACTATATGATGCTAAATTTGCTTACCTGAATGATTTAAGTTAGCCAAAAGTTAATCATAATTTATTAAGAAGATAGTGTTGGTGTGAGAATAAAAAGCTAGGTAAGGACCTAAGGGAATGAGTCTCTGCAGAACTTTAGTTGACCTCTTTATTTCATTTCTGATGTGTGAGGTGGAATCTTTGCTTAACCAAAAGACAGGTTGAGGGGTATGGATTTAAAGTGTTCTTATCACTGAGGTAAAGGCAGTGTGACCCTGCATGAGAGAGGTGGGGCAGCCATGGTAAACTGTACCATCTTTTTCTCTTCTCTTTTACCCCTAAGGTATTTTTATGAGGTGGGCAGAACTCTGGGTTTATGAGAACTCTGAGAACTCCCCAGTGCTTGTGCTGTTAAAGATGGCAGCTAGCTGTTGCAGAAGTGGTGGCAGTGAGTAAAGAGGATTTCTTGTCCTCTCTTTTTGGATAGGAATAAACAGTTTTCCTGAGGGAAACAAAAAGAACCTTCAAAAGTAAAATAACTTGCAGCTTTGCCCCACAGTAGTCCAGATTATATACTTATATACATTTTTTTTTGTACCTCAGAAAATGATAGTGTTCAAAACTTCATAGCATGATAAAAAAGCACAACAAACTGTCCTCTTTTCAACAGGGATAGAGTTCATTTTTTTTTCTCAGTAGCCATTACAGTGCTGTGTTTGGGATTCAGAGAACAGTGTTGATAGCACACTGATGTTTTGGTTGTTACTTAATGCTTGCCCTAAACCAAGGACATTCTCAGTGTCTCATGCTCTGCCAGTGAGGAGCTACACAAAAAGGTGAGAGGAGGAACAGCCAGGACGGCTCATGTGAGCTAGCCAGAGGGGTATTCCACACCATAGAACATCATGCCGCATAGAGGAACTGTGGGAGTTACCAGGAAGGGGATGAAGGCAGTTTGGGGACAAGGTTTGGCATTGGTTGGGGTGGTGAGCAACTGTATTGTGCACCACTTGTTTGTCTTGGGTTTTCTCTCCTTTTTTAATTAATACTAGTAATATTATATTTTACTTTGTTTCAATCATTAAACTGTTCATCTCTCAGCCTACAAGCTTTACTTTCGATTCTCCTTCCTATTCTACCATGGTGGAGGGGTAGAGGGTAGATATGAGGGAGGAGCTGCTTAGCTGCCAGCTGGGCTTAAACCATGACACAAACGAATGTTTTTCAGTACATTAACTGTAGCTGGAACCATCAGTGTTAGCTGTGTACACCTTGACACAGGGTGGCCCCAGGGCCACCAGGCTCTCCCAGTTCACCTGGAGTGCTGCTCAGGAGTTCCCTGCTGTCTCAAGGTCTCTCCTCCACTGTACCTGTTTTCCCACCATTCCTTGGAAGGCCAGCACCTTGAGGACACTCTGATGGATGCTGGTGCTGTACTATCAGCAGAGAGCAAGCCCATGCAAAGACTTGGAAAGCACTTCTTTAATTTCCTAAGGCTTTACAGTGGCTGAGGTGGAAAAGGGAAACTTGCAGGGAGGACAGAGGCAGTTAGGGGTTCCAAAAAGGGGCTCCTGCCAGTAGCTGTGCTTGGCACTGCCCCTGTTGCTCTGCAAAGCTCAGTCACCTGCAATGTTCTCTCTGGCCCTTGGCAGGTCTCCCAGCAACATGTGGATTGCCTCCTTCACTGGGTCATGACTTCAGTGAGAGCCTTGAAACCTCATCACTATGCTGTATGAGAGATATTTGCAACTGTAAGATGTTGAGATCATGAAATCCCAAAGTAAATGCATATTAGATATACAAAATAAATAAAACCCCAAGATAATGGGTTTCTGTAAAGAGGAAGAAGCCAATCCCTCTCTATTCCTAAGCCAAGAACACAAATAGGTTCCCAGAGGTTGGCAGGTCACTGTTTATGCCAGCACTGATTTCTAGCAGAGCCAGCCAAAAGATTCAGTCAGACTGTTGCTATTCCCTGTCAATATTTTCTGGATTGTCCTTAATTTGAATGCTTGTATGCTCAGGTATTTAATACTCAGCCAGATCACTCATTCCCAAAGGGCAAAGGTCTGTAGGGCAGCAAAACTGGAAGGTCTCAGGTGCCATGAGCACATCCTCCCTCCCTCCAAGTGAAATTGCTGCAGAAATCTGACGTACTGCTTGAAGCTGATATAAATTGAGCCATGACTTTCAGGTGCAAGTTCTGATTAACAGTTCCCTTTGGGCTAAGGCTTTTTGAACCTCTTTAAAGAGAAGCCAATGAGCCTAAGTGACTGAGCTATCGCTCAAGTTGGTTTTAGGGGCTAGTATTATTTCAATGAATTCAGTAGCATCACACTCACACAAGCAAGTTCAGGCCTTGGACTTGCATAGATATATATGGATTTTGTGTGTTAGGAGTACTTACATGAAGTGGAAAGAGTAAGACATTTTGTTGGTAGTTTTCATAGCAGGCAAAATTCTGATTTTATTAAAATAAGCAGGAACTTGGGCATTGCCTTCTTCAAGAGAACAGTACTTGGCTGTAAGGTTAGTATTTCCATTTTGGTCTTGCTAAGCAGATTGATGCTGTTATGGCATTCCTTTTTTTTTTTTTTTAACAATCCCTATTTAAATACAAGTTATATACTGTATAATCTGTCTAGGACTTATTTTGCCTCTGTTTCCCATGGCTCTGAATGGTATATCAATGCTTAGTTCTGCACTTCAAAAGCTCAGAAAAAAAAATTTTAAAAACCCCCTCTTATGAAGCACTTTGGAAAGTTCATAAGGTGGCAGACTCTAGAGACTGACAGAGACAGTCTGGAGGAGAGGCAACATGAGCCTTTGAAGGATGCTGGATTTTGTTACCTGGCATATCCTGCTTTTTTCAGTCTCCATGGAAACACAGTAGCACACTAGTGTGAAAGGTGGGGAGTGAGCACCCTGCATAAGGGAGTGGATGTTCCCTGCAGCACCTTTGGGCTGTGCTGTACCAAGTCACTGAGTTCCTTGGGTTTGCTGGAGCTGAGTCACTACATGCAATTGTACCCAGCTCATTTCTCAGTTTGGAAAAAAAATGAAGGGAAGGTCTCTCCTGGGCCATGTTTTTTTATCACATCTGGAGAGTTTGCAGCCATCTTTGCTCTCCCAGCACACCGACAATGATCTGCTTTGTGTGAAACCTCTCGTTGCAGGTAGGAAGGATGAGCTCCTATGCTGACATCTGCGGGTCCAAGCACGCGCAGGGCAGCACCGAGGGAGGGTACCAACGCTATGGAGTTCGGTCCTACCTGCATCAGTTTTATGAGGACTGCACAGCTTCAATTTGGGAGTATGAGGATGATTTTCAGATCCAGAGATCGCCAAGCAGGTGGAGCTCTGTATTCTGGAAGGTACAGCCTTGTTGCTTTTTACTGGAGAGACTCCCATTTCATGACTTTCCCTCTGTAACTGTTGGTATTACCTATTTATCCAGAAAGGCCTTTTGTTCCTCAGTTTTACTGAGGTGGCCAAATGACTATATCTGAAAGCAGGGCACTCTTACCAAAGCACGTCAGCTCCCTGGGGTCTTTGGATCATCTAGTTTTTCTGTCCCAATGTCACTGAAACAGCAAAGTCTTGTCTGGGAACCCCACGTACATCTTGAAAGTGTAGTTTACCTCTGCTTTGCACCTACAGAAGTCCTGCCAGATTGTTGGGAACAGGACTGGTAGGTTAAGAGCAGAGTATTATGTAGGGATCAAGAAAACTAAAAGATCTCCATTAACGTCAGGGAATTTGACAGAATTGAAGAAGAGCAGAGGTTGGGTGGGGCCTGTGAAGCCATCCAATCCCTACCCCCAAGAACATTCTGGGTGAACCAAATTTTGTACTTGCACTTGCAATGTGCTAAAAACACTCTGTGATCTGTTTGTATGGCAATAGCAACTTCCTTCTAATCCCTGCAAAGGAATGACATCTCATGAAGTAAAAGTAAGTGGTGGATATGACAGACTACCAGCAGGAGCTGAACTGTTGGTGCTAACCACCAGCTAAAGCAATAATCAGTTACACAGCACTGGAGTTAACCTCTGATCCTTTCTCTGATGGGGCCTTTCAACATGAAATACTGTTTAGAGATAGTAATGCATATTCCATTGTTTTCCAGAAATGTCAGTAGTCAATTAGATCAATATGAGTTGTAAAAAGAACATTTTTCTATATATTCTAGTTCTACTAGGGCCTCATATATCCTAAAAGAAAAAAGCCCACCCTCTGCTAGGAGAGACCACTGTATCTGCAAGACACAGTGAAAAATAAGCGCACCTCCCAACAAGGAGCAGACTAGGAGCACTTCCCAACTGAAAACTGGAAAGGGCAATGGAAAAACTGGAAATTAATCAGGGGTTTCTTTGTTTTGCAGGTCGGACTCATCTCTGGGACGGCTTTTATGCTGATAGGTGTAGCTGTTCTTGTAGTGGGTTTTCTCGTGCCACCAAAAATCGAAGCCCTTGGGAAGGATGATTTTGTTGTTGTGGATACCCGTGCTGTTCAGTTCAATGGGTCCCTTGATATATGCAAGCTGGCAGGAGCAATCTTGTTCTGTGTTGGAGGGTCCACTGTGGCAGCGTGTCTGCTGATGTCCGCTTTTGCTAAAAGCTACTCCAAAGAAGAGAAGTACCTCCAGCAAAGATTTAAAGAAAGAATAGCTGATATAAAAGCCCATGCAAACCCAGTCACAAAAGCGCCAGCACCAGGAGAATCAAAGATACCTGTCACTTTGTCCAGAGTTCAAAATGTCCAGCCTTTATCTGAAACCTGACCCTTCCCTTGGGTTTTGTTTCTCCTGTAGATCACTTTAACTGGAAAACATCAGCCCTTGTTGGCATCTGTGCTAGTAAAAGTAAAACATCGAGTGCTCTGCTATATAAACATGCAGCTAATGGGGAAGCTGCTCTGGTAAAAAATTAGGATGGGGAAAAAGGAAATTATGTGATTAGACCTGTGACTAATATATTCAGTACATTTGAACCTTTTAATCTGTGTGGGTACAGTAAGTTCTTGCAACAATTATTAGGTGTTTAGTTTATCAGATTGCATCCCTGGGAAACCTGAGGTGCACTTATGACAGCTATACCAGGAACACTCTACATCCCACCATTTAAAGTTTAGATGAATTTGCTATTTTTTTTCAATTTCATTAATTTGTTTAATTTTTATGGGTTTTTGCCTTCAAAATACTGTTCAGTCTTACATTTCCCACCTGTTTCTGCTGTCTGGGAAGCCAAGATTCTGCCCTTGTAATTTGCACTTGTCCTCCTGTCACATGCTACAGTCTGTATCAAAGTAATACTGCACAGGTAAAACATACATGTCAGGGAGAGCCCTTAATTTGATCCTGGCACAGTGTAACGTCCTGGGAAAGGCAAGTTATGCTTGATCCTGAGTTGCAACTAACCTGTGCTAAAGTGCCACTTTTGTCTTAGTCATTGCCATGTTAGCAAAAACTACAAACAAAATAAAGATAAGGAATTCCTGTGGGAGGAGGAACATCATACTTGTGTGTCTTTGCTTCAATATTGTTTTTTTCATTAGATTGTGTTGAGGCTAATACAAAATGGTTCTGTTTTGTCTGGGTGAGAATGAATAAATGTGGTTTGACATGCCCTGGTCCTGTATTCTGTCAGTTCATCAATGCCATGTTAGATGATTTCAATGTACGTATCTGAAGACATTTTGAAATGCTGTTTATATTTTTATAGAGAATAGAAAAAGTTACGCTTAACCAGATACATCTGTGTAAATGCTTACCTAAACACTTGTCCTTTCATGGAAGACCCCTAATTATTTTCTCACCCAGGGCAATTATTTTAGTCTTAATCTATGGATTTAAATTAAACTGTATAAAGATGTGACATTTGTACTCTCTGACAATATGTGCCACCTTATAGTTCTGTCTATTTTTTGAATGGATTGAATAAAATTCTAGGCGTGAGCCAGCCATGGATTTTGTGAAAAGTTTCTTTCTAGTCAAAAAAAATTTAAGAGCACTGCTTAAAGGAGAAATCAGCAGTTGAAATTCACTGGTCTCCTAATGCAGTCTGTTTCTTTCCATCTTTCAATGGCAGTGAGGATGCCACTTTGGTGCTGAATCAGATTCTGCCACAATAATGGCAGGTATGTTGTAAGAGCTGTGCTCTTTCCCTTGCTCATAAAACATTTTGTTGTCTGTGACATTCAGTTCAGACTTACAGCATCAAAAAAAGACATCATATGTGTTTGGAAATTTCAGTGGAATCTGCAATAATTAGCATTGCTGACGATACCATGGGAAGTAACATTTTCTTCTGCATAGAAAGTTCCCATCTTGGCAGCACAGTTGCTGAGTTCAAGCATTAGCACTGAAAAGATGGACAGTTGAGCTCATCACATGCACACGGTCACAGAGAATGGGAGAAAGAAAGTGTAAAGGCATCTGGCAGTTCACTGGCACCCATATATTAGAAATGCAAAGGCACATTGCACCCAGTACTTCAAAATAAGACTCTAATCTCAGGGGAGAAATAGATGAAGCAGTGCTAAAGAGGAAAAGATCAGAAGACTGGCAAAGTGGGCTGTGTATTATAAAGAAAGCCATCAAGAACAGGGTGAGGGGTACTGGTTACACACAAGGCACATGAAGAGCCTCTCATTGCTGTTGTTTGTTAGTTATTCCAGGTGGAGAGGGTCCTCAGCATTTCCTGTCCAGGTCGCAAGGAGTGTTGTTTACTGCCACTGACTTTCACTGCTGTCAGGCTATCAGTGTGTGGGCAGCAGAGTCAAGCTGTTCTGGCCTTTTCAACTGAGGCTTTTTAATTGTGCATGGAGGAAATGTGACATTTTAATTTTTACAGTGAAGTTCACAGGAGACTGGGGGCTCATGTAGCTGAGTCTCTTCCCTTCACCTGCATTTTATTAACAGTGTACTGAAGTTTGGCTGAAAATCCAGCTGGAAAAGAAGGCAGAGGTTGGGGTAGTTCACCCAGACTAGCTATATGGGTACATAGTTCTATTCAAAACACACTCAACCACACATGCAAGTGTCACTACATTTTCATCCAGAGGACAACTGACCCAACAGGTAATTGGTAGAGCAGATCCAAACATCAGGTGCTCAGTCACGTTGCACAGATCTGAACGTGCTCTGACAGTACAAAAGCAGATGAGTCATGGCATGGCATTACCCAGGTGCTAGGGGAAAAGGAATGCCCTTGAGGATTTTACTGAAGCTTGCTGGGATAGGAAAAGCACTTGGGATTTAGCAGCAGCAGCAAAGCTGATAATGCTGTCATGGCTAACGTTGCCACACACGTTTCATCTCATTAAACCCTTGTTTCGGTTGCTTAGAGCTTTTCTGGAACTGAGACCTCCAGAGGCTGCAATCCTTCACAGCAGAGAATCAGTGCCACACACAGCTTTTGTAGAAATATTGAACAGAAAATTGCCCTGTTACTATTAAGAAACCACGTACTGGAAAGATTAGGACACCTCAGGAACATTTTTAAGATCCATTTTCTTACAGTTTTTTAACACCTTCACTCTTTGCTGCAGGAACTGAAGCATTAGCAAAAGGCAGTGGAAATGAACTGTGTGCTGTCCTTAGGGAAAATGCCTGTGATATGGCCTCCAGATGGGATCCAGCAAGAAGCAGTCACGCTCCCTGGGAAATTTCTAGTGAGATTGAGGGCAATCTGTCCCTGCACGTATCAATTTCCCTACCATGTAACTCTTCCACTTTTCCCATCCCTACTAAATTGCAGCATACACTCGACTATGGGACTGCCTGGGACTTCTCCTCCAAGCAGTGACTGCCGTCAGCTTTCTAAGGGACAAATTAATGGAGACCCCAGTGCAAATGAAATGGCTTAAGCAGCCAAGCTCTTCTTTTTTCAACCCTTTGACCTCCTTGCTCAAGAGGCTCCTTTCGGTTTCTTCATGCTCACCTTATTCCTTGCCCTTCTTCTAGCCTCATTTGTCTTGAAATTACAGTGCAATCCCTCCCAGCCCAACACCATTTTCTCTGCAATTGTAGTGAAAGAAATCACAATTTTCATCTGAGTGGTAATTACTGGCTTCATTTTAGTTAATAGATGTTCTCCTGAAGGTTAGCTCTGCTTCCCCAGCACACTGTGCAGAAAAGGATTCTGTTAGCATCTGTTTTGTCCTCCACTCTCCAGGCTGTCTCGACCCTTTTATTTTCCATTTTTTCCCCAGTGCAATCACAGGCAAAAGGCAAAGACAGAAACATTCCTCCTCTTGAGCTGTCTGTAAGCAGATTTAATTCCCAGTTTCAGCTACAGCCTCAGCCTGCCATTTCCAAGTATGAGACTTTTAATCATGCACAAGTACAAGCAAGCAGCTCTTCATGGAAGCAGAAGCAGCAGAATGGGGAGGCTGCAGAGAGAGAGGTTTGGCAGGGGGGGAGCAGCAGCACAACTTGCACTCCAGGGAGGCCACTCAGCCCCTGAGGACATGAAATGCAAAGGAGACAGCAAAAGACTGCAAGTACCTTAGCTGGATGCACTTTCCCATCAGCTTTCTAAAAAGGGCTAAGAATGGAACAATTTTGGTAAAATAATGGAATTTGTACTTGTGATTATTCAGCAGTGACCAGTCAGCCTGCCATTACACAGCAGGCTGCCCTCTCAGCTCACTGCCTGTCAGGTCAGGGGAAGAGAGACAATAAAATACAAGCTGCATGAGCAGGCTGTGGAAGCACAGCATCACCCCTTCTGTGTCCTACCCCTTACACAGCTGAAGGAAGCAACATCTCTACAGAGCATTACCCTGCACCAGTTATTTGGGGTTAATGCCCATGCACCTCTTACAGAAACAACGCTTCAGTTTTGCCCGTTCATCCCCATGGGACAGTTTGTCCCAGAGGAAAATCATGGTAAATAGGAAGACCCACCTAGTTTCCTCCTATTTCCAGTATTTAGAGAGTGTGTGATTCTTCTGGAGCCTTTTGCTCTCTGGGCAAACAGTCCATCCACCCCCTCATTTTTCTTCGGTTCTTATCTGGACACGTGGCAGACCACACAGCGTGCATTTCCTGCATCAGTTCACTTGATGCACATTAAGCAGGCCAAAGCTCAGTTTTGCTGTCAGATAATTTACAGAGGTATTGGGATGAGAATAATCTCTGCATATTGACAGTAGGTGAGGCAAGTACTTCTAACAGCCCTTCAGAGAAAGGAGCCAGCAAGAGGTTATTACCTCTTTTATTGTTTATTTCCTAATTATTTACAGCTAATTTTTGAAGGCATTATTTTTTTCCATAATTTTCTATTCATGGACTTCTGCAAATATAGATGGGAGGTCAGTTTTAAACAATGCTAATAAGCTAGTCAATTTATGTTAGGCTGCTCCAGCAATTTCAGCCTCCAAACTTACAGCAGTCATTGCTTCAGGCAATTTCCTAGCTAAAGGCACCCTTCAGCCTGAGGCTAAAAAGATGTGCTGGTGTTGGTGTTGTTGTGGTTATCTGCCAATGAGTATCAGAAGAGGCAGTCAGTGAATATTGAAAGCATAGAAAAACTTGCTGCAGGTCTAAAACCTGTGAGCAGAACAAGGTAAGTACAGTGGCTACAATCTCCATGGAAGTAGACATTAAAAAAAAAATCAATTTTTGACGTCAATATTCTGGCCCCCACACACGGCTAGACAAGCATGAGGACCTTATTGTTGGACAAGTGCATTATCTCTAATGCGAGGACACATTTTTCCCTTTAGGACACTATGATAAAAAACAATTTCTTCACATAGCTGTTGCTCAGAATGGATTCAGCTCGCAAATGGGCCCTTTTTTCTGAAACTGGAGCAAATTTCTGCCCGGACAAAAATCTTCACGTCAAAGACTGCTGAACAGAGCCACTACCTCCAAGAAGCACAAGTGAGAGGATGCCCCAATATTGTTCAGGTACAGGCTGTTTGGGTTTCTGGCTCCCTGCTTTGTAAGGTTATAAATGAGTGGGTTCATCTGCACCTCCCCTTGTGTATCAGAGGTGACTGAGAAAGCCCTGAGCAAGGCACACATCAGTGCAAATCAGAGCAGAGATGTTCACTGAGACCCAGGACAGCCACAGAAACCAGTGACAGCTTTTAGCTCTGCCCTGTAGCTGAGCTTTTAGGGCAGATGCAGCTCCAGCAGTCTTCCAAAAATCACCATAGCTGCCATGTGAACTCCTTTGTGCCCTGAGAGCCAAAGTCTCAGATTTCCCCGGAATGAGGCATCATCATCTCATGCCACGGAAGGAGTAGTAAGAGCTTGGTCCCTTGCAGTGAACACCAGTTAAAGACAGATGATTGCAGCACATGCAGCCAGCCCATCTTTAGCTTTAAATCACAACAGAATGGATGCAAAGAGCTTGTTCTGACCCCCAGGTGATCATGTAACTGGAAACTGACAAATTGAGTTTGTTGGTTTAAACGTGTCTTGTGTTTGACCATAGGTCTACATGAGATGTAGACAGATCTTTGCCCTGACATAGAGCATTGTCTGAATCCTCTACCCTTCCTCTGCCCCTCCAGCAGCAGTGACTGCCCTCTGAGGACTGCCTCAGCATTGCTCTCTGAACTAAACTGCTCTCTCTTGAAGGCACCATATGTGTTTAGCTGAAGGTATGATGGGAAAACATCCTCCACGTCACACAGAAGTTCACCTGCCTGAACCACTGGCATAAACCTTGAAGGTCTCAGCTCAAAAGCAACTCTAGACCTGAAAGCCAGATTGTTTTGTCTCTGCAGATGTATCCATGGCATTAGTGTTGGGAAGGCTCTGGTCTCTAGTTGTCTGGTGTGCTGCCAAATCTCCTCATGCAGGCTGTCTGCCAGCAAGCCAGCAAGCAGGCATACACAAGGCAGGTCCCAAACCTCTCTCCAGGAGCGGTGCAGATCAGCCCATCAAGTCCTATCTTTAAAACACCCAGCTGTGGATCACACAGATGCTGGTTTAGAAGAAATTCAAAGTGTACACCAAAGTATCTCCAGATCTGCTCTGTAAGGAGGCTGCTGGCCATGTTTCCTGTCAAGCCTGTACTGAGGCACACTCACAGCAAAGCGTAGAGAACAGAGGGGTCAAGGACTGCAGTCTGTATCTCATGTGTAAGGCAACTAATCTAGCACTGGCTCACTGCTTGTGTACAGGGCAGAGCAGTTAAAAAAGCAAAGCTGCTGGGAGCACCACCTGGGGCCCAGTACCCACGGACACACACACCCCTGACACGTGCATCATTCTTTTGGCACAGGAGCCCTCATAAGGCAGTGTTGTGTGTAGTTTTTTCACTTGCTGGAAGCTTCCAGCAGGCATTTGTCTGAGGGCAGTGGCAAACACCACTAGGTCAGTCAGCACACCATGATCTGCTTCCCACATGCACCAGCCCGGCACCTGCCCATCCCAGCAGCCACGCTCAGGAGCCCTTTCCAGCACCAGGGCTCTCCCTGATATGGAACAGCAGCAGGGCATCCAAGTGTAGAGAGGTGCCAGTGAGTGAAAAAAGTCTTAACACAAATATTAAGGCCTTTGAGATGAGTTACCCGCTCCCCCATCCCCCTCCAAAAACAAACAGACAATTAAACAACCCACACTTCTTATGCAGAAAAACCTCAGGTTTAGTTTCCCCACAGAAAATCATACTTGGGAAAGTTCTTCCAGGGAAAGGCTCTAATCTCCCTGAGCAAGCACAATGCTACTACAACAGATGTCTGCCTCCCTTTGCACATGCACAGGACCATCTGCAAGCATCAGATGTGCCTGAGGGTGAGGCCCCCAGCCAGAGTCACCCGAGGCTTAGCTACCTTACCTTCCTTGTCCTGGATAAGCCACTGACAGTCACTGGATCAGGGTACTTTGAACTATGAATCCTTTGCTCATCTTGAACTAGGCTTTGTGCTGCGTGAAAAGGAGAAATAGTCTTTACCCATGCCTCTTTCTCTGCAGAAGGAGACTACTTTTAAACAGTGGATGAAAATCCTATCCCTTGTCTCACCAAGGCAATTTCTGTTTGGTGCTAACCCTGCGGGGGTCAGTAGGAACAATAAGAGAATGACGGGAAGGTGTAAAGCTCAGGTTACTCTAAGGATCTTAGCCTTGAATCAACAATTTATAAGGGAGAATGTGGTACAGGTATTATTTTTAGTATCTTTTCTTACAACCAAACTGGAACAAGAAAACACATCAGAGAAACCGGATGAGATTGTATGCAGTGATGAAACCACCTCTGGCAGCAGAGGAAGCAAGGGCAACATCTTTATGAGGGTACCAAGCTGAGTACCCAAAGTGCAGTGGCAGTGTGACTGCTTATCTCTGACACCTCCACTTCCTCACTGAGACAGAGGAGTTTAAATCACTCAAATTAAATCAGAGGTCCTTCCCAACTAATGCATGGAAAAAAGTCTATGTATCACTGAAGTCTGAATACATTTTCTTCTCTCAAGAGTGGGAGAATTCACTCCCCTATGTGAACACAAACCTGAAGTACCACCCACCCCCTATTTGCTAATCAAGTAACAATTTCCTCCTATGTCGAGCACTGATTTTGTTGAGCTCTTTGGTTCTACAACACTCAACTTGTCTATCCACAAAACTTCTTCACCTGAAGGGTGGATTGCTTATTTCTCCCCGCACTGGGGCTGGCCGTTTTCATCTTCTCAAGCAGGAGTCCCAAAGACTCACACCACTTTATCCCTTCCCAAGCAGACACAGTTCCCAGCCACTGGGATACTCACAGTGTGGGAAAGTCTTTCTCAGCTAGAGAGGAAAGGGGAATTGGGAGTTAATTTCTTAATGACAAATATATATAAGAATAATCTAATTTTAAACAATAAAAAATCTTTTGCTTAAAAATAAATGGTATAATATGGGGGAGGAGGGGGGGTTAGCATTTGACAGGAATTTTCTTACCAGGTGTAGCATTTAAAGTGGAATATGCATTTCTAGAGATGCTTTTTCTACCATGTTCAACAGCTTTGTAGAAGAAGTAAACTTAAATGGATTCATACTTAAAAGCTTAAAATCTGAACAGGATATTTTAGTTTCTGATAGACATAGGATGAGAAAGAAAAAAACAAGACTAACCCTAAACTAAGAATTTAAAGCAATGCAGTGAGTTTTAAGAAATGTACTTTCCCTTGGATCCCTATAAAACCTTTTGTTCAGTGTCTCAGCAAAATACTCCACTATGGGAAGAAGTCATGTTATTCCAAATGGTGAGTGCAAACTGCTCTTTGCAGCCAAGCAGAGGGGCCTTGTTGGCCTGTAGAAAGAGGCTGGCAGGAACAGTCTGTAGCTCAACCAGGGCAAGAGCCAAGTACTGCACCCAGGTGTCACAAATCAGTTTAAATACAGAAGAGCAAAGAAATCTAAGTCTCTCTGAATAATATGGATCGAACACAGAAAGGTTTGAAATATACCCCGAAATTTGATTAAAACCAAATGATGTTAGATGCTGGTGCCAAAAAAAGTTGATATATTTTATTTAACAGTAAAAGAGGCAAAGAGAAAAAAAAGAAAAGAAAGAAAGGAATAGAAAAGGGTGGGGGGGGGAGGTGACACAAGGAGAGAATGACAGGGGTTAGGTAGAAACATATCATCCTCCCACGGGTCCCAATGATGTCTTGTTGCTCCTCTCCACCTGATCTTCTTGATGGCGAGGGTCCCCCACCTCCTGCTGCCAAGAGTATAGAATTCAATGGATTAATATACATTTGGGCCAGGCGGGAATGCCCACGTACCTCCCGTACAGGGAGCCAGTTTGACACTGTCCCTTGTGACACTGTGGACCTGTTGCATCATGTTATGGTGCTCTGGTGCAGAGTCTGGGGACTCCTTTGGGAGGGTCCTTTGATGGGTCACAACACCCCTTCTGCTGTCTTTCATGTGGATGTGGCTTTTCCTGGGGTGAAGGACCCCAGAGCTGAGCTCTTCTGCACAGCAGAGGATGGGTGTTCACTGCCTCTGGCCAGAGGCTTTTCTACCACCCTAAACTTCTCCTCCCCTCCTTTGGTGTAGGGGTCTGTTTGAGCCTGGCAGTTGATAGCCCTGGGGCTGTGGTCTTCACCTTGAGGATGAAAATCTTGATCCTTCTGTCAATGTATTACTCTTTCCTCAGCCCAGACCCGAGTCACTTTATCTTATCTCCAACAAGGAGCAGTGTAAGGCCTTAGTCAAGGCTTGGTGGTCTTCTCTGCTGCTTTTATACAGGTTTGCTATAATAGGCAAAAGTACTTCATGAAGATGTTTAAGCCATAAATTGTAACATTTCAGTCTCCAGCACCAGCAAGGGACATACCCTTGCAGCAGTAGATGCTGGGGCACAACCAGCTCTGAAGCAGCTATGCAAACACCTGGGCCATGGAGGACCCCAGGATGAGCCCCAATATGAAGGTGTCAAAGTGCCCTTGGGGCAAAGGCAGCTCATGAAACCCTGGGCTGCAGTAAGCAAAGCTCTGGCAGCAGGGGGAGGGAGATGACTTTTCCCCTTATCTGTGTCCTACACTGGGTTCCCCATGCAAGACAGACTCTGGCCATACTGGAGACAAGTCCTGTTCCAGTGCCTTCCTCAGCTGCCCACTGGGAGGTGGGTCAGTGGGAGCCAAAAGCCACCAGATACAGCAGGAGCAGTGCTGGCAGGAGGCATGCACTCCATGATTTCCATATGCAGAGCTTGGCCAGGGAGCAGGCATCCTGCCAGCAGGGAGGGATGGGGGCACCTCCATGTCCAAGATCCCTTGGTCTAGGCTGGTGGAGGACCTGGCAGAGATGCAACGGGCTGCCGTTCACCCTCCTTGGGCTGTGCCCTCAGAATGTGCAGCCAGCGGGTTGAGCTGGTCTAGGATGGGGGAGGGAGGTAGAGAGGGAGGGAGGGAGGAAAGGTCCTGGAGCATCTCTGAAGGAGTGGAGAGAGTTGGGAACCACCTGGAACACCACCATATCCATGCTGGCAGCGCTGGGAGGAAAAACCTGCCTTGCAGGACAGAGAGCTCAGGAGGGCAGAGGGTCTCAGCTCTGCCACACTCAGGCTGTAGATGCTGGGTGGAGGCTTTCTAAACACAGTCTGGTTCTTGCAGGACAGTCCCAAGCGGGGTCCTCTGACAGCCCCATCTGGCAATGCTGGGGGATTTTGCCACTCACCAGGTTAATACTAAAGACCTTTCAATGTTTTGGTATGATGTGTTGCACTCTAGACTTGTACTTTCTCTCTTGAGTTTTCCAAATCCTGTCCAATTCCTTATGGTCTCCATAGATTCCAGTAGCTCCCAGGCCAATATTACTTTTTACTTCAGCGTTTCAAGAATTCTGAGCTTGGTTCAGCAAAGCACTGAAGTGTACACACATCATTAGAAAATCCATCACCCTTTTTTTGAGGTTATTACTAGGTTTTGATATATAAGGTGATATAATCTTGTATAATTATAGCAAATTTCACCTACAACCAATAATATTTTTCCACCACTAACATTACAAGAAGATTAAACTATTAATATGCAGATGATTTATGTGTGCAGTGTGAGCACACAGCAAATGCCTTCAGTTTTAACACTCACACACATCTATAAGTTGATGGATACAAACGTGCACACACAGAATAATCTACAGAGAGCAGATGGCTCCACTGTCTATTGCCATGTCTGCAACACTTCTTTTGATTAAAACTTAGAGTGAAGGCTGTCAGCCACCCAGAACAAAACATCCTTGAGCACATCCCATGCAATCATTCTGATTGAAACTACTTAATAAATACACTCTTCCTGGAGATACTTCATTTGGTATTTACATTTATTATCAAATGGTTTTTTTAATGTACATTTGGGGTAATCAATCAAAATAGTCCAGCAATAATCCTTTCTCTGTATTTTCAAGTGATCAGAATACTGACACTTACTCTTTTATTCTTTTGCACAAAGGTTTATTAGATGAAACAGAGCAGGGATCCTATTTTCCTTATTTTCACCCACTTTTTTACACAAACTACTTTATTTTGGCTCTGACGTGTCAAGGCACCAAAGCATTAGTTAAAACTCAATGAAAACTGCAGTCCTATGGGATTTAAGCCTATGCTTTAATGCTTTGCTGAAATTAGGAATCTCTGCAGGGAGACACATAGACGTTTGGTCATTTTTCCAGGAATTGCCAGTGAACAGGTAAAACTCATGTCATTTGCTGAGTATTGCCTGAACAGCACACACATACCAATAACCCAGACCTAACCTGAATTGTGACATTAAAAAACTCCCTGAGCAAGTTAAACTGTGCCATTAGTCTTACATTTATAACTATGTATCAGCTAAATTGTCAACATATTTTCTTTCACAGTTGCAATACAAAAACTACCAAATCCCTTTTCTGTTGTTTGTTTGATTTCTTTTTTTTAAGTTCTAGTTAAGGAAGAATCCTATCAGCTGCAAAATCACCAAATTTATCAAGTCAGTAACCCGAAGACAGATTTAACATCAAACAGGCCTTGATATGAGAGAAAACACAGGAATATCTGTACTAGTTCTCTTTAATAGCAAATTGTTTTTAAAAATAAAAGCAAAACAAGAAAACATTTTTTAAAAAAACCCCTCAGAATTGTTGCACAAAGCTTAAGAAAATAACACTATATAAACTTTACAAAATTATGTATTTCTCAGGTAAAAATTAGTTAAGCCATCATACACCGCAGATCAAGACAGAAGAACTATTAGCAAGACAACCTGTATCATTCTTGTTTAATTTCTACTAGAATTATTTGTTAGGCATAAACTAGTTTCCCTAAATAAAAGAACCTGATACAAAATTCATATTGTCAGTATTGCAAAGTGAATGATACAACAGTTATATCTCTATTTCCAAACAGTCTGATTTGCTTTTCTGAAGAAATATATTCTGTCTTTCTTACAAGAGAACAGAGGGGGGAAACATTTTTGAAGTTCAGTAACACTCACAGGAATTTCATGTTCCTATGAAGGAAAATGATAACATTACATTTCCCTAGAATTTAGTTTAATCCTTTAAATTATTCTTATTGATATCTGTAAGTCTTTTAAGCATGGAAAATACCAAACTTTTGGGGAAAGGAAAGAAATGACAGAAACTGCTGTCACTCAGAAGCTATAAATAGAAACCAACAATAAAGGCACCCGTGTCATTTTACCTCACTACCACCCCCAGTTATTTTATCCATTCTGTTTCAAGCTTTTTTTTTGTTGTCATTTTTTGGTGTTTTTTATCTGTTTGGTGGGGTTTTGTTTTTGTTTGTTTGTTTGTTTGTTTGTTTGTTTTGTCGGGGGGAAGAGTTGGTCAGTTTTTACTTCTGCTTAACTATAAATATCTTTTTAAATCCCAGAGAAATCAAATATATTTGAGCATAGGCTTAACTGCTATCACAAAAAAAGGAAGCATGCATACTTTGCTTAAGAGCTTGGCTAAATTAGGAGCTTATTTTGAACTGATCACAAATGCAATATTCCCTTTGGTCTTCATTAGACAGCCCAACAGAAACTACAGTTTTCATAGACAGAAGGTTTCACAGACAATTCAGAGATGACACAGGGCAAACTGTTTTAACCCTATTCATATGTTTTTTAACATGCCTTCTATACTTACATTGCCAAAGAACAGAAATATGCTGAAGTATCTCCACATATTTCTATTACATTGGAAAAATATACTTAATAACTAGTAGAAGGGAAGATGTTTGTTTGAGCTTCAGTTATGACAAGTGGTTCTTCACATTCGTTAAACAGTGCTTCAAGTTCAATTTGCTCATAAATGTAATTCTTGTCTTAATGGCATTAAATCAACAAAAATGACAGTAAGTTTCTTGTAGTAATAATTTACTAGCATTAATGATAAGGAAACCCACTATTTCTTTTGTATAATTAATAAAATTATGCTCAGGGCTGTATTTCTACGAACTACAAATTATTCCCATTACTAACAGAGAAATGATAAGAGCAATGGAATCAGTGTCATTAAGAGAACTAATACTGTGGATCAATGCCGTATTTACTAATGCATATTAAGCCACAGCCTATCAGGAGACAGCTTGCTCAAAAGGATGATGACACACTTCCAACCATTAAGGCTATGCAAAGAGTTCATAAATGCAATAATTGTTCTTGACTTTTACAGAAAGCTGGTGGGCTCATCCTGATGTCTCACATATTAAAATGCCTCCATCAACAGCAATGGTTTCATGGAAATTTCAGTCTGAATCCAGGCATGTTTTTTTAGTTCATTAATAAATTAAGTTTCTCTTAGAATGAATGACAAATCCATCCGAATTCAACTTTTTAAACTAATCTACTGCATACTCTTCCTTTGTTTTTTGTTCATTATGACAATAATTCACCATTTAGTGAATCAGTGCAGGATGATCAACAAAATTTCCTGTTTTAAATGGAAACAAGCTGCAGTATTGTGGGCTGTCCACATGTATTCATAGTGCTAAATAAGTGCTATTTATGTAAGCAAACCCTTGTAATTCTAATTAATATACTGAAAATAGGTTATTTAGTAACATTTAACTGGCCCCTCATTATAGTAAACCATTTTCTGTGGGCATAAATCCATTAGGTGAGGAACATATTCTAGTTATATCTTAATGTTATACCTGAAAATTATACCTATCATGTGGAATTTTAGAGGAAAAACTACATGTCCCAGTTAAAAGGCAAAAAATGGTTTCTTTTCCTGAAAAAATCAACAAAGAAGTTTCGACATTGAATCTGGGTAGGTCTCTTTTCCTTTCTGTGGAACAGTGTATTTTTTGTGGTTACTCTATTGCTGCTAACTATCTCAAACCACAGAACAGTTCATTTTTTTCCTAATACTACCAGAAAGTACTCTTGTATCTCCCCCATCAAATCTTATCAGAAAATCTCACTGTGTAAAAATAATTCTATGTTCTTCCAGTAGATATAAACGCTTGTTTTTCATCAGTCCATAGAGCATCATCATCTCACGACTCATTATGTGGGTACTCAACCCGCCTTCCTAACATAAGTTACCAATCACAAAAAATAACATGCTTTATATTTAAAGTGTTATCCTTTTTCATTTTCTGCTTATTACATTTTTCCTGTTTATGCAACTGCCGCATAGTCAATGCTCTGGTCGTTCTTTTCACCTTCCTGTGGGCTGGTGATTGTCACCCTTGGATTTGTGGATGTTTTTTCAAGACCGGAATCAACCTCAAGAAAAAGGACAGGCACTGTTAATGTCATCAGGTACCAAAGATTCCACTTCATTTCAATACAGCATAAAGCACTTCATATTAAAATTTCCACAAGGTATTCTTAATGTGAAAAAAAATGTTTTCAAAGAGTGATAATGTTAAAATTTTCATTTATTTTATACTTCTCTATCTTCCAAAGACCACTCACATTAGAGGTCCCCCCCTATAGTTCTTTCATCAAGCATCCAGCTATCCACATATGCATTTAAAGTGAATGCTCACTCACTTTCTCCATTTCCATAAATACCTTCAGCTTATCTAAAACAAAAATATAATTCAAATATATGAAGCACAGAATAAATTCAGAGCCCAAGAAAATGTTGTGTTACTTAGCTCTCTCAATTGAAAAATATTCTTGTGTGTCATACAGGAACAAAAGAAACCCCAGTTGCAAAGTGCAAGAAACCATTCCCAGTGTCACAGGAAGCAGAGGAAGAGACCGTTTTTCAGCAGCCTGTAGGCAGGGAATGTGCAGCAATTTGCTCTGCTTCTGACACTCATGAATCTCACTCTTTCCAGACCTGGATTCTCCCCATCAAACAAAAAACTGTGTTTCCCACACTCTGTGAGCTGGTCAGTTCATCTGACAGACAGGGGAGTTCTTATTTATGTGGGTTGCACCCCTACATCTAAGCCAACAGCATGTTACTATGTATCCTAAATTAATAGGGTATTTGCTTTTAAACTGACTAAAGCCCCTTGTTTTGAAGGATCTTGTTCATATCCACTGTATTTTTCATTTTCTAAGAAAAAGAGATGAAATTTCCACAAAGCGATGGCAAAAGCTCTTTATGAAATGCAACTTTTGTGAAAGTCAATTCATCAAAATAATGAGGCACTGTGGTGCCCTGAACACACCCTTCTGCTCTGTCCTAAAAGACAAAAGTAGTGTAGAAATTTATAATGATTCTGCTTTTCTGGAAACTGCAAGAATTTTTTCATTACTTTTTCCCAAAATTCAGCATACTAAGGAAAGTAGAAGATGCAGATTCATCAAGTAGTGAGAAACATCTGCTTTCTCAGTTGGAGGGCATATAATGTAATTACTGATATAACTGATCTATGCAGACAGAAAATAATTTGTCCGCAAACTGAAGTTCTCATAAATGGTCTCAGGACTTTATCAGAAATTAACTACTTAGAGACCAGATGAGAAGCATAAGGCTGAGATGAATGAGGAACAATAACTTAAGAAAAACAGTTTGAAAGAATAAACACTCACCTGGTTCTGACTGCCAGAATCGTCTTTTATTTCTTCTTCAGGCTGAAGATCACCTTGGTAGTTCAAATGCTCCATTCCCTCACTATTTCCTTCACTGTTTTTGCCATTTAAATGGAAAAGTTCCTTCTCCTCTGTTTGGCCAACATTCTGTGTTTCTCTTGCTTCATCTTCATAATTTTCATTTAATTTCTTTTTGTTTTCTTCCACTTCAACTCTTTCTTTAACAGTTTCCCCACTTTCCTCTCCATTCACTTCTGGATATTCTTCCTCTCCTTTATATGCCTCCTCTTCCTTGCCATTTTCCTCTTCTACATTCTCTTCTTCATCTACAGTTTCTGCTGGTCTCTGGTGAAGGGAAAAACAGCAGCGTTATGAGGCATTTTAAATCAGAATGCTCCACGCAATTCTGAAATGTGACAGACATCAAATTCACAATTACATCATTACTGAGGAATAAGGATGCTAATTTGAGGTTTGTCTACCTGGACAGAAAATTATGCTCCTGTACTCACACCCCATAATACCCCTTTATTCTTCATTTCCAAAATGTGTTGGTGAGATTTAAATTTATTACACGGGGTTTAATCCATTTGACCACACTCAACTGGAATGAGCTAGGTTTAATTGACACAGCAACAGCTTACTCTGTTCCATCTGTTCCAGATTCTCTTTCTAGCATTTAGTACATACTTGTTTATAAAGTCCTGTCACAAGAAAACACCATGTATTACTAGCTCACAAACTTGTTCCCCAAGAAGCATTTTACCTATGGACCAGGCCACACCATGATCATTGGTCTTTTCTTCTTTGAATACACAGAAAAATAGTTGGAGAGATGAGGTAGACCTACCAGTGGTCACTTCCAAAAAATCACTCCCCTTCCCAAAGATCCCTGTGTAGGGTGGCTTGGTTAGGTTTTGCTGGACATTTGGCAGCAATTTTTTCCTACACAGAATTGGACCAGTGGCCAGAAGGAACAAGATCTTGCCTTACCTTGTAGGAGAGTTATCAGAAACTCTCTATGGATAAAGCTGCTGGCAGCTTTCATCTCATGAAAGCCTGGGAGACAGATGCACAAATTGTCTGGTCTTTGTCCTTTGCCTTCCAGTTTCAGCTTTGAACAAGGAGTCCCCTGACTATTCAGTCAACCAATGCTCCTACTTGCTAAGATTAGTTACATACTTGTGCTGAGGTATAAATGAAAATAAAGTGAAAAAATCCCACAGGAGCAACAAGGTGTCTGCCTCCCCCCCAGCCTCATCAGGCTCTAAATCTAAAGCAAACAAGCTGAGAGCAATAGATTATCTCTTAATTAAAACTGTTTGGAATTTTACTGTCCTCAGTAGCTCCTATATGCAAGCAGCTATCTGCTACAGAGAAGTTAGTTGTGTTCTAAAAAATTTCTCACTAATCCTAACATGTTAAAAGAATTCTCTCATCACCTTCAATGCATTAATAAAAGGCAGTTCAGTAAGATCAAGAATTTTTTGAAGCCTCTTGACGAAACATCTTGATTTTCCTTTGATATCTAAGTAACAAGATAAGACAATTTTATTATGCCAGTGCTCAATGCCACATTGGCACAGCCACAAAAAGGACAAGTTATTGTGTTGCAATAATCCACAGAATATGGAATTACCAGAAATACTACATGGTTACATGACCAGGTAAATAATGGCTCCATAAGTGATTTTTGAAGTTACAGTCATTTCTATGTGTTTTTTTATTCAAGCCTTTCTGACTCACTTTCATCTAGTAACATCAAACCGGCCTTATTACCACTAGAATAAAACTTTAACAAGCCAAGTCTTTACAGAAACCTTCAAAGAAGGCACCATCCAAAGCAAATTTGATCCAACCTTTCTAACCTGCAGCACATAAACATAGCAAAGAATCTGTAGATCCATAAATTCTCAGAAGTTACCTGCTACTCTTGGACATGTTATCTACTAATTTTCTTTCAGTCTGCTAAGGAAATTAGCAGCTCTGGATTCTGACCAGAACCAGAGCAGGGTGGAACAAATTACATGCACCAGACACCATGAGCTAAAAATGCATTTGGCTTTACTTAATGACACCTGCTTGCTATGACATTACACACACTAAATGAAGAAGGGGATAAGAAAAGTCAACAAAAGTTAACTGTTGTAGTCATCCAAGACATTACAATTTCCAGCTTTTTGGTAGTGGGTACAAGCAGAAGTGAATATATGCTCTTGCCTGCATGGCATTAGTATGGTGGCTCATTCTGGACTGCAGAAGAAAGTGTGTAGGCTTTATGTCTATATGTGTAAACATATGTATCCCAATGCTTCAACTGGTTTCACTGCTGTGGAAGCAGCCTTTGGCATGGCAGCACAATGGACATTTGAGGGATAGTGACTCCCTAAAGTGCTATGCTAGCTAGACTCATTTGACCTTATCTGTCTAAAATAGATGCGGATGCAAATTTTTGAAGAGTTAAATCTGAGGAACATAGAATATAAACACAGCATTATTGAACTGTGCCCAGAAAGTCACTGAAAGCTCACAGAGCA
>VZDJ01007755.1:61632759-61649657 GCA_008694505.1 Cyanoderma ruficeps
GCTAAATTGCAAAAAAAAAAAAAAAAAAGGTAGAAAACAAGATGAGTAAAAAAACCTCCCATCAAGGGAAGTATGTTTTTATAGTAACTGAAAATTTCAAGACAGCTGAACATATTACTACAATGTCATTACTATTACAGACAAAAATAAAAAGCTACTTTTTCAGCTAATAATTGGAAAGCAAGATGCAGTCTTCATTTAATCTCCTTTCAAGCTGCACTGTATAAGAATGGACATTTCAAACAAGTTAAAAATCAACACTTATCCTGAGTAAAAGATCTTTCACAAGGTAATCGAAAATGTAGTATGGTTCCCTCTGCATGCAGAGTCAAAGGTAGCCTTTAAAATGTGAATATGACCACTGACTGTGCATTTCAGAATGCACCGCAGACCTAAGACAGGGCTGTAGGGAGGAAACTGAAGGCCAAAAATCACCCACTATATAAAACATTGCTCTTTATATAAAAAAAGTGTGATACTTCCTACTGAGATCTCATTGACCTACTCGCTATGCATAAATTAGTATTCTCTGTTTTAAGTACACCTTCTCCCCTGAGAAATAGCAAGTTTTTGATTTTTCATATTTAGGGAATGTTCATCTGCATGCATACATGCAGGGAAGAAAACAGAAAAAGGAAGAAAACCAGATGTCTTAATAGTTCAAAGCCTGTAAATGCTGTATATACTTTACTTTCTTGAACAGTTTCAGTGATAGCAGTGAACCTGAAATAATGAACTAAAGCCTACATTAAAGGACTTGGTGGGTCAAGGTGTAAATGAAAGTTCCCTGGAGTCACTGGGAACCTTTTCATTGAGTTTGATGCAGTCCAGCCATCCCTCCACCTACAAGTGTACAAATTGCCTATTATATATGCACCAAAGTTACCACAAACTGTGGTCTAAAATAAATCAGGATGGGCACACTGAAAGCAAATCAGGTATGCTGATTGAGACCTACCTATCCTTGCAGAAATTATCAGACTCAAGTCAGCAACAACCTTGTATACTGATGGGGAAGCAGTGCCATTTCCCATTTTAGTTTTCAGCTTTTCATCATTCACCTTTTAAATAACCAAAATATTCTCAGTCAGAACTTCCTGTATGGAATGAATTGGATGGATAGCCAAGACAGATGTGGGAGTGCTCTTCCTGTTGCTCAAATGTCCAGAGTTCAGCCTTCGGCCATTGTGTTGGAAGTTGTCCCTCATATTTGAGATTCCTATAAAAGCTCAGGGCACCTCAAATCCAGAGAAACAGCTCTGGATATATCTCCAGGACTGAGTACCTGAGGTCTATCACCTCTATGTAAACAGTTATCATAAAGATACCAAGGATAGTAACAGAGAACAAAAGGCACATCAAACAGCCAGTTGTAGCCACATGGATACTGTAATGAACTACAGAATAAATGTCCCTGCATTAGTTTAGTCCCATCTACATGCCTCACAAAACAACAGCACAACTTGAACTTGGATTGGAGAGGCACTCCTATTCCTTAAGGTAATTATCACAAGTTCTAGAGCAGAGAGCTTTTCCAGTCACTGTGCTAGGTTATCCTCATTCCTCCTATAGCCAGAACTAATCATAATACGGTTTGTAATTTTGCCTTTTGAATGGTTGAAAGAAAATAGGAAATAAATTTCCTTTGTGCATTGCTGGCTGCATCTTTTAAGTGAAGGAGATGGTTTTGCAGTTTCATGCTTGAAAGTACATTACTTAAAATAACTACTTTTCAAACCATACCTTTGTGAATGTGAGAACAGTTCTTTGCTTGTCATGGACCAGCAATGAAAAGACTCACTGACAAAAGACTTGTACATTGAAAACCATATTCAATCAAAGGCATGCAGAAAAACTGAAGCAATTCTCAGCTTCTTGCTGGAAACACGGACCCAGCTCGCCTTCTGGAAACCTCCTGACTTAACTAACAGGTTGATGAGGAACAGAGCCAATTTCATTTTGCATTCAAGAAGTATGATTGCTTGACAGTATTTTTAATCTCAGCAAAAACAGAGTGTTTAAAAAAGAAAGATGTATTCTAATTACACTCATCATGCTATCATTCATTAAGAGCTACATTACCAAATGCCATCATCACTCAAAAGCAGTAAGTCAGGAAATCTTCAGACATTGAAGCATTTGGCTTCTTTTCCTCTAGGGATGCTAATGTAAACCTCTCAGAAGGTTTGTACATGACTGATATTGAAAAGTGCAGTATCACAAATCATTTAAGGCAGAAATTATTTCACACCATTAGTATAAAACATAATTTTACTTTATTGAAGTAATTTGGAAATGTTTACTTAGCTAATGGTCACAGCAGACAAACAATGAGGTAGACAACAAAAATCCTAATGGTCATGAAGAGTGGCATGAATACATCTCACAAATGCAGCAACAGGAACACTTGACTTCGATTGCATCAAAGTTCTTCAGAACAGAGCTCCCCTGCTCCTACTCAGGAATGTTTTGTAGCAGCACAGCACAGATTCCAACAGCGAAACATTTTGTTCCTGAACTAGAAAGTGTTGCTAAGTGACAGCAGCCCTCTTCTCTTCCACATCATTTACAAAACCCGGGCTCTTAAAAACAAGCAAATGAATAGTTAAGGTTCAACTGTCTTACACTTCCCACATAGTTCCCACATTTGCACAAAATGCACTCTTGTTCCTGAAGGCAAAAAGTCTCTATCCCCACACCATTTAAACTCCAACTTTTTTATGAGATGGCTGTCATTATTTTATTTCTTTTTTACAACACATACAGCACCTGAATCCACAGAGTGTAATTTTTCATAACATCACAGCACCCAGAAGTCCAGCAAGAGTGAATGGAAACTAAAGATCTTGGAGTGTAGAAAAAAACAGCCTTTCAATCTCCCTTCATTGGTTTCATTGTCTAGTAACAGGCAGCATACTTCATTCCTTAATCACAATGCAGTCGTGATAGAGAAGCCAACACCTTTGAGCACTGCCCTCTGGTGCGTGTCCCAGCATAAGAGGGACATAGACCTTTCCTATGAAGACAGACTCTGAGAGTTTGGGATGTTCAGTCTGGAGAAGAAACGGCTGCAGAAATATCTCACAGCACCTTCCAGGGCCTGAAAGGGGCCTTCCTGTAATCTGGAGAGGATCTTTTTACCAGGGCGTGTTGTGACAGGACCAAGGGGAATGACTTCAAAACTGACAGAGGACAGGGTTGTACTGGCTATCAGGAAGAAATTCTTTACTTTGAGGGTGCTGACAAACTGGAACAGGTTGCCCAGAGAAGCTGTGGATGCCCCATCCTCGGAAGCATTCCAGACCAGGATAATGAGGCTCTAAGCAATCTGGTCTAGTGAAAGGTGTCCCTGCCTGTGGTAGAAGGGTTGAAATGAGATGATTTGTAAGGTCCTCTTCAACCCAAACCATTCAATGGTTTTATGATCTTTTCAGGTCTTTACTTTTCTAATATGTACCTAAATCAAAAATACTTTTTTCCATTTACTTCAGTGACACTTATGTTTATTTTTTTCCCACAACATTCTGCACATGTGTATGCACATGTTTAGCAAATAAAATTTGCTAAACTTCACTTCCTACAATACAGTATGATCTGCTGAGCATACCTATAGATAATGAGAAAATTGTTAAGCATTTAGAAAAAGCCCTACTGAAACTGCAAAAATACAAAAAATAATTTTGTAAGTTCTTCTGCAATTAATTTAGAATGCCCTGTAAGTTAAGCAATTTGAGAAACTGCCTGCTTTAGGGTTGCTGAAATCTTTGAAAACAGGGTTGCACAGAAGAAATTTTTTTCAAAGTGGTATCAAAATTAGTTTTACAAGAGATTTTCATTTCCAGGCTTCAGTCAGAAGAAGTGAAGGTCCCTCAACTGTTGGCCACACAGGCCTCTAAAGACAAGATCAGGCATTGCTACTACAGCTTCAGAAATCACAGTCACCCAGTGCAGAAACCAAGGAAAGATCTCCCTTCTCATTCTGAACTGCAAGCAACCAACCAGAGCAACTTTCCCCATCTCACACAGACAAACAATAACAACATTAAGTGTAAATCAGCGGAGCTGAAAGAAGAACATGCAGTGGAAAATACTATCTGCTGGCTTGTCAGCACTCAAAATTCATAAGGCTTAAATTACAGCTGCATCATTTGTAGAGAAATTTGAGTATAAGAAGTTCTGCATGTGTTCTTTCCAAATGCCATTTTGGAATGCTTACTGATGTAGTGCAAAATTTCCTCGTGAAAAGCTGTAGCCTTTTTAATCAAAGAATCTCTCTTCAAGCAGTCAGCCTGTTGTAATGTTGAATCAACATAAATTTTAACATTTTGCCTTCGGCAATGGGGAAGATAAACATTTTATTCTGCTCACTGAGGTGAATCTTGGGTCTCTAAAGCAAAATGTATACTCCATAATGAAAACTGCAAATGAAAGGTGCAAATTTTCTGCTACTGATGATATACTCCAGCTCCAGCTCACCTAGGGGAGATACACAATCTCACATCACATCACAGCCCAGGAAATGGGAAATAATGAGTGGAGGACTGCATTAATTAGTGGACATGTCTGTAAAAGTGGAAAGCAAATGGATAAAGAAAAAACCAAGAATGTGAACATCTACAGAAAAATCCAAATTAGTGCCTGTAAGATAAATTTATCATCAACTAATTTTTACAAACAAACTCAGAAGGAGAGAAGCAGATGGGGATGATCAATCTGGAGGGAGAAAATAACCCAAAGAGCAAACCAAAACCAAAATCCAAACGGAGACTCTTTCTAGATCACGTCTTAATAGCCAATATCATATACCCTGTGGCAAAGCAGGCTGGCACAACAACATGCCTGAATTCCTTATGGGGTCATGCACTAGATAACTTCAGATCTCATAACTCTCAGGCGAGGGCTCAGCAAGGGAGAACAACAACCATGCTTATGGAAATGGATAAACCAGTGCACACTTGCAGTGTTATTTCAGTATTATCACTAGAGACTGCTGCTTTTGTATTTGAGAACTTATATAGAATGAAAGAAAAAGAGTAGTTTTTTCTGAAAGCTTTAAAAGTTAGAATTTTTTCTCTCGGAGTTACTTTGAATATATTTGCATTATTACCAGCAAATTCAAAGTAACACAATTATCATCTCCAGTAAGAAACTACTATTGTTTTGCTGCCTCCCTGTCAAGAACCACCTTATTCCCTTGCTATTTGCACAACTGATTTCATAGCCTGTCATCAGTCCCCATGAATTTTGACACAGTGATGCAAACAACCAACTCGGAATAAGACTGCATGTCAAAAGAAGAAACTAATAATTTTGTATTTGGGAGCTGAAGTCTTGGTAAAGAATATAGAACAGAAAGGTCTGGTTTGGTTTAAGGCAAAATACTCATTTTTTTTCGTCCTTGATGTTCAATTACAACTGTCAGCTAGTCTGGAGTAAAGCAAACCCTGCTCATTTAATGTGTTTTCAGCTGGCAGACAGCATTGTACAGAACAGGACATAAGCGAGAGTCTAGCCAGTGTAACGCCAGGTTTAGTTAATGGCTAATCTGGCATTTGTTCAACTGTGTACTTCAAACAGCAAGACAGAGAAGGTGCATAAAAAAAAAAAAAATTGAAGCTCTATCTTCACCACCTCATTTATGAGGCTGATGGAAATGATAGCCTATCAAAAGTGCCAGTATTCTAGTGAAAGCTGGCATGTAAATATTTATGCATTATGCAAGACAGTCAAGACCTGGCTGGCTGTCCTTTCCCATATTTCTAGCAATAACAGAAACTGCAGTGCAGATAAGAAAAAGCTAAAAAGCTTTACATCACAGAATTTAAACCAATTTAAAATGGCCATTAATACAAACCTGAACATGCAAAATGCTAAATGCTTCTAAGGTTAGAGTGACCTTAGTTATCTGGGAATAAAAAGTACTCCATGCTACTCAGAAGGACATGGCTTCTTGCCAGATTACCAAGAAAACTATACATGAACTTTTAACATTATATATAAACCATGGCCTGTGTTGCAATAAATGTTGGTGCTTTGTTTGGCTTTTTTTAACAAGAAAATCAGATGAGTCATAGTGCGCATGGCTGATTTTTAAATATTTTTCCCCATCAAATATACCTGTTTCCAGTTCCTTGTCCAGATAGCAGAATCTGTTGATAGCAAGTGAAAAATATTTCCATCTGAACATGATGAATGGACCTTGGTACATGAGCTTAGAGGTATCCAGCAAGTTCCTAGCATTGCAAACTTGCCAGCACATCAGATGCTCACTGGCAACTGTGTGAACAGTTCCACTGCCAGAGAAGTGGTAGTAATGAGTTTTTCCCCTCCCTTGGGATGGTCACCACCCCTGGCAGAGGCAAACTGGTAAGATGCACAGAGCTACTGCCTGTGCTGTAGGATCTCTGTGGAGAAGTAAGGCAGCTGTCTCCAGGGCTGGATTTCAAATGAATTGCAGTCAGCCTAAAAACTAAGGCCTGACAAGCCCATTTACACAGCCACATGTTCTACAGTACCCAGAGGAATTCTTTACACTTCTTCAGAGGCCAATAAACAGGCTAATCATTGCTGACTTTGCTTATTACACTGTCAAGACCAAAGAAGGATGTGCTTCAGGATGTCATAAGAAACAAAGATTAAGACAACAGCCGGCATGTTCTTCCCCAATGTCAGCACCATCAATATAATGCAACACATCCTAATTACCATGACACCTCACCAGGACAACCACAATTAACAGGCCTGATGAGCCCAACAGTGTTCATCATATAAAACTCTGAGGCTGGTACAGGTCTGTGCTGTGAGAAGACACAGCTGTAGCACTCCTTCTATCAGGGACCAAGACAGTCATGTTCTTCTTGCCTCTATCACCTGATTCATGTGTCTTCAAGAGCAATGTGTATAAAATAGCTAAGCAACAGTCCTTCCCATTAAAGTGAATAAATAATGAGAATGATCCTTCTTAGCAACAGGAACCCAACATAAAATCTGTTTGGTTTTTTTTTAGATGGTATGGTGTCAGCCTTAAAAGTGGCTAGTAAGTTCATAGAACATCTATCTCCCCTCAGGTATCGTTTTTAAAAGCAGAACACAAGCTAAAGCCATAGATGTCTTATGCAATACAAATAAATTGAAAAAAAGTCAGCCAACTAAATAGTAAGCAATTAAATAGTGTCATAAGCCCTAAATAGTGTCATAAGCTCTAGCCCCTAAAGTTTTTAGTTTGTTGCTGTGCTGAACTTTCTCCTGTTTCTAAATATCTCTCTTCTGCTGGGAAGGACTTAAAGCTGTACAAATACTCTAGATGCAACCTCAGAGACGCTGAGTCAAGAAAGATAACCAGTGACCTCGATGTGCTAGCTGTGCTTTTACCAGCCCAGCCTGCACAGTCCACCTCATCCCCAGAGGGAGCAACGCTGACTCAGCTTGCCAACCACAGGAGCTGCATGGCCCTTTCTGCAGCTCCTTTCTAGCCTACCTGTGCCAATACTGCACTGAGACAGTTACTGCATTACAGGTGCCCAACTTTGTACCTCTCTTTCTTGTTGAACTTCGTGAGGCTAGACTCATCCTATTCCTTCAAGCTGTTGATATTGCTCAGAAGGACAGCCCTGTATTCACCTGATAATGACAGCTGGGCCTGAATAAGGCTGTGTCCCAAGCTATCATCTATGCTACCCATGGACATATTATAATGTCTCAGATCCAGTATCAAACCCTGAAGACCACCATCTGTATATAGGTGCCACTTAAATCTCACCCAGCTGACCTTTTAAATATCTCCAAACCAGCCAGATTTTCACCTACCTTGTAGCCCACAAATCCAGTCCCTACCTTCCTTAAGGATATTTGCCTCCCCATATTTACCACACTTCTTCCAATTTCTCCTAGAAATATGGAAGTCTATACTGAAAACAAGATAAAGGACAATCCCTTCCTCCACAGAGACACTTATTTCATCACTGAGGCAATGAAATGGAAAAAGTGTGATCTGTCTATAGAACATCCATGATCCTTATTCCCAGTCACATGCACTAGTTCCCATTTCTCAATAAGCTTTGGCTGTCTCAGTTCCATTTCTGCATATCCAGGCAATATCTCTATACTGCTCTTTAGGAGTCTAACCTCTCTTCTACCCCTTTTAGTGTGAGGTCAGGAGTCCTCTGCTCAAACTGGCCTCCTGCTATGTCTGCTTGTTATCTTGCACAGTGGATAGTTCTTGTGGTTTGAGGAAGAGTCTCTTGGAAATCAACCAGATCTCCTGAATTCCTCCACACTTCAGGGCAGCCTCACAGGGGATCCTGCAGCCAGTTTCTCAACCAAGCCAAAGGCAACTCTCCTAACTTCTAGGATTTTTATTTTGTTATTTTTCACCCCCACTTTCTTCAGGGGCTTAAACTCATGGCCAGTGCAACTAAGGCTGCCACTGTCACATCCCAAACAAGTTTCTATTCTTGAGAAGCAAATCCAGGAGAATGATTCACCTAAGTATGTTTCACACTACCTACATCAAAAACCTGTCTCTAACACACTCCAGAAATCTCCTAGATTGTTTATGCTCTATTGGGTTGCCCTGGGTAATTGAAGTGTATTTATAAACTATTATCTTTAACTCCCATTTGTTTACAGACTCACATTAACAACCAGTCTTCAGCTCTGCTTACCACCAGTAAGTCATAAACTGCCCAAGATTCCTGATGTTACTGGGATGATTTTTAGCCTGAAAAACCTTTTGGATAAACTGTGATTCCTTACATCAAAGCATGGATCAGAAATATTATTTTTTGGCCCCAAGCCATCATCAAGAGACACCAAAAGCACAGTGCAACAGGAAACAAAGTTGAACAAGTTGGCAAATACCTAAAAACACATAAGATGAAAAGGAAGACTGTCTTGTGAGCAGTTCATTAGCAGAAAGAAACCACATATGTTTTCAGCAAATAGTTTAAGCAGTTTTACTCTTCTCTTCCTTGGAATAAGCTTCAATTTACCTATTCCTTGTATTATTTCAGTCCACAGGAGTACAAATCAAAGTACAAAAAGGGAGAGATAATCTTATATTTAGTTATCAAAATCTATTTATTGCACATAAATCTTAGGATTAAAAAACCGGCCAACGAAGCATCATGTTGCTCCAGCAGAAAAAGTGCTGTCAGCTTTAAGAAAAACCAGATAAATCTGCACCTGTTGTGGTCCAGGACTGGAGGAATACTGCTCTGCCAGTATAAAGAGACTGCAATTCAGGTGAACCTATTTGGTAGGATGCAACAACAGGGAGTCCTGATTCTCTAAGGTTCTATAAGACCTCTCCGAGCAGTCTGAAGCTGATAAAAAGGTAACTGACATTTGGCATATAAACACAGAAAGGGAGATTTGCTAAAGCTGCCTTAAAAGAAGCAGTATTGTTGAGCTTACAGTTATCCCCACAGAATTATGCTTACACTTGAAAGAAATTGAGGAAAGAGAAACAACACACAATCTGTAATCCTAAAAAATAAAAACCAAAGCCATTTATTTAAAGCTTGATCACTACCTGGTCCAGTGGAACTTCCACAAGAGTATCTTCGTCTTCTTGCACTTCAACTGCCTCCCACATTTCAGATGCCTCTCCTCTGGCTTTGTAAACATCTTCACCTATAATGGGAAAGATAGAGTGGAAGGAAGTGAAGTCCAATGGTGACACAGTGTGGCTCAACTGCTGAACTGCACATTCAGTTTTGCTTCTGAGAACAGCTTTCTGCGCTGACTCATCATTCCCCACACAGTTCTTTCAAGGAAGTCTTCAGTTTCCCATTATTGTCAATTTGTTTTTCTTTCCTTTTAACAACAAATACATACTACACCACTTGGGGAAGAGTGGAGAAAAGGCAAAGGGAACTGAACAAAGTCCTGAAGTTCAGTTCTGAAGTTCCTTCACTTTGGACAAAGGTTCAGAGCGAATCTGAACTAGATACATTATGACAACAACATAAATCTTCTGTTTTTACAGTCAATTATAATATCCTTTAGTAATGAGCATTATAACATACATCTATCAAAATTTTCAGTCTCTGAATCAAAAACAAACATGCTGAATCAGGTCAGGGTTAAAAGATTAAGAGAAACACTTGGATTAGTTCTACTCCTCAGCTCTGGGCACATGCAAGTAGAATTAGGGCTGAAACTCCACATCTGTATTAAAAAGTACATACGCCTGGATTAACAAGGATTAATGGTTACACTGGTATTCAATTTTGCAAAGATTTTACACCATTTAGTTCAAATAATTTCTTTCCCCTAAGTATAAGCAGTAATTAGGGGTCTTTGAAGTTTCCAACACAGGCCTTACAGTATCAGCTAATTAGGAAAGTGAAGATAGGTACACACAGAAAACAACTTCCAAGTGACACACAATGTTCTCTATTCTCCCCTGAACTGAAAACAGCCCAGAAACTAAAGGCACAAGATACTCCAAATCATCTCTCTCCACTGATCTAGGAAAGATGAAGATGTGTCCATATACAACATAATATGTAACTACAGTAAGAAAGAGGAAAAAGTATTTCCACTGTTTCTGACTGCCTCCTAGTTCTTCATAAAAGGACCTGAGCTTGGTAATATAAACTGACCATGCAAACTGATTGATCTACATTGCTGCACAGAACCATTTTGGGGGATGCAGGGAAACCCCAAAAATAATGAAGGGCTGGAACAGAAGCAATGCAGGTCCGACCAATGTGGTTACCACTACGTTCTTCCTTTATTTCAACTAAAATGGCCACTTATATACACTTCCAGATAGTTTACAAATTCAGTAACTTTTCCATTGGCACACAGCTTAAAAAGGAATGCAAAGACACATTGTTTAACAACTTCTTAAGGTAGTTACCACCTATCTATTACTAACTCTACTTAATAACCTTTAAAACCCCATTACCTTTCCCTAACACCTTAATAACTAATTCTAACTGCACCACAAGTTCTGCAGCCTAATTTTAACTGTGTCACAGGCCTCAAGGCCTCAGAGCAGGTCTCAGAACCAGGCCTCAGCTAGGGTAGTTCAAAGAGTCACTCTAAATAGAGATCATGCCCTCTTTCTCTGAGGAATTCCGTAACAGGTGGAAAAATAATGAATGAAACCCCAAGACCTAGAAAAATCCAGAGTCTATCTGCATAAAAAGTCAGCACTGACTACTCTGGTAGTTTTCCAGTTAGTTTCTCCTCACTATGAGAGCCAAGGGAAGAGTTTGCCCTGAGAACAAATTCTGAGGCAGCATACCACTGCAAATGGCTGACTGCAGGGGAGGTGGCAGATGGCCTTAGCAGTTGCCTGACAGCCACTGCCCAGAGGACCAGAAACGAAGGCCGTTCTCAGAGTCTGAAATGAAGAGACAGAAATGGGGGTTTCTATGGCACACCACAATGAAATTCCAGAGTGGTATGGCTGGATACACCTTAGGAGAGAGGTTTCCTGAAGGACAGAGCAGCTGATTACCGAGGCATCAGTCCTGCTGGAACCTCCCCACACTACCAAAAGATCTCTACTACTCGTCCTCTGAAAGTATCCCTGTTGGAAATACCAACAGGTCTCTTAGCATCATTGGTTGGACTCTTATCCTAAATAATTCACACTTTTTCAAGACCTGTTTCATACTTCACATGAAAATAATAGCTTCCTTTTTTAATTTCCTTTTTCTTGGGGTTTATTAAATACAATACATGTGCATGGATGTTCCATTGAAACCAACTAAGGACATTCAATACTTGATGGCAGCATGACAAATCTTGGACAATCTACCTGTATATATCTCATTACAAATCCCCTTTGACACAAGACTTGGTGGGTTTTTTGACAATATCAGCAATAACAACATGGAGTGGTTGAGAACAAAATGCACCTGAACAGATGCTTATACTTATACTTTTTCAAATATCAATGCACTTCACATTTCCCATTTTTCTGAGCTCTCTAAGAGACAGAATGTTCTGTTTCTCTTACCTGGTATTATCATTGTTGCCTCTCATCACAGACATTTGAGTCATAGATTTCCACCATATTCTGAGAGAAAAATGTAATGTCTTCCCTAAAAGCCACCATGAAGACTGTCCTATTTCAAAGCCTTCCCTTAAGTACATAAGAAAATGACCTTGCCCTAGTTTCCTTGGCTCATTGAACTATAAAAGTCAACTCAGTGTCTGAAAGCACTGCATTTAATATCACCATCCTTCCATTTAGACTCTGTAATAACACCTTTGCTTTCAAGGTCCCCAAGTCTTTTCTTTCCACCAACATTGGGACTGTCTGGCCTCTAGAGGTAAAAAGGATTTTGGTTCAGTGGCAATTTTCATCAGGCTTTTACTCCAGGGCAAAAGGAGGAGTACAAGGGAGATGAACATGTGCTAGCCCTGGAGGCCAAATCCACTCAAGAGCTGAGGATTCTCAGTTTTAAAGCACCTCTTCTTAGAAGAGCAGATCAGGCTCAGGGCTATGCTGAACAACCCAAGGAGACACACATACATTATTTTGAAAAAACTTAAACATGGAGGGGGCAGGAGAGAGGAAAGAAGACTGTAAGTTTCAGTAAGGAATCATATTTCTCATTTAAAAAAGAGTGCCCACAAAGGTAGTAACAGCAGGATTTCAATAAGCAAAATCTGAAATCTCCATGGTATTTCCTTTGAGCACTTTCTAGCAGGTGTTTGCTCAGAAAGCTTGTCATAAATGAAAAGATATTAGTTGTAAAGAGCTCTGCACAACACTTCAGCATCTCTTGGGGATACCACTGCTGTCTTGCACAGAAAGCATTCTCAAGAGAGACAGCATTCCTGGTCTTTCTGAAAATATTATTTAAGGAATATAGAACATTTACAGCAAAAGGGAAATCAATTATTTACCTCTGGACAAACATAAGAGAATGGAAGACAGATGTCCAAAATACAGTCGGGGAACAAATGAAAACACTTAGGTCTGAAATGTGCCAAAACAGATGAAGAAAAAAATGGTACTAACTGAAAAATGGGGAAGTTGTAATATTTGAACAAAAAATACCAAAGGAAATGGCAAGGAATGCAATTAGTCTTACATTAGGACACACAGTGTTGTCTTTTGTTACAAAAAGTGAAAAGAAATACAAAGATTGCAAAATAATTTATATAAAATTAATTTGAATAAATGGAGCATTATGAAAATAGCTTAAAATGTTAACATTATTAGCATTGCTATTCTACAGCCAGAAGTATTTACACTTTCTGCATGTGACATTACAAACATCTGGAGGATGGAAGCTGAGAAAAAGGCCAACGAGTTTCTTGTTTGTGCAATTCTGTGTCAAGATCTTGTCAACAGAAGTTTGCAGGACTCATTAATCACAATTATCAGTGCTCTGAGTTACTTCCAAGGAAATGTTTTCAGTTGGATAACTTTGCCTCATATTTTATTGATAATGCTTTTTGGTTTAAGAAATAAATGTATGAAAAAATCTTATTGATGCAATATTTCACACCTCTGTGTCTGAATCATTAGTCAGTTTCTTCACACATCTCTAAGGCAGAAAAACCAAGAAAGTATTTTAGAAAACGCCATAAATTACATGAAGAAACATTTTTGCAAGTCTTCATCCTGTATTGTTATGGGCTTCAATTGCAATCTCTACTGAAGCAGAAATATGTGTTGTACCTTGCCGAAAAGAAAAATTCCAGTATTTCCATTAAGTGGAACATTTATGACTACTCCAAACAGTTTATACAAAATTCTCTGCCTTTCTTGCACCTCATTAAGGATATTTTCCTCCCCATATTTACCACGCTTCTTCCAATTTCTCCTAGAACTGAGCACAGACAGACCCATGGCAACACTGGGGTAGAAGAGCTCTAAAAAGGGGTAAGAAAGCAAGGTATGTTTCCCTGCAGCTTTGCTTTAAGTACACACAGAGGATTTCTTTCAGTTAGGTTCTCAGTTCTCCATACCACAGCAAGTGAAGCTTCTGTCAAGAGGCCATGTAAAATATTACTGAAAGTTTTATGATCTTCTGTGAGGATATTTTTCCGTGGTGCCCAGACAAAAAGAAGATACTGGAGTTTTTCAAGTTTTGCCATTCATTATGTGACAATAGACTATCTTGAGGCAAAAATCAGCACTGTTTTTTATACCCTAAACAGAGAGTGTTGGATAACCTAAACATCTCCTGTTATTTCTGGTTATTTTAAAGCAGGGTCATGTTCAGCAATTTAGGTAAAAAGGGGGAAGAAGAACCTGCAGAAGGCAAAGAAAAGATCATTCAAAAAGAGCAGCCAGGTGGAGAGAGAGAATATGTAGAGGCTGGAGGATATAGACACTGAGGGAGATGAGGAAGGCATAGTGATATTAGAAAAAACATGTGGAATGAGGAACTGTATAACAGCAAATAGAATAGAAAGATGAGAAAATACTGGTGAAAAAAAGGGAAGCAATGGGGTCCAATGCACTGACTGGAAGGCAGAAAAAATGGCTTTTAGAAGAGTAGAAGCTTGAAAGAATGAAAGGGGAAAAAAAACCCAGTCATCAGGTACCCAAGCCAATTGAAGCTTCCTAAAGGAATCTTCCTTTAGGAAAGCCTGTGAAGAGGAATGCTGTTGGACTACTACCTACCAGCTATTGAATGTCTGTGTTCCAATGTTACCACACACACAGAAGTGCAGAAAAAAAAAAAAAAGAAAAAATGCTCCTTGTTTTCAGGCAAGTATTTTTACTGATTTTTTTGTTCATACTTATTTCTCTAACAAACAATACTTACTAAGACTCTGGAGAGTGGAAAGAGTTCTTACAGGATTTTTGGTTTCAGGCTGAAGAGATGAATGAAAACTGCAACCGTAAGTGCTTTCCTTTTGGGTTTCTTCCAGAGTTGTGCTCTCTCCCACCTCTTCTCCAGCTCCATAATCCCACAGAGAGAGAGTGATGAAATCTCAGGAGGATCCAGATGGCTTAAAGCTCTGAATTCCCTGAAGCCTTGTTAGGGCTACCAGGAAAAGGAACATTTGGAGTCTAGTAACAGCTCTGCCACAGAAAGGTAACTACTGCCTCAAAAAAGTCATGGACCAACTCAACCTGCCCCAAGTAAATTCAAATTACACAGGTGTTGAAATTCAAATTACACAGGTGTTGAAACTTTATGGCCAACCTCTACAGCTAGGAGCAATGAAGCCACACAAATATTAAGAACAAGAGAAATTTTCAGCTGAAAAAGGCAGTGAAGTTACACAGGCAGGATGTTACCAGAACACTTAGTTGTTGGCAATCAGGTCTAGAGCCTATAGGTGAGAGAAAGGCACTGTGGTCAGGTTTGGATGAGAACCTTGAAAAAAATGAAGACTGGTAAACAGGGGATGAGGTTTCTGATTTTGTACTTGGCCAAGGTCTATCTCATAAAGATGGTACCGTATTCCTGCAGAACTTTTCAGCTCTGTGACTCTGTTGCAAATGGACAGATAAAACCAATTCAATTTAAGACAATTTAAGACTTCTTAATGACTTGCACAGTGACTTTTAAAAGTCAAAGATCTTCATTTTGAGAGTTTCCTACCCTGTCCTGGCCATTACCCATGCCAGCTCTCACAGGCTTTGCAGCCCCAGGGAATTCATTTGTGCAAAAGTGATTCTGCTGCCCATTCAGGAAAATTTTCTAGCTCTTTTTTAATTCCTAAGCTCCTGATAGGTACAGAACAGATAAGTTACCAGCAAGAGCAAACTTATAAATGCCCAAAAGATTTTGATTAGCAACATTTCACTGGTCATGCTTTAGTAGTTGTCTAAACACAGAAGCGTCCAGTGTATCGTGCGTTCAGTTCAGTATGTAGAGAGAAAAAAACACAAATTGGCGCATCTATAACCAAGCAAGTCCTGGCTAAAATGCAAAGGTCATTTTCTGTTTGATGCCATTCAGTATTTCAGCTGGAATTCTTTTTCTACACTTTGATAAACAAGGTTATACGACTTTATTAAATACTAATTAAGTTATATATTAAACTAACTCATAAGAAATATGAACTTTTTAAATATTTAAGCACAGGAATAAATGGCTTTTATATAAGCTCCTTTCCTAATCATCATTAACTGTAAAGCATTTATTGCAGCAAAAATTACAAAATTATAGAGATATTAATGCATTTCAAATTTTAAATTGATTGAACTTTAGTAGTAGTAATTTTATAAGTCATTGTAAAAATAGTCTGCCCTGAATATTTTGTGGAAATCTGAGGCATTTACCAACTGCAAACCCAATACATAAGGAAGTTAATGTGACAATAAAAAAAATTAATGTGACTTACAACAGAAGCTGCCTCATAAAAACCAGTATGTAAAATTAAAAACAAAATGGAAAAAAAAGAAAAAAGTGGCTCATAAAATTGAATTGTTTGCTATGAGGAAAAAGGACATCTGTTTATGCCTGCATACAACATAATTTTATTTTCTCATTTTGTGTGTGTTTAGGGGTTTATTTAATTTTAAAATATCACTGTTGTACAAGGCCCCTTTCTAACAAAAAGCCACTGTCTTTGTGATAGTTTTGCATGTGTGTTCATGCCTGTGACTCCCATCATCAAAAAGCAATGGAATTGAAAAGAACCTGCTAGCAGTATACATATGAAACTGTTGAGAATATTAAAAAATACCTATTTTTCTTCCCTTGATACTGTTGCAGCCTCAAGCTTTGAAGCAATTGCTTCCTCTCTTTCAAAAATTTTGAATCTGTGATACAATTTGATGCTTTTAGAGAACGCTGACATCTGATGACCTCAACAGAAACTGCCAATGGTGCTTCTAGAGGTTGCCCTTGTCTGCAGCACACTCCCTTACTGATAGGAAATATGGTAATGCTGGAGCAAAGGAAAAGCTGCAATAGCTCAGTCATCTTACACATCAACAGCTACAAAAAAAAAAAAAA
>VZDJ01007755.1:61649662-61786629 GCA_008694505.1 Cyanoderma ruficeps
AAAAAAAAAAAAAAAGGACTGTCATACTGGAAGGGTTTTTTCTTCCCTCTTCCTGTTTTGGCCTTTTATCTCATTTCGTTGCCATGTTTCTCAGCATCTAATTAATTAATTGATTCAAATTACAGATCATTAAGGCCATTCTCATTTTGAAATTAAGAAAGCAGTTCTCATTCAGCCAAATCTTTTTTTAATTCTGTTCCTATTCCATAACTCAGCCTCCTCTTGAATACAGTTGTGTGCTAGGGGCTAGACTGTCACAAAACAAATGCAAAAACCCTGAAATGTGTGCCCTGATCCCATCATTCCAAACTGAGCATCACTACACTTTTACACCCTCCTGCTAAGAATTAAGCAGCACGCTTTCCTGCTGGTAAGTATATATTTTCCCATTTAGCATTTTGCAAAGCATTCACTTCCCTAAAAACAAACCCAAAGAAACTCACTGTGTGTTCAAATGAAGTGGCTGCAAGGTTTATCATCATCTTAGTTCCCCACTGGCATTAAAACACTCTGGCTACCATGATTCAGCACTGTAACAATACACACCTACAGCAAAAAGGGTTCTCATTTCTTGCCACAGATTTGTCTCCTACTATGCAAGGAGTAAGCCAACAGGTCTTGTAAAATCTCTGCAAACGAGAACCTTTCTCTTTCTTCAGCAGCCTTTTTATCTGCTTTGACAATACAGAAGCGAAAGGAACTGTGTTTTAATGGCAGATAGGTTTTTAATCTTAAAAGCTGTCAGCAGGAAAACACGGACAACAGTTTTAGCTCACAGGACAGAGTGGATATTTGGCAGCCCAGGTTTTTACTCTTTGGCAAGTTCATAATTTTACTGAAACCAATTCAGAGCAGGACAGCAATACCTGGGGTTCTGTGAAACTTTCCTTGTAAATAAGGCATTTTTCTTCCCTTTTTTAGCCAGTAACAAAAAGGAAATTGACATGACTACTAACTTCTAAGATACCATAATACTCAAAAATAGATCTAAAAAACTGTGGAGTGGCTCAGCTCATCTCCACTCTATGACTTCTCCAAATCACAGCAAAACCTCAAACTTCACATTCTATTAACTCTAGAACTTCTTTTACAGTTTATGTAGGGAGTTACTTTGCAAACCATGTGGCCACAATTAAACTACTGTTTTTGAATGGAATAGGCTTTAAAATGAGGGTTCTCCCCCCGAAGAATTTTCTGCTACACTTCTAAATTTGCTGCTTTCCTGATCAACTTCCTACACATACTCTTTACAGGATGTGGCATAAACAAAAAAATTAACAGGCTGGGGTTTTTTGGGGGGTTTGCTGTCTTTTTTTCTTTTTTAAACCTCAAATCGAGCTTCTGATAATTAAATGTACCTTTGGTGTCACTTTCATAGACCCAAATTCTGCTGAACCAGATGCACTAGTCTAAGCTCTAAGCCTCATATTTCCAGTTGCAATTACTGTTGCATACAATATATTCAATGTTATTAAGGCTTCTATGAGTGCAGTGGCATCATAACATTAATAGTGTGCCTTATAGGTTACAAACAGCAAAGCATCAGCTCACAATCTACTGGATTTGTCCTGAGAAGTGGTGAATTTAAATCTTGCACAAAGAGCTTTCAACTCTAAGAAATTCTTTAATCATCTTGATTTAAGAGGATTATGGCATGGATCTGATGTAATACAAATGGCATGCTGGTGAAATTCTCAGTGTATTAATAAAATAAATTCAAAGTAAACACACAGCTAGCCCAACTAAACTCACTTGGAAGATTAGGTTAAGCCTTAAATACACTATATGCATAATTCTTCAGATGTTAAGACCTAGGAAACAATCACTTTCAAACAGTCTAGCACTCAAGAGAAGATTCCATACAACGCTAAATTGGCAGGGAAAAGGACAGAAAAGAATACAGGATACATTCGCTACTACGAATATTTTCTTTTTATCTATTTCCATACACTCCAAAATATGCATGTGCAAACTCACTGTGCAGTTTATTGGTTTCAGATTAAAATTAATGAATCACTTATCAGTGACAGCCAAATGCAACCAGCTAAAATGCCAAAAGTCTTTTTCACTGTCCATCAGGAAAAAATAAAATTATAATTAAAATTAAATAAAATTCCTAAGATAGCGATAAATGTTTCCCTTACTCAATCCAAAGCCTTTGAATGTGAAGGGACTGTTTTAGAATAAAACTACAAAGCCAATTTAGGAACTGCAATGAGCCTCCAGAATAGAGAGCAGAGCTGTACTGATCAAAACAGTACTTGGGAGCCACCACAACCACTGTGTTCCTGGAGCTGGCTTCTAGCTTTCCATGAAGGGTAAATCTCCATTGCAGAATAAGACTCCTCACTTTAAAATGAACCTGAAAATGTCATCATTCAAGGCAGCAATCACACACCAACTTCATACATGCAATACTTCAGCACCCAGTCTAAACTAGATTTCTAATTTCACTGTCAGCTGAGAGAATAAACCAACCTGATTACCAGGTTTTCAGGTATTTTCATCAGCAGCCCCGCTAGTCACAGAACCACTGTGGGGGTCTGTCTCACCCAGAGACAAGGTGACAAACCAGGACAGAGCAAAGGGGAGTCTCTGCTGACAGGGAGACTTTTCAGAGCACTAAAAGCACACGCTTTAGGAGAAAGGGAAGAGTTTGCACAGCCTGTATTCTGCCCTTTCAAGTTGGACTGGATGTTAATGCAGGTCTTCAGTGTATGAAGAAGTACTGAAAACAACAGGTGGAGCAGTGCCTCAAGAAAAGGGAATATACCTTTTGCCTGTCCTTTGGATCCCAACATACTGTCCCAGCAGCATAAGTTCCTTCCAAACCCAAAGGGAAGCATGACAGGTCCTCAGCAGATACATAAACAAAGCATACAGACACACAATAAGTGTAAGCATGCGCTCAGCATGTCTCGCTGCCAGAGAGCCACACCCATTTATTTGTATTCTGAAACCCAGGGGCCCAGTATATTTAAACATTAATTTCAATGGAGTTTTTTTGTTGTTGTTATTCAAAATTAAACAGCTCTTTGGTTTTTAACAAGATTTGTCCAATTTGCCTGTTGGCCTTTTTTTCTGTTGGCTTTCTTTACTTTTAACCAAATTAAAGAGTCTTGTTCCACAGCGGTAGCACAGCATTTACATTAACTTGTAATGAACGCTTAAAATGTAAAAAAACCCCCAATATTCTTTACTCTGTTGAGTTCTCAACACGCTTCCATCATTTTAACACTAAGCACACTACAGTTGTGCAGATTGTGCTTAAAGGTTGCATGGCAATAAAGAGAACAAATTATGAAATAAACTAAGCATGTGAGATAGCAAATAAAGGAAAGAAAACTTGTCTTTGTGGAATCAAAATGACCAGGTAAAACAACACTTAAAAGAATCCAAGGGAAAGCAAAAAACCTTGAGAAAAAAAATTAGAGTTGACATTAAAACTCACCAATCCCCCAGCTGTAAGAAAAATCCAAAAATCAATAGTATCACCTGAGGATTGAAATGGTGGTATTTGGGAAAACTCTGATGAAAATGCTGATGAGGAAGAATGGGTCTCCAATGATATGACTGAACCTCTAGCTCCTCTTCTAGAAAGAATTGGTTCTAAAATTAAAAATGATACCCATAATTAAGACTGATGTGTTCAAAGGACCTCAAGAAGGTCAGAAAAAACCCATGGCCGTAACTACTCCCTGGGACTGCCTGCAAGGGGCAAACATACAGGGAAAACATGGATGAAAACCAGGGAAGTCAGAGACTGAGCATTTGTTGAGAGTGAGTCTCTCAGAAGCAGGTAGAATATTCCTGGGTGAAGTGAATCTGACGGATGTTGGGGGCCAGGAGTCTTATTAAACCTAGGACCTGAGCCTATCAAATAACCCCATTCAATAATCAGCAGGGATGCCTATGGGGCAGGAGAAACAGAGGTTATGGGAAGGGCAGGGCCAGTTTCCACACCCATGTGGTCATCTCATGAAATATTCATCACTGTTACAAGTATGTTACACTGATAAGTATGTACACTTAAAGGGATATATCTCCATCTCCATGGAAGTCGATCCTAATACGTTAAGACCTCTATTGGAAGAAGCCCTGATAGCATTGAAAATATTTTCAGTAGGGTGACAATACAAAATGATATGTAATTACAAAATTATGTAATGCATAATGAAGTGTTACAAGATCCCCAAGATGACCTATCCTCTTGGGCAAGACTCTTCCATGACACAGTAAACCATACAAGGGAAATGGGCTGGGAAACCTATCCTGGAGAACAAACTTGGGCCTTTGAGAGGGGCCCAAAAACTGAAGTGCAGAGGTTTCCTGAGTGCCAGATGATGACTTTCAAACATACCCTGCCTGAGATAAAAGAAGGATCAAAACACCCCTGGAGCAAGAAGAGCTGTGGAGGACGGCAGTAGCTTTAACTCCCCATGCAGCTCTCAGGCAACAACAAAAGAACACTTAGTGAAAACAATGCAAGGGGGAAATGTGAAAAACAAAAAGTTTTCACAGAAAAAACATCTGCAACCCTTTGAGAAGAGGGAGAGAGATGAAAGAAAACTCACTAAGTGCTGGGAGAACTTTAGGCTATATCACCTGCTGCATTATGATCTATCAGTGGGCTGATAAGGACAAGCCCATATTTACCTATCAGTAGGACCTAGAAAACATCCTTTGAAAGATGTGATTGATAGAGGAGCTCAAATTTCACTAAACACCCCAATGGATGCTAAGAAATTAGACATAGGTTTTAAAAGAAATAGGGCCCATGCACCAGAATTTAATGAGCTAAGTAATTTATGTTATATTGCCAAAGTCTCTTTATGCTTACCTTGGGGAAAGACAATGGACCTCACACACCCTTGCAATCATGCAGCATGAAGAATATACTTTAGAATACACTAAAGGAGAAGTTTAGCAATTATCTGATGGGACTATTTGGTCATTCAGGCCCACAAAAACTCCAAGTAAGTCTTCTGAAGAGAATGAGAAAGTTTATTCAACATCTAATGGTTTTAAGCATACACTGACAGGAATGGAAGTGGTATTTGGACTGTTAGCTGCCACTAAAAGCAGGTATGCTAATGCTGAAGCTACTGTTTCAGGGTTCTATAACTGCTTTTCCAGTCTTCCTGTTCCAGATTACACACAAAGTGACCAGCATGATGGTACAGCACCGGGACAGAAAGGAGGGTATGAAAGGAATTTTTCATATTATGATGGAATTATTAACCTTATTATCCCTAAACCAACAGGATGGTGGAACATGCCAATGGTTTGTTGAAAAGCTACTTTACCCCACATGCATATGGATGGGACAAAAGGTTACCCTCTGCATTATATGAGATAGATAAATGACTGCAACCATGGTACAATGTGGACTTCTGCAATGCTGGCTTTCTGTCAAGGGCAGTCTTTGACAATGAGGGTTGGCAGGGCAAGAGGATAGTCACACAGCAGCACAGCGCACAGCTCCTACAGCCTGCCTGGCCTGTGCTTTAGGTCACTCCATCTTGAGGTGTGACCAGAACAGAATGTACAAAAGATAACAGATTTTGCAGGAGGTGACCATCAGAGTCATTGTAGTGCTTTTTCTTTTAACTACTTCACTACAAGCTACTGAAGTTCCGACCACAGTGGAGCTCCCACACTCCATTGAATGAGCCAGAAGTGAGTGAAAAGACTTTAATTTCTCAAGAGTCAAAATCATAGAATAGTTGAGGTCGGAAAAGACCTTTAAGATCATCAAGTCTAATCATCAACCCAACCACCATGTTCACCATTAAACCTTGTCCTTGAGTGTCATATCCATACTTCTTTGAATATTTCCAGGGATGGTGATTCCACCACCTCCCTGGACAGCAGGTTCAATGTTTTACAACCCTTTCTGTGAAGAAATTTTTCCTAATATCCAATCTATGCCTCCCCTGGTGCAACTTGAGACCATTTCCTGCTACTTCTTACCTGGGAAAAGAGATTGAACCACACCTGGCTATAACTGCCCATTCCCTCTTCTACTAGCAGGTCTTTAGATATGAAGGAAAAATAGAGGATCACAGAAAGAATCAAGACCTTCTCTGAAAATACACTTGAGCTCAAACTAGACCATCTGCTGCCTTGAACAGCTTCTCCTAGTTACATAAGACTCACACAGCATGGAAAAGCTGAAGTGAGAAGCAAGCAGTCACTTCTTCAATAAACTTAGTGGCTTTCCAACCAATTCTGTCAGCAGGTGGAGCAGCAACAGCATTACATACAGACATAAATATTTCCCTATATATGCCTATCTACCAAATATGGCTATACATATATATATATATTCTAGCTCTTAAAAATGGGGGGAAAGGGAATATCACACTATAAGATAAGAAAAACAGTTTCTCAAAGAGGATGTTAATGCCTAAAACTGCAAACTGCTGCCACTGCTGTCACAGCACAGAGAGGGGCAGATTCTGAAAGGGCCTCCTATAGCTCTGCTGTAGGACGAGTCTCAGCAGCTACCAGCTATCTGGAGTTTCTGTCTGTGTTCTTCCTCCAGGGTCTAGTAGTTTTGTTACACAGAGCCAAGCAGGTAATCAGGGATCCTCAGGGACAGCAAGGGGTCCTTTGAGAACATCAGCTCCTTTTCTTCACCTTATTGCAGGGCAGAACAGTGGGAAAATGGTCAAAATATATTTTTTTCATGTCCTTTACCAAAAGCATAAAGATAAGCACCATATGAGCTTAACTTCCAAGGTATAGTAAAAATCATACACCGCCTCTTGTGCTCTGTAAATGAAGTCAGGAATGTAGTGGCTACACACAGGTGCATCTCCTAAGCAGAAAGAACTTTGGCAATTCCAGTTAGCCAGAGCAAATAGACAATTCAAGAACTATTCAAGCACGTTATTCTACTATTTCACTGGCTTAACTGAAGACCAAAAGCCACGATGCTACAACACTGTTTATCTCAGTACTGACCATTATCTTGAAGGACGCCTGTGGAAGCTTTTACAGTCTGTTTTACTTTCCTAGATTGATTAGAAAAGTGTCGTCTGGACACAGAATTCTCTGGATTCTGGTTTTTTTTGTCTTTCCTTTTGGGAAGGTGAGGTGAGGAACTGTTTTCTCCCTGGTCACTGGATCCAACGGTAGATTTAGATTGCCCATCATTTCCCTGAAAAGATGATGTAATTATCAGTGATGCAAATTAAAAAGCTTATTTTAAAATTTTCATTAAGGACAGGTATCAGGTGTTAAAGAAGCATAATAATTTACAATTAGTACATTTAAATGATATATTAAATTAGCCAGAAAAGCATAATTATCTTATCAACTTACTGTATGATCTGACCAATTAAATTCTCAACAGCTTCCAGGAGAAAAAAACACATCTTTATTATAAGAAAATAATGTTTCATTTAATGAAAAGAATGGCTAGAGGAATCTATGCATGCATGCATATTGTATGCAGCTCTCATCTATATGTGTGGACAATCACAAGACACGTTAATATGACTCATTAATAAATCACTGTCTGTGTAAATGAAACCATGGCATTATTGGAAGTGTCACGAGAAGCTGAAGAATGACAGTCTTCAAGGGGCAGTAACACATTCAATAGAATAGAACAGAAACTTGCATATTTTATTGCTTACTTCTTTTTAGTGCCTCCAGAGACTTTTTCTTGCTTTGTTTCATAAACAGTGAATGGACATGATCAACTACCACAGTTATAATGACAGACACTGAGTCTGATTCCCTGATGTCTTGCACTTTTACAGTAAACTGCACTTGTGGAGAGCTGGTGAAAACATACTTATATTCTGTTTTGGCACTCAAATTAAATTCACGGAGGACTCTTCTTGTAGCAACATGGGGTTAGACTCTTCTCCCAGTCAACAAGCAACAGGACAAGAGAAAAAGGCCTCAAGCTATGCCAAGGCAGTTCAGGTTGGACATGAGGAAGAATTCCTTCACTGAAATAGTGATTAAGCATTGGAACAGGCTAGCCAGAGAAGTGGTGGAGTCATCATTCCTGGAAGTGTTTAAGAAACAACTGGATGTGGCAGTTTGTGCTATGGTTTACTTGACACAGTGGTGGATAGGTCAGAGATTGAACTCAATGACCTTGGGGGTCTTTTCCAACCTTTTTGTACACACATAAATAGTTATACAGGATAGAAAGCAGTGAAGGATGAAGCTCTACCTAGAATAAAACGTATCTGATTGCAAACTACTTTTGGGCCCTTTTCAGACTCAGTGTTCAGAAACACAGTTTTCTGCAAAATGTTTTGTAAAAGGTTCCGTGTTTTTCCTTTAGGTTTAAAATTTGAACAAATAAATAAAGACACAAATATATATGATTAGATTTATAGGAAAAATCTCAAGCCAGCAGCTGATCTTTGCTATGGAAGCTTTTACAAAAAACAAAGTAGTCCTTATCACAACAATATTTTCTCAGATTTCTTCTGTCTAATTGACACTGCAAATAGCTACAAATTCATCAAGCTTTAACAAGCATGCCATCAAGTGGCTGTGGAATTTTTTTCTCTTCAGAAAACACAAAGGACAGGGACTTTCTTCAGTAGAATTTAGCTGAATTAGAAATTTGATACTTACACTGCCTTTAGACTTTCGAGATCCGAAAATCGGAGGTTGTACAGAGGTTTTGGAACTGCAGAAATAAGCCACATCTTAGAATTGTGTACAGTGTCACTGGCACAAACACTATGTATCTATAATCAAGGCAGATAACACCAAGATGGCTATGGCAACAGAGGTAATTGTTTCTTTCACAGCGTGTTTTCGCCGAGCGTGACTCATTCTGTGTACTAGACTATGTTTAAGTGCATAATCATTAACTTATTCAAACAAGTGCATTACCCCACAATGCATACTTTATATACCAAAAACTTGCAGAGAAGTATCCAGTGAATTACTACCCGAATGCTCCTTAAAATTTCTATTTCCTTCCATCTACTTCAATGAAATGGTTCCAAATGTTCATATTTTCCAAAAGTACAACAAGCACAAGTTTCTCCTTACAGACATCCAGTTTAGTTTTTTATTATGTGATTGATCTAGCCTACAAAAAACAGACCCAAACATAAAACAATCTTAAAGGAGTACATATTTCACAAAACATCACTAAGCAAGAGTAGACCTAAACTGCTGTAGCTGCACCTAATCTCATTCAGCTCTACACATTTGTATCCCAAGGAAAAAAAAAGTAGGATTACTCTGACTTGGATTAATTTTTCTCTGACGCTAATTTTGTAATACATGATCAAGGGAATGCTTTTGAGATGGTCTTCTGAATTTCCATTTCTGCTTTTGTTATATTTATCTCAACTTTCTCAGAAGCTGACAATGAAGGTTTGCATCCATACCAACCCATGCATCATTCTTGGAATAATAATTTTGCACTTTACTGGTGGCGCTTTGTAAATTGATACACACAAACACAGAAGTGTATCCCACACCTTTAGAACTTACCCCTGTGGCCTTCTTGTTGTAGATTTGGAGAGCAGATCGCCATACGGCAATTTCTTGAACTTTTCTCTACCCACTGCAACATAAATTTGCCCATTCTCCAAGTCTGACCCATTCTGAACAAGTTTTCCATCTACAGTATAGAGTCTGAAAAATACAAAAAATGCTTATTATAATAAACCTTAACATTCAGTTAGGTGCATTAAGAGCACTCAAAGCTAGGTAATCTAAATTCACTAAATATATGCTGAATTTCCAGCTATGAAACCCAATAGAGTACAGTGGACACCATACAATGATCAGTAACTACTACATTTTTTTTAAAAACCCGACCAATCAACCAAAACTAACAAAACTAAAACCCCCAAAAAACAAACAAATGAACCACCAAGGAAAAACAGCAAAATAACTACTTAAATCACCATTTATTTAAAACTAAGTATGAAGTGCTATAATAGATTAAATACTCTCACAATTTCTAGAAAGAAATAAATAACTTTAGAAAGAAATAAATAACTTTATACTTCTAAGTTCTTCAATACCTTTTCCCTGTTACCTTGGAAGGAATCTATTCCATGACTTCCTGACCCCCTCTCCTACCAAGTTCCACCTTCTATCTGTGCTCAGGGAACTATGCAGTAACCTGGGAAGAACAGGGAATTCAGGACTGAAAACCCTGTCCACCTAATACAGAACTCCTAATGCCAATAATATTGCATTTATATTGTTATATAGTGTAGCTCATAACGCTGGAACCTGGTAGGAATACCAAGAAATACAGTACTACATTAAAACAAGAAGCCATCTATCTTGGGCACCTACCAATAATGACTATGTTTATTACACCAGGTGCATTTTTACCATAATAACTTCTTTTTGAAAAGAAAGAAATGCATCAGGGACTGGTGGGGGGAACTTACTTCATTGAAAAGTTTGTGATTTTATTTTAGCATGGTCAAAACAGTAAGTAAGGAGGAACAATCAATAATAAATTAGCTCTTTCCTACAAAGCATAGTTTGAAACTCAACAGTATATTTAATTTAAAAGTCAGTAATAACAACTTTCATTTAGGTCTTAATGCAGGAATGTTGAATGGCTATCTTAATTGCCTTTCTAGAAGCCTTCTACAGGAGCTATAATATGTACAAATTTATAATCATAAATTTCAACACAATGCAAGGAGTTATAATAATATATACACAAGCATACAATTAACATTCGGGGAAGAATATCAAGAGGCTACCTTGAGTACACCCTTGACTTACAGTGTGCAAAAATTTTCAGTTTAAGAAAGAAGGAGCTTTTAAAATTGATACATATGGTGTCATAACCTTGAATAAACACAGAAGAAAATCATGCACTTTACTGAACCAGAAATCACAGAACATCTGAGGTTGAACGAGATCTCTGGGGACCACCTAGTCCAATCATGCCTTGCAGAGCAAGAGCAACTAGCATAGGTTGTTCAGGGCTGTCTCTAGGTATGCTTTAAATACCTGCAAGGATGGAGACTCCACTGCCTCTCTGGGCAACATGTTCCAGTATATGATGACCATTACTGTAAATTTGTTTTTCTCCCGTTCAAGTGAAATTTCCTGTGTTTTATTTTGTGCCCATTGCTGCTTGTCCTATCACTGCACACCACTTAGAAGAGCCTGTCTTCTTCACTCATTCCCACCAGGTATATACACACATTTAAAAGATCCCCTTGAGCCTTCTCCTCCTCAGGCTGCAGAGTCCCAGCTCTCCTCACATGACAAGTATCTTCAAGCCCTTCCTCTCTGTGGCCCTTTGCTGCACTTGTTCCAGCATGTCCACATCTTTCTTGCATTACCCTCATGAAAGTACCCTAATTTTCTGTGTGTCTCCTGCCACATGAGGACACGTTTTTAGGTGCAAAGACTGAAAATTTTGAAAGGTGAAATTGCAGCCATTTTAAATCTAGATCACATTGCTGCTTCCTTGAGAAGAGGCATGCTAACCCTTCAGCACCTCGTTTGTATTACTCATATTTATTTCATAGTGCAAACATTCCACAGGCATGCCAGCAATTCAAAGAGCAATTTATGTTTCACTACCACAAGTCAGCATCAGTTACCCACAAACAATGAAAATAAAACAAGCTATCGGAAAATCAGCAGGAAGCCTATTTCTGAATTAATCTCACTGTGTTCCGCTAGATTGCACTTCACTTTGAGAACTCAGGGGAAAAAAACAGCAAATCAAGTGTACCACAGCTTAAGAATTGTTCATATATTTGTATGGGGCTGCAGATACAGATAACTGGGGAGCTTTTGTTCCTGATCTTTCATTTTGCTTGTGCTTTAATGTTGTATTTAAAGCACAGAAGTTGTTTGTTTAATGTAACTCAAAAAATTGTTACAGATTACCTGGCAATCTTTAATCATATTTTTCATCCTGAAAATAATAATCACAATAGCAAAATCAAACATTATCAGGCTCTGAAGATGAATGTGAAATCAAAAATGCATTTTTGAAAAATGGGTCTTCAAACAAATAACTAACTAAATTGACTTAACAAGCACACGCAGGTTTTGTGACACTAATTTCTGAAGCTACTTTTTTACAATTTCTGAATTTTGAAGCCACAGTTTTCACCCATCCACTTTGCCACAACCATTCACAGACTAGCTGGGTTCTCTCTGGCTTCTATTATGTAACAAAAATGTCCCTGTGGTCACTTCTTCTGAGGATGACCTAGGTTTGCCTAGAGAGATGTCAGTGGACTTCCATTTTCCCTCCTGAATCCAAGCTAAAAAGTGACAGCCAAAAGAAAGTAAGCATACAGGCTGACAAAGGGAAACAGCAAACACACAGTTTCTGGGACAATATCCCCAAATTGCCAGCTGCTGATGCACCCAGTACCTGCCCATCAGGTTGCTGCACCCCATCCCCATCAACAATCTAGCAAGCAGAAAAGCTGCTTTCCCATCATCTCCTCTCTCACATTTCTTGCTTGCATCCCTATTCTGATCAGGGTGATCAATAATTTCTTTTTTAAAAAGCCCCATGTGAACTGTATGAGTTAGTAGCTTTTTAAGTCTTTTAATAACATGGAAAAGAAACAGCTGCCATGTACATAATGCAGGTTCTTGTAAGTCCACTTATCCCTCTTTAATGAGAAATTGTACCTTCCCAGCATCAGTGGTTTTACCAGATCTCCCCTAAAGCTAATATAGTTTCAGTAAACCCCAGCAAGTAATATGTAACTTAGAGAGCTACAATCACTTTACTAATGGATTTAATATGTATTTCTAATATCTTAAGGAAAAGAAATTGAAAACAGAGTTAATAGAAACCAGCAAGGGGAAAACATTAAATAATTTAAAATGTCATGTATATTATCTTATTTTTGAAGGATTAAAGATGAGCACTGAAGGGAACGTCTCAAAAGGAATCTTAGTTAGATATTGAATGCTTTCATGTACAACATTCAATTTCACCAGAGTGACACCAAGTAATGAGAATAAAATGTGAAATGTTTTTAAATTGCTAGACAACCTGAGAACAGAAAGAATTGGTATGTTGTAAATGTCTTTTCTCGCTTTGTTCAGTTCTGAATTACACTAGCGGAGAAACAGATCCAGAAAGCTTCAACACATGCAGGTTTACTCTACTGCAAGTGAAAGTCCTAAGTAGCCAGCTAATAAGAGCAAAGAAGTGCAGGGCTGAGAGGAAAAACTTGATGAGAGCTAACATTCAACAGCATTACCTTTATCTTCTCCCATCCATATCAAATAGGAAAGCAAGCAGAAGAACTAAAGGACTATCTCATCTTCACTGTTTTGAGAAAGATTTTGCAAGCTTAGCCTCAGACATTGCATAGGCTGTTAAAATGATTTTCCACAAAAAGTCCTTTCCCACCTGATGAAGAGATTTCTGTAATATGCTCTGCATGGGGCAACACTGGAATGTTGGTAATTTGCTTGCACACCTTGACACCCCACTCACACTGCAGTGTTTGTCATGGACTTCACATCTATCATTTTGCTCTAAAACTTGAAACAACTACCAAATGTCGTTTTAGGTAACTTATTTTACCTTGTAAAAGCCTTAAGGGACTGAAACCTACCTATCCAAGAGGTCAACTCCTCCTCCTCAGATACCTCAACAACTCAGACCAGCTGAGACACTGGAACTTGCAAACCCCAATTACAACTTTGGCCTTGGTTTTATTAAGAGGTTGAGGGTCAAATATGGAGCACACCCCAGTCTTGGCCCAGGTATACAAACCCCAAAGAATCTATAATATCTTCCTTGAAATTGCTTGCCCCAATGAATTTAAAGAACTATCAAAATTAAAAAGTAATACACATCACATGCATCTCGCATTCCAAACATCTTCACCAACTTTACCATCCTCATGTATTTTATTATGACATGTAACTTAATTATTAGTACTAAGTGTATTGCATTATTATTGTTTTATTACAGGCCTGTTAATTAAATAATTAATTAATATTAATTAAAAAAAATAACAGCTTCAGCAAATTGTAGTTATTCTTTTCTAAAATAGCCGTTCAAAGGAAACCTGAAGGTTACTTGGAGTCAATGTATTTCCACTATGCGGCTTTTTGACGTATTTTAATTTTCTTACACTGAAACATCCCATAAAATAGGAATGATCCATTATATCTACCTATGGAGTTCTAGAAACACATCTAGGCATATAAAATATGTCTTGCAAATATTCAGCTTCCTTGTACCTGTGAACAGCTCCACTTCTGAGGGTAACTTTTCCTGTAACCATTTCAAGAATGTGATCCCAGTGATTCAGTGTTTTCCTGGGAATGAGGAGGCGCACTGCAGGGCTAATAAGGTCTCCATTAGCAATCAGGCTGAAATAAAGCAAAGTAAAAGAACTTGGAGGAGCATTTTAAACAAGGCTCACCTGAAGTGAACACACTATCACCAGCCCTCCTGAAATGGCAATCCACTACGTGAAAATCCTACTTACAAAATAGTGTAGGGCTCCTGGAGAGGCTTTCGAAACCGGGCTGACACGGTGATCCTACTGTGAGTAACTGGCTTGACCTACAAGAACAAAACAATTAGAAATTATGCAGTCTTCACAGTCAGAAAAAGTTTACCCTGACCACCATCAGCAAGTGGGACAGCATATCTTTAAAGCATACATTTTATTCCATTCCAGCTTCACCTTCTACATAGCACACATAATTACTGCTGCAGGTTTATATGTGTGATGAATAACAAGCACAGCACAGCATACCACAGTGCACCATGGCACAATACACAGTTTGCACTGAGAAGACAGAATTGCATGGACAGCTTTGGTTGTCCTACAGATCCAAAGAAATCCTCCCAAACACTGTTCTTGCTGTCTCAGTCTTTATTGCTTATAACCATGGTGGACACAATTTAAGTATCTTCTCTTTTTAACAATAAATGCCATTGCAAGATCTGTCTGCTATTATAACAATTACTTTTGGTCTTGTACAGGCCTTTAATCCAAATCCATCAGTAATTTATAAAGGTTCTTGAATACTTGGCTTATTTTACAGCAATGACTCAAAAGTGAGGTGAATTGTAGATTTTTAGGTTTCAGAATAATACATAGGCTACTTAATTGCCAGCATTATTCCCTGTACTCTTTTGAACAGATACAGCATTGAGATCAACATTAATCTCGTTATTCTGAACAGAAAGTTAAAAAAAAGAAAAGGATAAACCCAAAATCCAAAATCATTAGGAAGATTTTTTTAATTCTTTATCATTAGCAAATAGAAATAGGGTGTTAAACCTAAATAAACATTCAAAAGTTATAGTACATGCATTAAAAAGCTGGCTACATTTCTAAAAAAATACCATAAAAACTTAGAGGATTAAATAGCCAGCATGCAGAGAGATGTGCTTTCAAATACATGTACAAAGTTTATTTAAACAGGCAATTTTCCAGTTACTGTGTAAAGCAGTCTAAGGACATGGTATGTTGCAGTTTTATCACACTCTTTACTAACTTAACCAGTACTTCTCATTTAATTGGTGGGAAATGATCTGTACTCCAGTGCTTTTAGTCTTTGCTTGGATTTTCACACAAATTCATTTAGTAATGACTGGAATGCTTTCCAGATCTTTCTCTTGCATACAGTGAAAAGAAAGGTGCTCAACCTAGCAGATGTTCCAAACCGGCTAAATTATTATTTTTAAATAATCAAATCTGACTTCCCATATGAGTCAAAGAATGTCACACAGCAAATTCTGCACTAAGCATATAAATTCTGGAGGTCAGAAAGCAAACTCAGGAGAAAAGGAACCAACAAAAGCAATACTGGCACTCCTTAGGATACAATAATTTCAAGTAAAATTCAACAACAGGTAAATCTGTTGAACAAAATCTGTCTTCAATGTCTGCTGAAAAAGAAGCATAGTTCTTCTGACCTCAACTCACTTCAGATTTCTGCATTTTTCAAAGGCCTTTGTGAGCTGTGTAGCCCTCTCAAACATCAGTTTTTGAGAGAGTCAGAGGACATAAAAGCCCACAGTGGTCATGGATGGAGAAAGGCAGAATCAGCCTTTGCACAGCTACATAGACTAAGAAGACTAAACAGAAACAATCAACCCCAGAAGGGCACGGTCATTTGAAGCTCAGTGCAAAGTGATATTTTGACCAGAGACATCTACAAGAGGAGAGGCAGGAAGAAAGATGTTACTACTGCACTGTGCCAGCATTGCTCGCAGACCAGACTAGGAAACAGACTCCTGGCATGGCTGGGGCCCTTCCCTTTACACAAACAATTCACAAGCCATTTCCATTTTCTCCTTAAGATCTATTTTGTACATGCATGCTCGTTTTGGCCTCATACAAAGAAAAATTTTGTACTAGACTGTACATAAGCTATGCACTAATGCTTGAGCTAATTGCAGTTCACCATCTTGCTGTTAATCCCAGTGTGATCTGAATCAGGTGGAAGATTCACACCTCCTACTACAGGCTTGGAAAGAGAACAAGAGTTTGTTATCATACAGCTCATTAGGGGAGGCAAAGACATTTTTTGAGAACTGCCAAAATAACTTAGGAGCTCAGCCATTCTTGCAGAAACATTTGAAGTATATTCTTCAGAGCATAACTGGTCATTTATGTCATCAAAATCTGAAATGAAAATTTACTGGAAAAAAAAGAAAATACACCTTAAACTGAAACATCTAAAAACATTTCTATTGCTGCTGTCAGCCATTAAAGGTTTATTTTCTCAGTGTGAGCAATCTAATAAAGAGCTTCAGAATACAGGAGGAAAAAAGTAACTTTCTAACAGTTATGCTACTGGAGGCTAAGACAATACTGATTTACTTCCATAGCATCAGGCCCTGATGTTTAGGCTCCAAACACAGGTTTTGGGAGCTACTGAACCTTGGATGCCCTTACACCTTTCTTTGTAGCCAGAACAATCCTCTATAAATTATCCAATAAATAAATAGTAAAAAAATTGATTCCACATCCATTCCTGATGCTCACTTAGGCTGCTCAAGTTCTCCCACATTCTCTACAAACAGTGCATCAAACTAAGTTCTCTGATGAAGCCTGCAACACTCAGGTTCCAGCGCTCTACACCTTACAGGAACAGCTAGAAAGTATTCACTAAGTATAAATGAACCCTTAAGGACAGTACTAGCTTATTTATTACTGTTACTATTACTTAGTTGCTCCTGCAGGCTGATAAAACCACTAATTTTGGTGTAGGCTCCTCAGAAGGCCATCAAGTGATTACACATAGCTCAGTCACAAGACCCTGGAGAAAACAATAACCTGACAGATGCTAGGAGCTCATTTATTATTTGAAGGATTGTATTTCTGCCAATAATAGATACTGAGGCATCAACTTTGAAATTTGTCTTTTGGATTGCTCTCAGAGGATCATTAGTATTTCTGGCAGCCTTCTGCAGCCTTACAAGTTTAGGCTTGTTATTAAACAAGCAAACTGCAGGGGATTATAACATTACCAGCTTGAGCCAAGAATAAATATTTGTTTGTTCTACCTAAACACGGCCTAAACTGGAACAAAATATAAACTTGCATTGTTTATCTACGCCAATAATACATTTGATAAAGTGAAACTACAAAAATCAGTGCAAGAAAGTATGCTCTGAAGTTATGTTTTGTAAGGATCACACTACACTGTGATTAAAAAAAAAAAGTAAGAAAAACTCCACCCTTTCCATATTATATGCCTTTCTTCTTATTAAGCTGACTGTTCTGCTCACAGAGTTTAGAATAACTTCCATCTGATCAATGTTAAGCTATTTGTGGTTATAAAAAGCAAGGTACCTAACTTCAAAATACAGAAGTATGCATTAACAAAAGATCAAGTGCTCAGCCACAGTAAATCAATTTGGTCTCTTTGAAGGATATGGAGTTCCACTAAACCATCCCAGTGGAAGACCTGAGGTCCAGGGTTTAATTAAAGGATACAGAGTTCTGCTATTGTGTTTGTAGGAGGCACCACAGTGTTGCAGTGTCTAGAATAGTCTGACCCCTCTGGCACTGCAGAGTTACATATTAACAACAAAGTGGTCTTGGGTGAAAGTTTGTGCTTACATTAAAAGACCAGCATCCCTAGCCCCCTAACCCCTTTATTTTCTTTTCATTTCACCAGTCACATTCTCTGATGATGTAAATCAGCACTTTTCCATTTACGTCAGCAACTGCAAGCAGATTTACATTATTCAGTGGTCTGACCCCATTATGATTTTATCTTTAAATTTTGTACATTTTCAGTTTGTTTGAAGAGACCCACTTAAGGGCAGCTTCCATTTCCTACTGACAAACATTGCCAACAATTAATAATTTATGATGAGATACTTATCTGAGGTATTACCTGACAACACACAGCAGCAACATAAAGTGTCCAGGGGAGGAAGGAGAAACTCAAAGAAAACTTTATGTAAGCAGAAAGCAATCAATCCAGTGAGAATTTGTATGGCAACAAGAGCTGCACACACGGGAAAATACACCACGGGAATGGTGCTCCCCATGAGAATAGGTTGATATAGAAATATGCCATTCTTAGCTTTTCTTTTCCTTTCAGTGTTCATTAAGCAATTAGATGTATGCTAAATACAGAGGTCTGGCAGCACTTTCACAGTGCTGCCATGAATACCTATACCAGTTACCCATAGCTAAGAAATGGTAGCACTAACTTATTTATTTCCTTTCCTTACCAGAAGTGTCCTCCCATCAAAGGGGGAGCTGCATGATTTACAGGATAACATATATTTACAAAGCCACACTGGACAGCAACAAAGCTAGAGTCAAAAAATGTAATGTGCCTGAACCAAACGCTCGGTGATGCTTTTATCTGTAGGGATTTAAGAGCTGGCCTTTCTTGTTGCTACCTGTGTAGTCCTGGGTTCTACGAACATCTTACTCATTACTCACATGACTTTATAACTAACCTTTTGAAGCTTTAAATATTTCAACACAATGTCACATTCCAAAATTATCAGCTCATGCAATGAGCCATGGCCTTGCCAGTTTGTTACAATGGCCTGTAGTGGTTTGTTAATCAATGTGCCCAGGAAAATTAAGAACAAATATTTACATTTCCCTGGGGTAGAACTGCGGTCAAAAGAACCAAAACCCCATTGATACACACCATCACCACCCTGTGATGTAAAAGAAAGGAATGTTCAAGGTTCAGTGATCAAACCCAAACTAGAACAATAAGTTTTCTAAAGCTATTACAGCACAGGAAATGTTACCTATTTCATAGAAACATGACTTTTTTTTTTTTTTAATGGACATTTTTTACACATTGACTAAAGTTGCAGAGTCAAACTCACTGAAGCATTTGCCTAGTACAAAATCATTTCAGTTTTCCTATGAAGTAACTAACCTGGATAATCCACATTTCCCCTGGCTACTTTGCACTGCTAGATGGTACTCTGGATAGTACAAAACAGCCTTGAGCCAGAGATTATGAGCTTATCTACTGATGTGGACATAAAGCAACTCTCAAACTGCTATTTACTGAGCAATAGGATACAAGACCACAGCTGCACACAAACTTCTCAGCCCACATAAAACATGGATGAGCTGGAAATGAGCTATTCCACAGCAGACAATCGTGTAGTGACTAAGGGAGCCTTCTAGACTGCAAAGCTCCTACAAAATTCCCAGAGTTTAAAACCAACCTGTTCACCTGCAAGGTAAATCACCCTCCTTTTCAGCCATGATAAGTGAAATGGTGCATCAGTAAATCTCACCTTAGCTAATTACACCCTGGAAAGAAAAAAAATTCAGTCTAGACCCGCCAGTTTTAGGATATTGGACTAGTGGCCGAATCTTCAGCTGGGATAAGTCAGACAATGGCATGGCCTTACCCGCCCAGAAACTTAGCCTGTGCAATACTCCAAAACAGATCACGTCTGTGTTCCCTCTGAATCCCAAGAATAGATCCCATTCCTTCTCTGAGTTGCATGATGCTGTACCCACACTGCTTGCAACACACACAATGATGGCATCAATAATACGGAGTTTATTCAAGAAAAAGAGATCCTGATTTTAATTTCTGACACTGATATGATAGTGACAATTCTGAATCTGACTGGTCATGCCTCTCACAGTTTATGTATTTTCCTCAAATTCCTTAGACTAATTAAACCAAAATCTCTGGCCTTTACAGCTCATCAGAAGGACCTGAGGCTAGGAACAGTCAAAAGATAAAGAACAAAAAAAACAACCCCCCCAGAAAAATATTAGTTTTTCTTCACCGTTTTTAATCAAAGGCAAAAGTTGCTAATGTTTCAAGTTAGTCAATTTAATATACAGCAACAAAGTATTAACAAGACTAACACACACCTCATTAAAACCTTCAGTACTGGCACCTCTTCACTTGCTCCCAACCTCCTCACAGGCCAGGAGGACCAGTTACCCTACTGAACAAGGCATGTGTTAATCAAGAAAGAGAACAACTTTCAAGTTTCAGATCAAACTCAATAAACACCATGGAATTCTCCAGTAGCATAAACCAAAGTCTTTCTGCTGCTCAAAAATTCACTAAATCCATTTGTAAGCAAGCTGCTAATCAAAATACTTGAAACTGTACAGTTCAGGTAATACAGAAGTATATAAAGAGAAATTTTATGCATCCATACTTCGAATAAGGAGAAAAGGGCACAGCTTATCTTCTAACTGATGTCTGGGCAGTTCTCTGATTCCTCCTGGTATTAGGCTGTGAACACTCAGGAAGAGTATTTGTTTTGTATGTCTTGTTATGCTAATTATGTTACCAGGATACTAAATACCAAACAATGGCATATCACATTTAACTATTAAAGATGTTGCTCAGGAGATTAAGGACATATATCACATCTTTTTAACTTTGCATTTTAACAGTCTTATTCCTTTTAATACACTTACAGCAGAATTACTAATTAATTTAGCATGAGAAAATGAGAAAATTCTTGCCCAGTCTGTGACACCAGCAGTAGGAGAAACCAAATGGGTCAGATATGGAGTAGCAAGAGGGTTTAATTTTGGATTCTGGCAAAGGAATATGAAGCGGACCTTTATATACAACTTGCTACCAGCCATACAGTATTTTGTGTTTAGCAATTTTGGGTAGCACAAATAATGTTTGACTTTTTTAATCCTTAGGAAAGAAGCTGGAAAGAGTATCTTACGTAGTTACATTGTTTTGACATCAAAAGGCTGTAATTTGCACAGCCTGGGATCATTTCTAGTATCTATTCAGTGCCTTTTACAAAACTATCTTCTGTACAGAGAAAATATCCATGAACCGTTTCTAACTGACAGTTAGATGTCAAAGTGAATCAACAACCCAATAATTGAAAAATGACAAGATTTTCCTTATGATTAAACGTGCATGTTGTCAAACATGATAAATAGTAGTTTTGAAATAAAAAATAATTATAGCTACTGTGATTTTTCATGAGAAGGTACTTGAAAAATAATTACTCATGTTAAGTTAGAAACGAGGTATATCCAGCATGAATATACCAAAATACTTTGTGAAACCAAGACAACATCATAAACTACCAAAATGTAATTTTTACAGATAAGTCCAGACATACTATTGCTGAAAGATGAGTGGCGACTTTGTCAAGCAACAAAGGACGAAGAAAAACAACTGACATAAATGGTACTGGAATAATTTAATTTTGAAATATGCAGGAACAGAGGGAAATGCAGGATTTGCAAGTCTACAAAATACTTTTATAGCATCATCTTAGATGCTTTTGGGGAAAATTTCAGTGCTAACTTCATATCTACCAAGTCTTAAGCATTGTATTTTCACACTCTCCTGTCATGGTACTCACCTCTCCTGTCAGCACAGGACAACAGGGAACCTTTCCTGTCCCAGGACCTCACCAAGGACACAGTGGCCAACTGACCTACACTGAGGTTTGCCAATCAACTATGTCTGATCCAGAAGACCCCCAGAAGTTTGTTAGTGATGGGCTGTACCTGGAGACCACCAGTAGAAGACATTCTGCCAGTCACATTTTCACTCTGCAGTCCCACTTCATCACAGGCACAAACATGTCCTGTGAAGCTCCCTAGCAAGCAGAAGTGCTTTACTCAACGTCCTAGGCCACGTCTGTGTCATCCAGAATGTTACCAACGTGAGAAGTGATAGGCACTGGATCAGAAAAAGAAGTTTTAAATTTTAGAAGTGTTCAGACATCCACTCAAATCCTTGGGATCAGTTGTGGGCTGGATATTTTCTGAGCCTGAGAACTGCTGAGCTCTTCCCAAGGGAAACTTTTGAACAGTTTTCTTTTTCCCAACACAACCTTGTGTAAACAATATTCCTTTCCCATAACAACAGGTGTTTGCTATTTCTGTTACTTAGCCAATGGGAGAAATGTCAGTCCTATGGACCAATAACGTGCCTTTTTAGCACAGCATGTTATAAAAGGGATGAATGAATTGTAAATAAAGCTTTCTGATTTCTACTGCCTTCTGACTGGAGTCAAACATCTTTATTTAGTGTCCTATTGCAACAATCAGTAATTGTTTTCACTAGGGAGAGATGTTTTGCGGTGTATGCAGATACAAATATGCTGAGCATACATGCAGGAAAGCTTTGAGGAATCTTCACTAATCCTCTAAAGAATCATTCAAAAAATCATTGATTATTCCATTCAAAAAATACTACAAATGTGAGCACACCTAAACCAAATGATAAGACAAGAAGTTGCAATATAAAAGGAGTCATGGAACAATAAGATAAGTTTAGGTAAAACAGTGCAAAAGTGATTTATCACTGGGAAAATGTGACATAGTTGTGTCATAGCTGCCCACACAATCACCTTGCCCTAGAAGTCCAGGAGAAAAAGTGAAGTGCAGACAAAAAACCTCAATGTTCTTATCATCTAAGAAGATCAAACAAGGGCAAATATGTCAGAGTAGAGTAGCTTACTGTCAGCATACTATGGCCTTCTGATAACAGATGCTGCCCCATACAGACAGTATAACCTTCCTTTTTTCTTTCAGTTTTCTTTCAGACTGATTCTTCAATATCAAAACACTTCTGCTTTTCTGGGGTACCTGTAATTCTTTGCTGCTACAATATCACACAGCAAAGTTCATTTACCTCAGTGTGTTCAAAGACTAGTTGGTTATAACAAGCCAAAGAAGGAAGGAGGTTTCAGCTGAACATACTTTTATGAAGCAAAGAGAGTTTAAAATAAATAGCTGCCAAAGAGATTTGTGAATACAAAAGCTCAGTTGATTCCTCTTCAGCTTGTCCAGCCCCAATGGCAAGTAAAATTTGTCTTTTTGAGTACAGAGGGAGAGACCATCTAGATCCGACAGTGTTTAGAGAAATATAAATGTCCATACTTTCCACATTACAATTGGAAAACAACATTCAGTGGCTTTTAAAAACAAATCAGCTTATAATGAACAACTGGTAATTCTGCTGGTCCGTATTTTCTCAAGAGATTAATTGTTAGATTCCTCAAGCACATCATTTAATGTGCATTTGGATTTGCACATCAGCTTTGGTACAAAAGGGATCTCTCTTGCAAAACAAGAAGCTCAGTTGCCAAAAGAAGTGATGCATGGAAATATACCTGAGAAAGAGTTTGTAACAAAGCTTCAGCTTGGATCAGGATGAAATCTTTCTACTATTTTGCCTACCAGTAACACAAGTGTTAAAATTTTGAGATGTATTATCACAGCATGATGGCTCTGCCAGGGGATTTACACCATATCTTGAGCATCAATTTTTTTCTTGCTTAATTCTAGTTTGACACACATTTTCTAGTTATTTGCAAATTTAAAGTAATTGAGATGCTGCCTTGGAAGAACAACATTAAAGTGCTCCCAAAAGCAGATGTCAGGCATTTAGCAGTTTAACTAACACAAAAGAAAACATACAGCTGCATACAAATACAGAGTGTACAGCTGCTGCATAAAGTTTTCTTCATTTTGACTCCCTGAACACTAACTAACCAGGATCAGAAATAGATATTTGTAATTGCTTTAGTGGAGAAAATGCCAAATTACATGTGCTTGATAACAATCAGAATTGATACCCTTGTACTTAACCATGATAGGAATATTGCTCCCTCTCTTGGTCTACAACAAATCCAGGGTTTTGATCTCTAAGTGAACATCTGAAAAAAAAAGTAAAACCACGACTTGCTGCCTCATATCATTTTAACAAAAACTAATTTAAGCATTAAAACTTATGTTACTAGTCCCCTGGAAGTTCATTCCCATGATTAAATTATTAGGGCATGAAGACAATTGCGTTATTCGTAAGCCCAGATAAAAATCTGTAGACTATCAATGCGTTTCATCTCATTTTTATGACTCCTCTCTCCAAATAAATCAATCATGTTAAAGTTCAATTCAGCACAGGGATTTAAGCTCTCCACAGGGAGACAGTGGAGATTGAAAACATGAGTCAAATATGAAGAAGAAAGCTGAGATAATGGAGGGTTTATACTGGGTTACTTCAAAGCCCTGAGAAATGGCTGAAAGTGTTAAGATACCATACAATGAGCACTGATTCCAGACAAAATAATAAAAGCCTTTTTTTATCAAACATGCAACTGTAAGTAAAAAAACCTCACCACTTCTACAACTACTTCAACTGCACAGACTTTCTGTTATATCAAAAATCTTTAAGGACTTACAGCAAAATAATCAGCCTTAATACCATTTTTTTAAAAGCAAGGCTGTAGTTGTACAGATAACTATCCAACTAAGAATAAATTTACAGGGTAATTGTAGCAGCATATCAACTCTTCAACTTGAATTTGATCTTCCTGTTCAGTGAGCCCACCCAAAAAATACAGGTGACAAGTTATGCTCAATTAAAAAAATTGTTGTATTTTATAGCCCCTGTATAAAAAGTATCTGAGTATCACAGTAAAGGTCATTAGGGCAATTTTGAGGATCTTCTAGTACAAGGTGTCCTACTGTGAGAAGACACCTGCTACACAAACCAATGCATTGCTGAAATGTGGTAGAAGAATTTGAAAAACAAGTGAGCTGATGTTTCTTGTGAGACAGAAGTTGTCATTCCAATGTTTGTTGGGAGTCACTGCTACCTCCATACACAATAAAACTATAAAAATAATGCAGAGCCACACATCTCACACAGATCCACATATAATGCTTTTTGAAGCTTGAAGTCATCTCCTCTGACTACAGCATAAGTGCTGTTGAAAAGAAACAACTGATCTTGGCAAATTATGGACTAGAACTACTTACAAGTTTACACTGGCATTTTCAAACAAAAATGTCCCTTCTTCAGAGGAAATACCAAGTTTTGAAGAAAATTTGCTGGTCCAAAATTCCCAAAATTCTCATTCCTACCATTTTTTTCTGCAAGTACAAATCTCCCTTAGGTTTACAACCAGATTCAATTAAGATAACAGGAAATCTTTTTTCTTACTGAGTTTTTAACTGGATGTGGCAATTTAGAAAGCTGAGCAGAAGACAGTAAACATATGCTCAGAGCAACCAGAGTAATAATCACTGAATAAATATGTGCAGAATGGTAGATAACTGTATTGTTATAAAATTAAATAAATGTATATTAAAAAAATCAGGCACGAATGCAGGCATGTCACTAACATAAACTGCAGGCTAACTTCTTTAATATTTCAGCCATCCTACCTCATTATTGACTTCAGCAGTTTTTTTCTTTGTTTCTCCAATATCCAAGTAGCTGTGGAAAGAAAACACATTTGATTGTTTACAGGAGCATCTAACTTACACAACACAAATATTCTACACCTCTTTTCATACATGAAGGTTTTAAAATGTGTTAGGCTTCAAAATAACAGAAAAAGTAAGTAATTATTAATATTAATTAAGTCAATATAAATCTTCAGGCTAGCCCTCTGGGCAAAAATAAAAGACAGGGGAGAAGCAACCACCTACCTTCAAATCACTGGTGATTAGAACAGATCATCAATAACCCCCTTGTCAAAAAGAAGCTCCTATACAGCTGTGAGGTGGATCAATAACTCTCAACACAGTATCACCTTACCAGAAGCACATCATCACCTTACCAGAGTATTCAAAGTCATCATCTTGCCTCTGAGTTTCTCACAGTAAGTCTCTGATAGATTTAAAGCTTTCCTGCACACCTGAGTTTAACTCAGGGCATCAGCTAAAGTTTAAAAGGATCTTTTACACCACTTGTGTTTCAATAGAATGTGGACACATCTGAACAGTCCTTTCTTGTGGCTGGATGAACCATTAGTAGCTTCATAATTATTTTAAGGATAAAATACAAGCTTCAACTGAACGAGCAAACAAAATACATCTATTTGGACATTATTATGTCATCCTTGTAATGTTCCCTGATCTCACTTCCAGTGGGAAGGTGCTTTTCCAGGTATTTCAGACCAGAAGACCTTATTTGAGAAGTCAGGTACACCTAAAGCCAAGCATCACTGCAGGCTCACCAAAAGACCTCAGATCTCAACACATCTGCAGCTCTTCAGTAATGTCACACACTGTAGTTAATAACTGGAATCATATTCATTTGCCAGAAGAAACTTTCCTCCTTGACCAAATTTAAGAATTCATGGGACTTGAATGAAGGTGCAAAAGCATCAAAGAGGAAAAAAAAANAAAAAGCATCATTCTTTCTTTGAAGGAATGGCAATCATTTATCAAGGTACCACAGAATGGTCACAGGGATTGCAAAATTTTCGTTGTGAGGGAACAGTAAGACACAGGAAAGCTTCCAGGCCATGCCTGAAAGTGCATGCCAATGTTTTGAAAAAGGTAAGTGCAGCAACATAGGATAACATTTTTTAAAGCCTCGTGTTTAAAAATAAATAGTAACAACTCTCCCAAGCTCTCAGTATAAAAAAGAAGGAGTTCTCTTTAAACCAAAACCAAGATGTCTTACAGTCTGCAAGACTGAAAAGAAGTAAGTGCCTCAGGCAAAATGGTTCCAGCAGCCTGTAATAACACCTGCTGACTGTGGTTCTTGTTTTTCAACCTGAGAATTACTTCACCTAGAACTAAGAAAAGTGACTAAGAAAAACAAATACATAGTCAAAGGTTTAAATTCACTGTGCAGAAGTCTGGGCATTCAGTCATCAAATTTCAAGGACATGCAAATCTGAGAAGTTCTAAATGGGAGCAAAGCCTTTTTTTCTTTTTTTTTTCAGATGATAACACCCAAAAAAATTCTACAAAATTAGTCTCACTTACTAAGAAATCAGAAATACTTTCAAACTATGGCTAGCCAAGCCACAGATAAAACTACAGCATTGTTTGAAAAGACACAGCTGGAAAGAGGACAATCTACCATTGATGAATGAACACACAAGTAAATGGGCAAAGGAAGGAGGATGAGGGAGTAGCATGCTGAAAAAGACCTAAAAATCGAAACCAGGTCCAGTATAGACAGTCTTATTTCAGGAAGCTGAGAACTGGGGAAGAACTCCCCAGGGGTGTAGATGACATGTGCATTCTCACTCATCACTGCAATAACTACAATATACCAACACACCTTACCACATACACACCAAAAAAGGGGGTGTTAACTTAGCATACCTCTAAATGACAAAACAAGCTGGAAAACTTACAAAAATTACCAACACTGACTAAAAATTCCTTCATTAAATAAAATTTCTACATTTTTTTCTAAAATCAGAATTTCTAAATGCTGATTGTTTTATTTTACTTAAAAATTATTCAGCAGTTTATCTAGAATATATGCCCTCAGAGTTATCAATCTCAAAATGTTAAAAGTCGGGGTTTGGCTCATGTGCTAAAGGTGAGCGCAGTTTTGTCGAATTCACTGTGAACAGGAATGAGAAACATTCACTTCTCGGTGTAAGGTGCCTGAGAAGAAACAAATGCACTGCTTGAAGCTGAGCAATGACACTTTCAACTTCTGCTACTCCTTGGATACTTTCTCCATTACACTCCCCCAGCTCCCACATATCTGTGCCACAAGACTCCATTTCAAAGCTCAGCCCTGCATAGTCTATCATAGCAATGAATATGTCCAGTAAGAATCACTAGGGGAAAATAATAACAATAACAACAATAACAATAATAACAATAACAATAGTAGTAATAATAATAATAATAATAGTTTAAAAAATAGTTCTTGCTGCCATCAGATGAGATTCACATCCTTTAAGGCAGATGCTTTGGACAGTCACACTGTAACTGTTTACCTGTGACACATTACACAAACATGCACACTTTTCTTGGTAATTCCTCCACTTCCTTCCAGGAAACTGTTCCTCCCAACTAACCCTTCCTCTCCTCTGACTCTTCTGCTGAAGTTGCTTCCCTAATTAACATTCTGTCTACAACCCAATTAAGAACAACTTCAACATTAAGCCCTTCAGCTTGTCTTTAGTGCTCATAAAAGCACTGCCAACATTTCCAGCACTATGTAAGCAAATACTAATAAGTGAACAACTCCAATCTGAATGCAGAAATGGAATGGATCTCAAGTCATCCCATTTATCCTCTCTAATGCACAGGACTAGGACATATTATCAAGGGATATATAAAACAGCCTGATTTTACCCAGTCCTTTAGGTTAGCTTTTCTTAAAGTAAAGCTTTTCTTTGTTGGCCCCTTAAATAACTAGGTACCCTGTTGCATGTTGCAACCATAAAAGTCTGAAAAAGTCTCACCATAAAACTCTGACCATAAAGTGTGAAAAAAAGAAATGTTTTTCCCCACACAATATAAATCTGGGGTTCCCAATTCTCTAAACAGTGAGGGCTAAAGCCAAACACTTCCTTACTTGTAGCCTATCAAACACAAAACACATTTAGGGAGGTGTAATACAATGTGCTGATAACTGACAATCTTAAGTCATCCAGAGAACCAACCACAGGATTTAATATCAAAAAGAAATGGTAGATACCTCTTAGAGTTGAGCACTGCATTTGACATGGAAAAGAGTGGGTACTGTTAGAAAAGGGCTTTTATTTAGCCTGCCATACATATTTCTCTCTGGCTTTCCCACTGAAGTGCAAGAAGCTTCAATAAATATTTAGAAGCAGCTAGCAACAGAAATGGTAAGGGTGATGACAGAGATCCTGTTCATTACCAAGAGTTTTGTCCTGATACATAATGAGTCACTAATGAGCTCTCCTGAAAAATATAGTGTCCTCAGCTCTACAGAACCAAGATGACAACGACACTGTAAAGGTGGTAGTTGATGATATAAATTCTCAAACATCTCCAGCAAAGGATTGTAAATTTTGAGATTTATTTCTATAAATTCAGCTGTAGGAAAAATACACACAACGACCAAAAGATATAATAGTCAATTGAGACCATGAAATTCACTGACGGAATTCAGAATAGTAACTGATCACATGCAGAGCCACTCTGGAAACATACCTAAAAACCCAGACCTCCCTCACATTATTCTCCCAGTGACTCACTAGAAAACAGAGAAACTGGCAGCTTAATTCTTGGTGTCCAGGTAGGAAAAGGAATGTAAATAGTCATCTTTTAAATACCAGGAGGGACATTAAAAGGCCATATACGTACCTAAAATGAACAGAAGTGATGGAGACTCAGGTGGGTAGAATACTTTATAACTTTAAAAAAAATAAACAAGAAAGGAAGTATTGGGAATTGAATTTCCAGGCTCATCAACTTCGTGGCAGGACTGTCAACACTCCACCTTTTACTGCTTTCACCCTCTTACCCCTGAGCACAAATACTGATACTGGCCCTTCAGCTAAGCAGACACCACAACAAGAAGTCATTCCTGCATGTCCTTCGGGTTGAAGGGCTATTTCTCCTTTTCTACTGTCATGTCAAGGAGTTGTCTCTATTCAACTCATGGCATGAATATTCTTTCTGGGGCTCATCTTTAAAGCTCTTTCTTCTTTTGGCCTGGGTCACGGCTTCTAAGTTCTCTTTCCACAACAGCTAGTAAAAGGGTCAGGGATTGTCTGAAGCACTGCCACAGTGGCAAACCCCAAACGCTGCTATTAATTTCTGTATTAATCTTACATTTCAACCACTCACTTGAGTTTCTTGAAAGCCTCCCTGCCACCAGCCACGTACTGCTCCCCACTCTGAAGCTCCTCCAGCTGCCGGACACGATGCCCACCCCGAGGGGTATAGATGTTTCGCACAGCTCCAAAGGGCGCCTGCACCCCGCCCGTCACCTCTTTCAGGAACACATCAAAGTTGGACACTTTCTTCTCGTGGATGACTATGCGGCGCCCCGGGAAGAAAGGGTCCCCGTTGCGATACACCAGCACGCTCTTCACGGTCGGCTGCGAGAGCCACGACGCCTTTGTGCCAGGACTCGTCATGCCGCTGGCTCCGTGCGCCCCGCGCTGCCCGAGCCGCCTGCACCTGTTTGCCCGGGAGAGGCTCCTGCCCGGTAACCCCTCTGGCCCTGTCACCGCCCACGCCGGGCACACGGGCACACCTCCCGGGGAGCGGTCGTGGGTCGCCGGGACTGGGCACAGCCCTGCAGCCTGTACAGGGCCCTGCAGCCTGTACGCGGTGGCTCCTCCCCGGCAACCAGCGCGCTGCTCCGGGCGCCGGGGGAGCTTGGTGCGGGGAATGCCAACCCAAGCGGAAAAACGCGGCGTGACAGCACAGCAGGGACACGGACTGGCGGGGACCCGCAGCCTCGGGGGCCTTTATCCTCCGGCTCTGCCATGACGGGAAGCCCCACCGCTCGGCTTTCCTCGGGAAACTTTACCCCGCGTGTGCTCGGCCTCCCCGCCGGGCAGCCAGGCGGGAGCCTGCCAGGAGCCTGCCCGGCCCAGAGCCACCGCGGCGAGCAGGGCGAGGGGCGGCGTGCCCAGAGGCGGGGAGAGGAGGCCGCGGGGGCAGAGGGAACGGGATCCGAACGAGGGAGAGAGGGAGACCCCTGCTCTGCCTCCTCCTGCCCGACCGCCACCTGCTCGCACAAGGGAAGGAGAAGCGGCGGAGCTGCCCCGAGCGGGGAAGCGGCGGCAGCGGGAAAACGCCGAGGCGGCGCGGCGACCCCACCGCACTCTGGGACACCCTGGGGACAAGAAGCCGGAAAACCTGAGAGAAAGTAAAACACACGTGCCTTCAATTCAAATATAATTCTTTAACAACCTCTTTTCCTCGCCGATAGTCTCAAGTCTAAAAACTTACTAGACCTTCCTACGTGAATTTGCGTAGTGTACAGTAATTACTGTCTTTACAAATGGGTTTTAACATGCGGGGTGGAAAGAATTTTCTTCCCTTTTATCTTACCTCCTTTGATGGGAAAATTACCCCCCTGCTGTGAGTTACAACAGAGCAGTTAACCATTACAAAAAGAGCAATTTCAGGGTGAGGGCAGTCAAACATGCTACTGTTATTGGTTAACAGCTGAAGTTCCCCACTTGCTGCTGGTCTGCTTGGAACTAATAACGGGGAGGACCAAGCATTTACCATCCTCGAATTAATGCTGTTTAACACTGAACTACTGTAACCTGAAAGGAAATTTTTTGTTATTAAACATATGCTTTTGAGTAAAAAACCCAAAAATGTTGATGATCCTCACACTGCTTTGCATTCAAGTAGTGATATGTCAACTATCTGCTATTTTATACCAGATCCTACCACATTTAGCGATCTTAGGTCTGTCTAATTTGTAGTCACACATCTTTTACGTATCTTTTACAACCACAGTAAGACACTGAATATTTTGTTGCTGCACCCATTTTGACATTTTTAATACTTCAGAATACTTTTTGTCTTTACCTGTGGTCCTGCTAGTTACAATCACTTTGTGGATAAAAGATCCCTTAGATGGTACCAGAGCACTGCTCGCCTTAAAGCAGCCCAAAATTGGTGAACAAAATCCTTGTTTTCCATGCCACCTAAGTGCAACCACTGACCAAAAGTTAAGAGAAGGTTAGACCCTTCAGTCCATAATAGTGCCTTGAACCATGACTATTTGCTCCACCTAGCTTTTCCAAGGTCTAACCTTTTATTCCCATTATTGTTTCACTTTGTAAGTAATCTCCTATCACATTCTCAACAGCAAGGAGACAAGCTGCTGAACCCACTGACATGATTAAGATGAATGCAGAGACACATAATCTCTTTATGACGGAGCAACATGAGACCTCTCATCTTACATGAGGTTGGTGCATGATGTCTGTCAGGTCATGTGTCAGGATCCCCTGAGGTCACATAAGGAGCATAACACACCATAATGCTGGGGGATGTGATCGGAGCAGAGCCATGGCATGGTGTAGCATCTAACAGGGTCACTTTTTCTGCACCAGAATGCTGTCAGGTCTCTGCCATTTCAGCACCAGGAAAGATTTTGCAGCTTGTTGCAGGGCCTTGTCAGCTATGCTCAGTGACAGCAAACATGAAGTCATGAAGACCAAAATGTCCTAGCGCTGAAGAAATGACCAACAAAATGAACAGAGTGGAAAAGGACAAAGTTTCTAAACACAGAATGAAATTCAGCTTATTCTATTGCACACCGTGCTGTGAATCACACTTAATAACTGCACCACTGTGCAGCTTATCAGAAAATCATACTAAGCAATAGCAGCTAGTTTATTCCCAGCTCTAAGTCTGAAGTAGCCAGACTGTCTGCAGTGGCAGTTTAAAGCATATAAATACCAAGTGGTTCAGCTCATGTGCACACACTAGGAGAAGCAAAATACTGATGCAGTTGTAAATTTTAAAGTCCATGTTATAGTAAATTCATCTACTTGTTCAATTGCCAGATGGAAAACTCCTTAGAATACCATGATCAAGCGTTTTTGCTTTAAAAAACACCTTAGACAATCACAGTTTGAGCTACAGCTTTTGATCACACAGGTCCTGTCCAACAGTATCCTTGACACAGGCAAGAGGCTGAAGGATTATGTAGGGAAAAGGATTTAGCAAACCCCTAGAGGCACAAAAGGAAATAGTTATCCATGGGAAAACTAATTTCAGTGGGTTACCTTAACTAAGGAAAAGGTTGAAAGATACCTTTCATGTGGTCTTTATATAGGCGAATGAAAGTGAAGTCATCCTTCATGAGCAAAGATTTCTCAGGGTGTTACTGTAGCTACCTTTGATCAAGGGACCTGAGATTATCACTTCCTGATTCATTCATGTAAGACCAATTACTGTAAACATGAGTGGGGTTTTTTTGGTAAGTTTTCTATGGGGTCTTTTCTACCTCCTTCTTCTTGTGATGAGCTTCACTCATCATCCACTAAACACTTAGGTACTGTCTGGTAGCAACCATGGGGGTTTTGTTAATCTGGCTTTTTGTTTGTTGTTTATTGTTATGGTTTTTATGTTTTTCTCAATGTGAATAAAGTTGCACATTCCGTTTAGGAGAAGAAACAGGTCATAGGTACAGGCACATATTTGAATATAAAAAAAGATTGCTCAAATGGACAAGTTATACACTGAGAATTGTCTGTAGACCAAGATGCCTTTTTAGCATCATTTTACCAAAAAGTTCTCTGAGCTTTTTCTTTAGCAGAGATTTATAAGGACCCCTCTGATGATACCTCTGGTTTCCTTCTCTTTCTGTATGTTTTTCCTTGGTGTTTCTACTCCTTTGCACAAAGCCCAGCTGCATTCAGAGCAGTCCCCCATGTCTGCGCTGACATTCAGCTGGCAGTGGAACTAGTTGCTCGTGTCATTCAACCTCACAAATAGCTTCTGGTTTGGATGGCAGTTCCATGACTTAGCAAGTCTGTGCTGGAGCTATCCTTTCTTTTTGGCTGGATGAAGAACAACCATCATGCCTGTCCTTGTCAGTGAGCCTCTTCAACAAACAGCAGATGAACTCAGCCCACTATTTCTTTGATGAAATTCAGCAACCCGCTACCCAAAGGTATCCTGCAGTGCTGTGTCAGCACTGCAGGATACCTGACATGTGCCTACAGCAGAATCCACAAGCAGCTCACTGGTATTTAGAGCTACAATAAATAGATGCCAGTTCTAGATCTCCAGTTATCTTTTGCCAGCAGCAGTGTAAAATCAGACATCATGTGCGAGCTTTATGGCTTGTCCCTGGCTGCCAGTGCACACTGATGTGCTGCCTTCACCTCGGAAGACAGAGATGACACTTGGTCACCCTCCCGGACAGTACCAGTGGTGGCTGATAATGCAGCTGTAATGAGATACAATGCCAGTGCTTACTGATACTTTGGCCTGTTGGATCTTACATAGCAGAGTTGCTATTAGTACAGATTCAGTGCAAAGTTACATCATCTTATTTCCAAGACTTCTGTTGTCTCAGCAGCCAGCAAAACAGATAAGCAAAGGAAAACAAATAGATCAATGCAGCAGCTTTTCCCTTTTTACTGAAGAGTGTGAAATGTCAGCTGTGTAAGACTTACTGCACATTCATTAAATATAAATTTCTGGCAGATATCCTTTACATGCTTCCCTAGTTTGTGTATCCCAACATGCAGAGCCAACATAAGCTGCCATTAATTGCCAAGCAAGGGTGTGCACTGGTTTTCTGCCTTCCTGAGATATTTTCTATGCTGTCTGGTATATTAGAGAGATATTAAATATCTCTGACATCCAAGAGGTTAAATTAGTGTCACACATACTGCCACCTGCTGAGATTAACCAAAACTAGAGCTAAAATACTCAATTTAGAGTAGATTTCAGATTTTGATCAAGTATGAATAGGAGCAACATATGTAGACAGGCATGGTTACTCTGAAACTGAAAACCTCTGATGGCTTCAGTCTACATATACATGCTGTCCATAACTACTATGGAACTTTTTCATTGAATTATTTCCTTGTGAGCTCATTCACCTTTATGCAAGGTGTGCATAAACCATCCTTCTGATTCTGTGCATGTCAATCCACTTGGAACAAAGGCTCACCTATGTATGTTAATGTATGTGTGTACACAGAAACATACAAACGCACAGGTCATCTGGAAAGAAAAGGACAGTATTATTATAAATATTGATGAAATAATTGTTTTAATCATACAAAAGAGTTAGTTATGATTGCTAGTAGAAAATAGTAAAGTATAAGGTATAGCAATGTTAGGAGTGCTGTTTTTAAAATATGCAACCATAGAAACTTCACCAAGAAGTTACTGGATTTCTTATGTTTTGTTCAAGAAACTGGAGACGGTCATGCACACCAGTTGTGCTGCTCAGAAATCCCCTTGAGTTGAATGCCAAGGATTCCAAACAGTAGAGCTCAGTAGAGATGATCAGTGATTGTCTTAGGGTAGGAATATTAATGAAGTTATGTGACTAGCAAAACCAATTATTGTAAAGATTAAATTTAAGAGCGGACATATTATGTGTACTACATAAAACAACTTACGTAACAATGACTTGGCAGAAAAGGTATATAAAATAGATGGATTTTGTTTACTAGGTGGAACACATTTGGAGGAGTAATCCTGTGTATTCCCAGCACCCAAATAAAGAAGTGTCTGCTTATTCACATCAAATTGGTGTTGGATAAGTGTCTTTTATCCTGTTTAGTGACACCCTTCTTTTCAAAACTCAGACCAGTGTTTAGATTTTTGCCTTCCTCTGGGAGCAGCCACACTGCACGGATCATTTCATTAATCACTTCCTTTTTTAGTTCCACACTAAGGAATAATGAGTACTCTAAGTACACTCTGATAACATGTCCCGCTGCAGGGTTTGGACACAGGCTTTGCCTCCATGCCAATTTACACACTTCAGCAGGACCAGCCAAAGGAAGGATACCCCTGCTACCTGCATTACCCTTTGGTGCATGAAAGCTGCAGTTTCATAATATATAACAGTGGAAGCTGGTATGCTGCTAATGAAACTTTTACATCTCAACCATCTAGGTTGTCTCTATCTTAGATACAGAAGTAGGGCAAGGAAATTTAATTCCAAGACATTTGCTGGCGACAAAATTGTACTTCACTTGGGAAAAAAAACCCCGTATTTTATAAGATCATCAGGAAGTGGCGAAATGCAACAGGGAAAATCCCAGCCACAGTAAGGTATGCTGGCATTACTGAGCACTGCTGGAGCTGGGATTTTTAAGAACATTTATGCCTTTGGGAGAAGTTATCAATTTAATTGGATTTTCAATTTGGACCTGAGCCATTAGAGGAGCTTAGGTGAGCTTTATGGGCTTCTTCGTTGGTTTTTGTTTGTTTTCGGTTTTGGTGGGTTTTTGTTTTGTTTGCTTGTTTGTTTTGGTTTGGGTTTTTTCCCCATTCTCAGAAATCATCATGTACAAAATCCAGTTAATTTCAGTGGGGTTGAACACAGGCTGAGTGAGAAGGTGGTGAGAAGGATCATGGCTCTGTGCACATACCAAACAATGGCTGCGAACTTCCAGGGCGCCACTGGGTTATCTCAGAGCGATCAGAAATACAGAAGCGGGCCGGCAGGACGCGCCGCTCCACAGAGAGCAACAACCCAACCTTCCTCCATCGCGGTGAGACTGTGGCCACGCTCCTCCCAGGCTGCGCCGGGGCTCCCCGTCACCCCGCCGGGCTCCTCCTCCCGGTCACCGCTCGGGCTCCTCCTTCGCCGCGGCTGCGCGCCGGGAGCGGTGCCGGGCCGAGGGGCCGAGCGGGGTCGATGCTGCGCGGGGCCGCGCTGCTGCCCCGCGCCCTGGGCGCTGGCGGCGGCTGCTGCTGCTGCTGCGCGACCCGCGGCTGGGCGGGCGCGGCGGGCGGCGGCTCCCGCCCTCGGGCCGCCCCGGGGCTGCCGCCGGGCCGCGCCTGGGACCGGCCCCCGGCCGTGTCGGCGGTGCCGCTGGGGGCCCGCGGGCTGCTGTGCTGGGCCGGTGAGCGGCGCGGCCGCGCTGCGTCGTGTCGGGCCCCGGGACACCCGGGCGGGGGCGGCTGCGCCGGGAGCGGCCGGGCTGGGCCGGGCGGTGTCGGGTTCTTCGGGGCCTTGCCGTGACTGGCGCTTCGTGACGTGTGTGCGGGAGCCTGAGAGCGGTCACCGCGCAGCTCAGGGCCAAGGGCGGTGTGCTGGAAGTAGAGCTCTGTTCTCTTCCCGCAGGTAAATTTTACCAGCATGCCCCCACTGAGACCTCCCAAGCCACCCTAGCCAGCGTGTCTCCTGTTTTTGCAGTGGTAAGTACCGGCAGGCGTTTCTGTCGGCGAGGGCAGCTGGTGCAGGATGATGGTGTTTTTTTCCCCTATTGATTATTTGGTTGTTTTTTAATCTTAAGGCATCATAAAAACAGATGGATTTGTGTCTCGGAGAACGTCTCTAGTTCTAAATTGCTGCTTTGAGCTGCTCTGATATGAGGATCAGTTAGAGTACATAGTGTTGATGAAGATGCTTTGCTAAGGCCCAGCACCTGCTGGAAGTTTTCTGGCTCTAATTGTGAAGGCAAGTCAACTCTTGGAAGCACTGCTGTCAGAAGTTTCTTCTTAAGTGTATCAAGGCTTGCTATTACCTTTTAGAAATATTAGTCCTGTGTCTTGATAGCTGCAATTCTAAACATAGGATTTGGTGAAAAACAAGCTCTTACTATGCTGGCTTTTTAAAGGAGACTGAAAGCTGTTTGCAAGCTGCTTGGTTTGCACATTATGTTTTTCTTTTAAATATATATATTGTGAAAAACCTCATTATTAGTGCCAGTGAAGGAAGGTGTGGTCTTCTTGTTGATAACGAAAAGCAGTCATTCTGCAACAAGGTGCCGTGTAACCTCCACTGCGGCTCTAATGGAATGCAGGCTTAGGTAGGCTTAATTCACTGAAAGTTTAAAGGTCAGTAATGTTGGATTAAGCCACACTGTTAATGAGCAAAACAATAAACTTCATGATTAATCCAGACATGGGAGTCTTTCCAAGAAAATAATTTTACTGGGAAATAGAAGTGTTAAATGAATAATGTGAAATGACAGATACTGAGACAAGTATTTAGGTGCAGGCTACAAGCTAAATAGCATGTCTTTGCAATGCTTGATGTGGGCACAAAGCCTAACCGTACCATCCTTGGTACTCTTTAAGTTTTATTTGTAAATTTCTCAGGGTGTTCCAGAGCAAAAGCTGAATTTCTAATCCCAAATGTAAGATGCTCTGCTGGTCTCCCTGTGAGATCCAATGATAGGATGCATGGGAATAGCTCCAAGCTGTGCCATGGGAGGTTTAGACTGGACATTAGGAAGCCATTCTTTACCGAGAGGGTAGTCAGACTCTGGGACAGGCTTCCTGGAGATGTGGTTGATATCCCAAGCCTGTCAGCATTTGGGGGATTTGGACAGCATCCTTAATATCAGGCTTTAACTTCTGGTCAGCGCTGGACTCAGATCATTGTAGGCCTCTTCCCACAGAAATAGTCTGTTCTAAGTCTGATCCTCTGCAAATCACCTTAACAAGGTTTGTGTAGGAACAGAGTCATGCAGATGACACTGGTCACAAACACAGTGAAATGTGGCCATCTCATGCAACTATTTTACTTAATTGTGAATAGAGATCATAAAAATTGCTCTCTCTTCACAATGTGATTTCCATTTTGTTTCTAGGGAAGGGCAACTAATTTTAGAAATAGATTTCTTGTTTTGTAGTGGTTCTGTGAAAAAAATATTTTTTTTCCCATTCCTCCAGATGAAGTTTGACAAAGAGGGAAATACTACCTATTTTGGTAAGTTTTCATTGTAGTTTTGTGTGGAGTTTGAGTTTTTTCCTTGTCCAATACAGAGAAGCCCAATTGGAAATCTACTTGGTTAAAAAAATTACATTTTGGATACTTCATTGTGTTTATTTGGGATGCTGCATTTCTTCTGTTTTGCTGCCTTTCACTGGGCCTTCATTGTGTCTTTATTGTTACAGTTTCTTGTACATTTTTAATTAATATTTTGTAAATAATGTATTACCATTTCTCACAGGAAGGTAATTTTTGCTTTGCTATTTTTCTTCTTGACCAGCATTTTGCTTTTCCTGCCTTGTCTGTCCATGTAGGATTATATGTGCTTTCTCAATGGAGTCACGTGTTTCTGATGTGAAATTGATTGTTGTGGCCAACTTTTTCACTTATGTCTAGAATTTTTCCATTCAAGATACAGTCTTTTAAATTTTGTAGAAAATAACTTAGATTGAGGAGTCAGTGGGAGGAAAACCTTTAAGAATGGCTGGGTTGTTTTGCTGTGGGACTTGCTAACACACTAGGATGTAATTTTGGAACATACATGTTTGTCCTCTAAATGACTTCATCTAAAAATATTTTCATGATAGAAAAGAAGAAAACAGAATTGTACCAGGAGTTGGGTCTTCAAGCCCGAGATCTAAGATTTCAACATGTGATGAGCATTGCAACCAGGAACAACAGGATCATCATGAGAATGGAGGTAATGGTTTCCCTATAGTTGAGTGTAAACCCTGTCTTATCCTTGCACTTTGATTTTCTTGCACAGCAAGAAAACAGCAGCTTTCTGTGACATGCACTCCAGCAGTAAATGTTTCTTTGAAGCTCTGCCTAGCAATAAGGGTGTGAGTTCACCAAGTGTTTGCATCAGTGACCATTTTCCTGGTTGAACACAGGAGAAACATTACTAACATTGCCACGGAAGTAAAAGGCTTGTGAGGAGCCTCTTCTCAGTCCCTGGCACAGTGCTGTGCCTGAACCTCTTTGCAGTTTTTATTTTGAGATTTTGTTATTTTCCTACCTGAAATGGCATTTGAAAATTGTTTTTATCAAAGCCCAAATCATCAAATGTGCTACAGAGTTACAAGAAATCTTCAGCGAGTTTTTTTCAGACTCCTTACATGTACTGTCTTTTTCAGTTCTTGAAGGCTGTCATAACACCAGAGTTTCTTCTGATACTAGATTATCGTAATTTAAATCTGGAACACTGGCTCCTCAATGAACTAGCATCTCAGCTGGCTGGGGAAGGTCAACTAGTCACTTATTCCCTGCCCTTTGAATTCCGAGCCATAGAAGCAATCCTGCAGTACTGGGTGAGTGATCTCTATTTTTTTTTTTTAATGTTTGGGAAGTTCTCTGCTACACAGAAAGGGCACTATGACTTTAGTATTGTGTTAATATTTACACATACATATTTTTAAATGTATTCTGCACTTTCTCTTTTTTTGTTTTGACCCTTGTTTCTTTAGTTCTTACGGTTTTTTGTGTATGTGCGTTTTCATTCCCTTTCCAATAAAGTGCTATTTGAATGTGACAGCTTTACCACCATTTGGATAATTAAAAAACAAGTCAGAATTCCTTTCTAGAGACATGTTGTAGCTGAAATGAAAATCACACAAAAGTGCTGAGGTTTTGGCCTCTTGAGCAGGAGTCAGATAAGATTTCTAGCTATCATTAGAAATCTGTGCTTGCCAATTCTAATATAACATTTATAGACAATAGTGGTTTAGCTTTATCAGCCTTATTGGTGTGGTTGTCACTGGGTTTTGGTTCACTTTTTATTGAATATTGTATTGTGCACTGGCTTGGTGTTTATGGGGTATCCATATAGGAAGTATTTCCCAAACATTGGAAAGCAGGTGCTATGAACTACCTATTACTGTGAATTCTGTGTTGAGAGACAGGAGTCAGTTGCCCTAATCATTCTAAATGAATTATTTTAATTCTTATGAAGGATCATGTTGTTATCTAGATCAGCAAACTGCAGGGAAGACTTAACACTTTGCAGCCTCAGATCCTTGAGACACTTGAAGCCCTAGTGGATCCAAAGCTTTTATCTGTGGATAGGAGTAAACTACACATTCTTCTGCAAAATGGCAAGAGGTAATTAAGAATAAGTTGTGAAGACACTAGAAGGTGATCATAGAAAATGGTATGGCATGCATTAAGGTGTTAGAAAAATGGTATCTGATATTAATTTCTTAGATGACTGTAATGCTGGGTCGTGCATCTTGTTTAGAAATGTAAAAATCAGTATATGAATTACCTAGTGATATGGGGAAAAGGGAAGGAAATTCTGAATAGTCAGAAATACTGTCATGCTCCTTAAATAGCATCTGACACAGAACAAAATAATACCTAAGAGAATCAAAGGGTGTGAACATGTTCCCCTTAATGTAAACCTTTGTAAATCTACGTACATCTCTGCGTTGAGGTAACTCCTACAGTGCCTTCATGTATTGGCCTCTCTCATGTGACAGTGCAAACATGCACTTGCTACATGCTCAAAGAGTGCTTGTTTTTTCTGGCTTACAAATACATCCAGAAACACATCTGGATGGCTTTTAGTGTGTGTGTCTGTGCCTCACTGGTCCCCAGACAGATCACTGCCACAGCTGTGTGTGTGGCTTGTAGAGCATGTTTTGAAGGAGCTCTTACAACCCTGCAAGGAAGTCTTCCCTGGCCACTTGGTCTGGCGAGGGTACTGGGGGGCAGACTCATGTAGAGATTACCTTTGGGCACTGGTGCCACTGGGGATTCCTTGACTTTTTGCCTGTTCTTCCTTCAGCTTGTCAGAACTGGAAACAGATGTTAAAGTTTTCAAAGAAACAATTCTGGAGATCTTAGATGAAGAAGAAGTAATAGAAGAACTTTGTCTGTCTAAATGGACTGATCCACAAGTATTGTATGTATATTTTGAAACCGCATATATTTTTTTAACAGTGTATTTTGTTTGAGGAGAACTTGAACACTAAACTGGATGTTTACTGCTAAAAACCAGAAAGATACACAGTTACAAGTAGTTCTTGACATAACAGGCTGGCACATCTAGTAGGTGATGGGATGGGCACAGGATGGCAGAAAAAGCAAATGTTATTTTTCAATATAAATCAACACATTCTGGGAGCATTTTCCCCAGTTTCACCAAAATAAAGAGCAGAGGCAGGTTTTAAAGCTTGTCTTGAATAGGTCAGACTCCACACTTCCTTTACTAGAAGTGTTCTGAACACCTTGCTCCTAGCTTTTTGCTCACCAGCAGAACCTGAAGGAAAGAGGCCTCAGAGCAATCTTGGGCATCTGAAGAACAGCATTCCAGGAGATGTATGTGCAGAAACAATCCTATTGCACTCTGGGGTTCTGGTGAAAGACAGCACACAGCAACAGCAGCACCGGTCATTTTAATAAAAACTAAAAAACTGAAAGATAATGTATACAATTTCCAAATATGTTTTGGGCTGAATTGCATTTAAATCTCAGACATAGAGATGTGTTTTATATGTAAGCAGATAACAGAAGTTACCTTCCAGGGTACTTTGTGAAGTTGCTGAATGATACTTTTGCCTGACTGCATTACATGTGCATATTAATACTGTTCACACAATAGTGTGGGTTTGAAGTCTTGCCCTGCAGAGCTTAATCTGGATGTGCAGCAGAAACTCAGTGTTCCAAAAGTGGGATGTGGTTTGCATTTCTAAGGCATCTTCTGGAGCAGTATCAGAGGTAGCTCTAAATTCCAGCTGCTTCTGAGTCAGCAGCAGGTCTTTTTCCTGGTTTTGCTCACAGTCTTCCTTTAGACTTATTACAGTCTGCTGGCAAAGCCTTTGTTGCCTCACGGTAGATGGTGTGTAGGGGATCTCGGAAAGATCCCAATGTCGCCTTAACGCTCGTGTCAGGAGAAACCCACAATGGTCCCTTTCAGACACCATTGCACAAGGGTAGGAGAAGTAGTAAGAGGCTATGTGAAGAGCTGTGCTGCAGGATACAGTGTGGCAGTCTGTGCACAAGGCACACCGGGAAACACAAGCCGTGACAACACATTTGCAGGCACATTGGCCATGTGTCAACAGCTCTTTTTTGATCCAGGATTGATGCAGCTGATAGGTGGTATTTGATGAACTTGGGAATCCTGAAAGCATGTGGAGGAGCCCAGTTAGGCAGATAGGTGCCATCAGAGATCTTTTGCAGCAGAAAGGTGAGCTTAGCTCTGAGAGACCAGGCAGACCTCTTAATTTTGTGCAAAGGAAAGTCAGAATGTGGAGGAGTCATGAGACAGATGGAGGCTAGTTAATGAAAGCGCATCTAGTGGCAGTTGTTTTCATGTCTTTATGGCTGTCTTTATTTTGTATGTCCCCAGAGGAGCGGATGTAAACATAAAGACACTTGTCAGGTATGACCTTGAGCTGAATCTTTTAATAGTGCAGCTAGTGCTCTAAGACTCAAGTCTGCAGCTCCTCTCATCTCCATGCAGTGAAAACCTCAAGGTCTGGAGAGCTTTCAAATCAGGTTGGTTAACTCAGTTTCTGCCCCAGAAGAGAGAAGCTGGGTTCTCTGTTAAAGGTCCTCAGGGAGCTTACATGAGTTGTTTGTAAGACATACCACTTACTTTCATGGAAAACCATTTCAGAGATGTTCCTTTAGCAGTCAATAATCCCAGGAGGAGATTCATTAAAAACTTCAGTTCTCTCTAGAGAAATAAGATGATACCACAAAACAAAAAATTATGAACAATCTTCCTGGCTTTGCTGCTTAGTTTCCAAGCTCTTGTGGACCTCAGGTACCTCAGTTTCATCTGCACAGTGCTAGAAACATGTTTCAGAGGAAGGCTGCTGCACCAGCAGTAGCACTCTGAAGATGAAAGTCTGTCAGGCTTCACTTAAGAGAGGAGCATCTTTCATTAAGTTGGTCACTCTTTGGCTGCTTCAGGATTGAAAAGTGCTTTGCTGCAATTGCTGTGTATAGCTCAAATGCTTTACTATGAAACTATTTTAATATAACCTAAACTATCTCCATCACCATGTAATTGTGTATTGACTTTTGGTTGTTTTATTGTTGGGAGTTTTGACTGCACTGTTACTAGCTCTCACCACTTGAGGGCACCAAACAGTTAATGTCAAAATAGCATTTTATAATAACTTAATAATAATATCTGATATAAAATTTTATAACTTTGTAACTTTGTAATATCTGAAAAACTTAAGATTTTTTAATGGTGTGCATACTTTGAGCACATCAAGTGTTAACTTCGCTACTTAAAATAATTGACTGCCTATGCTGAGGTGCTGATAAATATAAAAATGTTTCTTTCATTTTATGCTGTTGGAACTGATGGAAGTTCCTCACTAAAAGGTTGGATTTTGTGGTGTAGTGTCTAACAGCACTCTTGTTCCCCACAACTCCTATGTACCTTAACACATCAGTAATACATTTCTATACAATATGTAGCTAACCAGGAAAATATAAATTGTTGCTCACAGTGAGGAGAGTACGTCTGGGATTGACCATGCAGAGGAAATGGAGCTGCTGTTGGAGAATTATTACAGACAAGCAGAAGATCTTTTAAATGAAGCTCGTGAACTCAGAGTACTGATTGACGACTCAGAAAGCATCATCTTTATCAACCTGGACAGGTTAGCTACCTCTTTAGATTACCAAAAACTGAGTGGAATTTAGACTTTCTTGGCTTAGACTTTCTCAAATCTTATTGCAAGGAAAGTTGGAGAATTGTGTTAGTGAAGGTTGAGTGGACTTGGACAGTTGCATTGTGCTTTTCTAATCATGAACTGGATAAAACAAAGCAAGAAGATAGTTTAATTAGTGTGTGTAATTAATATGTACCTCTGTAGCTAGGCATCAGTCTTCCCTAGCAGAGAAACCCAGCTGCTTCTAGACCCTTCAGGGGACCTATTCAATACAGGAAATGTCTGCAAATTGAGAGGCATATTAAAATTCTGTTCAGAAAAGATTACTAGCCAGAGTCTGGCTAGGCTGCTCAGGTTTCCAGTACAAGTTAAATTATTACTCTGGAGAGTGATACAAAAATTAATAACTAGGTAGCAAGTTTCCTCTTTCTCTCTGTATGCTACATTTTTCACTTTTAGTCACATTTCTAACTGAAAAAGAGTTGTAGCTAGCATTTGCAAGAACATGCCACTCTGAGGTTGGTGTTTAATATTCTTTCTCCTCTACACTGAGGAGTTATCTGTAGAAGCACTTATTGAATGCTGTATTAGGAAGCCACAAAAATCTTTTTATGGAAGACTTGAATATGGAATTCACCCAAAAGGACTGAAGTTTGTAATATGCAGCATTTAGAAACTCAATCTTTTTGTAAAAAGTATTAATTTGCAAGGTAACAATAAATTTTTGTCTGTTGTAAATATAAACATAGAAATTCCAGCCTGATGGTAGTAAGAGGTCACAAATTTCAGCAGAAATGTACTGTTACTCTGTATATACACCTCTGAGAAGTGAGCAGTGCTAGAAAGTCTGATGATTGTTAAGCAGAACCTGCTGCCTTTAGAGGTGTCCAGAAGTAGCAATGTCAAAACTATAGTTTCTTGGTACTGTTGTTTCATGATCTTTGCAACTGGGTTAGCTAATTTCAGCATGAGTTCCTCTCTTTCACTATTTGTTTTTAGTGCATGCTGTATGGAATTTAAGAATTTAGGCAGCAAATAAATTGTTGGGTTCCCCTTACAGATGTTTCTCCCTTCTTTAGCCACCGTAATGTGATGATGAGGCTGAACTTGCAGCTGACCATGGGGACTTTCTCTGTCTCTCTCTTTGGACTCATAGGAGTTGCATTTGGTATGAACTTGGAGTCATCTCTTGAAGAGGTAAGGAACAAGTCCTGCATTTATCATAAAATGTGGGTCCTGCTCTTACAGCTTATTTCCTATTTGGTACAGCTTCATTCTGTCCATATACAAATCTCCAGGGATTCATGTGTTCAAGCAGTCACTTCTTCTGTAAGCAAATTACTGCATGGCAAACTGCACGATATTGCAGCCTTTTTTCTATGTCCATGAAAAAGAAATGGGAAGACAAATTTTTGGTTGTATAAGTAGTTGATTATAATGTAGTATTGAAGTTACTTTAATGGTTATCTATTCTGCCGAGAGCAGCTTTGTCTTCCAGATACAAGGGCATTTCCAGCACATCAGAGGAAGTACTCTACTGCCAGTAATTGTTTATACCTAAACTAGGGAGGAAGGGGTACAGGCTGGGGGGCTACAACTTTAAAACTGCACATGACACCTTTAAAACAAAGCAAAGACTTCTTCCTTTTCAAATCAGTTAAATGTAAGGGCTGAATTTTCAAACTTCCCAGCAAAGGTAGGAAAACTGCGTGGAACAGTAACAGAATACAGTACAGTGATCCTAAATAAAATGCTTTGCTATGAAACAGCCCTTTTCTTAAGGGAGGGCTTTGGATGGTGAAGGTGATGGTGAAGAGTTTACTGCTTCTTCCCATAAAGGAAGCAAAGACTGGTGGGGAATGAGAGATGATCTTTGGGTACCCCTTTTCTGGAGAGATAGTTGGATGACTAATGGATGTGTTCTGTTGGTAGGACCCCAGGATATTTTGGTTGGTGACAGGGATAATGTTTCTGGGAAGTGGTCTGATCTGGCGGCGCTTACTTTCCTTCCTTGGGCGGCACCTGGATCCTCCGCTACCTCCTCACGTACGTATGGCTGCCGGGGGCTCCTGCCTCACACTCTGCATGTACAGTGCATTCCTAAGGGAGAAAATAGATGGCTTAGAGGGGTAGGCCACAAAGGATGGCAGAATTCAGCTCAGGGTCTGCTCCATCACAGAGAAGGTGCTCCCTAGCTGGTCTGAAGGAAGTGGGTAGCCCCAGCTCTGGGCAGAAGTGAAGCTGCAGGCTGTTGCATGAGGAGTGCTGTGTTTACTTTTATCCAAGCCCAAGGAAAACTGAGGCTAATGGTAGAAGCTGTCTTCATCCTCCCACCCACATAATAACTCTGGATCTGTGATCCCTGTCTTCTAAAAGAGTAAGCAGAGCTAAAAGGATGATGAGGACAAGCACTAGCTGTAACATCTCTCTGGAGAACGATGCCATGGTTGTGATGTTCTGACTCTCAGTCTGAAGTTTGTAATAGTTTCCCACATGTACACCAGTTATCTTTGTCATTATGGTACTGAACTGTAGGAAGATTTCCTAAGAGATCATGTTCAGATTAGCATGTGTGGGTCGTTTTCCCTATTGACTACCCTTTCCTGAACTTTGGGAGTGTACTGTCTACCTCATCTCTGCACTGTAATATTTATAGCAGACCTATCAGTAGAGTCAAAAGTTGCTACAAGTGACAAAGGAAGGGTCAGGGAAACTCCCCTTCTTCACCCTCTTTTGCTACTAAGAGGCAGATGGAAGTAGTTTGTTATGGATTGTTGACTATGGCTACAGTTAACTAGAATATCCTGAAGTGTAGCTCAAAACCAAGTCAAGCACATACTGACTGACTTGGAAAAAGATTCTGGAAGGTATAAGGGAGGGAGAAGCCAAAGACACTGTCTTGAAAATAAGGGGAGTAAAATCAGGGTACAGCCCTCTGTGGAGCCTTATTTCCTTCTGCCACATGCAGAGCAGCTTCTCATGTAATCACAGGCTAATTCCTTTCTTGTCTAGGTTCCTGCAGTTTTGAAAAAATCCCAACCGGCAGCTGGAAAAGTGGAGATAAAGACCAGTGTTAAAGGAGAAACATTTGGGCTGAGCAGAAGCACATTAACAAACCAGTAGGAACAGCAGGAATGAAGAGACTTTTGTTTTTACAGGGTGGACATTGGACACTTGCATTTGTTCTTCCTTACTGGAAACGTCAAGAATTTCTAAACTTGCTAATTTAATCTATATTTTGTGCCAAAAACCTACAGTGAAATTTTTAATACTCACGCACATAAGGAGAGAAACACAAGGGAAAATAGCAAAATGCTTTCTACAGTAGTTTCACCTCCACCCCGTTTATGTGCCTTCAGTTTTCTCTATCACATACATGTACTTACTTTTTGGGCATTCTCATTTTTAGTGTTTCTGTCAAATACTGCTTTGCTTAATGGTCTTTCATACAGAGAAAAGAATTTTTGGCTTAAAGAAGGACAGCAGTCGGCGTAGATCAATAATTCTGGTTCTGAAATGCAGATTTAGGAATCTGACTTCAAAGAAAAATCCACCCCAAGAGTGGCTTCTTGAATGGATTTTTAAGGCCCTATTTAATTGCAGAGAACAGGTTTTCCAAAGCAAAAAGTATACCAGCATTTCTTGTAAAGCATGACTTCTAGATTAGCAGCAATGAGAAAAAAGGAGCAATAAAAGGCTTTGAAATGTAGCTGCTAATCTTGTATATTCCTTAACAATTAATTTAGGCCCAAAACTGGAGTTCTAGGAGCAGGGTAAGCTGGCCTATGGATAATGTTCACTTGTGGTTTTCCATCTGACACTACTTCAACACACATTGATACAGCTGCAGTTTAATAACTCCTTGTGTTGCCATAATTCAAATTCTGGTAGAAATCAGCAGACGAGTTGTTGGTTTTTCTTAAGGTGGGGTCTGCTTTGTCTTTTCCCTCCAAGACAAAGCATGGACTAGCCTGCACCACAGTAAGTAGCCACGTTAGTTAAAGGTGTGGAAGCTTCATGTGCTGTGATAGGCTGAAGAAAGAAACAGTTGGCATAAGGCTTTTATGCCTATTTGTTCTTAGGACTTCTCTTTCAGGGTATAGTTCTCCACTGGTTTCTCTCAGGTTGTAGAGGGAGCATGAAATGTCTAAATCACGTCATACGCTGTCCATTTCTTCTTTGGGATTTTTTAATCTATTTGTAGCACAGTGAGCAGCTCCTTAGGTGCCACTACTAAATCATTGTGCTGGCAGGGGTTGAAAAGACAGTAGCTGTAGCTGTAAACATTTTTCTCCGGACTAATGAGTCAAAGATGGAAATAAAAAGGTTCATAAATTAAAGTTGTCCCGGCGTGTGATTCTGGTTTGGTTAAAGTTGGTTGTATGTAGTTACTTTCCAACAGTTCTTCTGTATGTGACTTCAAGTACAAATACTAATGGCATGAGAAGGTGAGAAAGATAATGGGGCTTGTAATGCTTTTGAGTTTTTTAGCGGAATTTTTTCGCAGCCTTTAAACTTAGCAGGTAAAATAGTAAAAAAATCTCCAAACTGAGCAATCCAATGGAAAAAAACAATGGCTCACATACCTCAGCTGATAAACCCCAGGAATATCAGTGTGTGAAAGGAGATGGATGCTGATGTTTTCAAATAAGCTGTAGTTGCTTTAGGCCAGCACTGGTACGTGTTGGTGCAGCTGTTTGGGAAGCTTTCTTGTAAGCTTTTTTGCAGTGAGTCTTCTGTGAACTCCTTTTGACTCTTTACCTGTACATAGCTGACTCAAAGCACAATAAAAACATGGAGCGAAAGACATCTTCTACAAGACTGCTTTTTACATAGACACATGCAAATGTTTAAGTTTTTCTTACAATTCAAGTAATCAAAATGCAATCAAGTGCAATAGAATTATATGGAGGTCATCCACAGAAAAAACAAAAGCCAGTGGAGAATGTATGTTCAGAATGGAATTGCTAAGAACATACTGGGTTTGTCAATTTTGATATGAAGAGAAAACGTTTATTCTGCCCTTAAAAGCACACTGCTTGTTTTGGCTCATACCACAGTTAACAGATTTGTAATGTAAGTACTGCAATCCCAGTTGTATCCCAGTTACTTTTTTCATGAAGGCCAGATTTAACTTCTTTTTAAAAGTGTTTTGCTATTTAGGCAAGTCCTCAAAATAGATACCAGAATGCATTGTACATCAAGCTAATGTTCACCTTGCCTTTTTTGATTTGTTTAAAACATCCTCAAGAGAGAATTCCTAGGAAGGTAAGTTGAGGTGTTTAATTTTTGAGTATGGCCTTTAGAATTCTGTGCAGTTTTATTTAAAATAAAATTTATGCTTTGCCTTGGTGAAGGAGGTAAGAGAGAGAAAACACACGTGTCTACGGACTAGCATTGGTAATAATAGTATCAACACATTCTGCTGCTCAAGTTGTTTAATAGATAATTTATGCACACTGTTAAACCTGCATCTTACAAAATTAGTGTTAATTAGTTAAAAACAATACTGTTAACAATAAAAGCCATTAACAACTCTATGTTACCATGGTCATGGAATTTTACAAAAAGCAGAAAGGATGTCAGAGTATAATCAGCCAAATTGCAAAAGCATCTCCTAAAACTTCATCAGTCTTGCTTGTTCTTTTTTCCCTGTGAGACCCGAGCCGCACTACACCCTCAATGCAGGCCTCAAGACTTGGGAGAGAGACAGTCCTGTTGGTCAGCACCCACCTTTCTGTCAGTCTTAAAGCTGCCCCTGCTCCATGCTTATTATTTTGACTGTAATTTTCCACAACTTAGAATCCTTATCTTTATCACAGTACGTAAGGAATTGTACATGCTGTGCTGCAGTTTTCCCAGTTTTATCAAGAAGATACTCAAATCGGGCCAGTAAAGAAGGTGGCCACTGAACATTCCTTATACAGCCAAATAATACCAAAAATGCAGCTGCCTGCTCATTTCAGCCTCTGAAAGGTTTTCAGACCAGCTTGCCTGTTCTAGATAAGCGATGCTGCTGCCCACCACAGAATTCAGCAAAAACTTGCTGCCACTGTATGTTGGTTTGTGTGGGTTCAGGAAAGTAGCACAAGTATTACAGAGATTCCTCACTAGAAGACCAGGTGTGTCTTTAAGGCTACTGTGAACTTTTAGAGTGAGTAGACAAAAAGCCTTCCACCAAGTCGAGCTTTCGCAGAACTTCTCTCTGCTGCCACTACAACTTGTTTCTGCAGGGATAAAGAGCAAAGGTTAGCAAAATGCAACTGCAGGTGCATGGCTGCCTTGAGCTTCCCTCGTGGATTTTGACCATGTCATTAGTGTCATATAGAAATGTGACAGGAAATGAGAGAGCCCACCTCATCAGAGTAGCAGTTAAGAAAATAATCTGGCAAATAGTTATCTGGTTATCATTAGGGGAACTGGAGCAAGCTGGAACTAAATGAAATTAATCTCTTGCCCATACAAACTGCTTCTCAGGGCTAAGATCAATAGGGATGAAGCAGGAGTGTGGACTAGATGGTGCTGTAGCAACAGAGCACAACTGCTTGGAGAATGGGCTCACTTGCACTTAGCAGTGCCTGTGTTTCAGGTGTTGGATTATGCACCCTAATGTAGCTGAGAAGAATTTCCAGGTGTTTCTCCATTGCATGTTTTAGCACAAGGAGTCAAACAGTATTTGCTGAAGACCTCCTCAGCCTGGTACTGAGGCTTCCTCTGTACTCACACAGAGAACCCCAGTCCTCATGGATGTTAGAGTGAGCAGAACATTGGAACTCAGCTGAAGAAGCACTAAGTAACCTTCCAGATTTAAAAAAAGGCTCCTCAGTGCTACAAATGTAGCAATTGGTGTTTGGTAAACAAATGGGCATCTGAGGGAAGCAAGGAGAAACAGATACACGAACACATCCTAAATCAGTCAGGTAGGAACTGGACCTCTGTGGTTAGAAACACATGACTTATGAACGGCGTTCACTGCAGGTGATAGCCAGGACAGCAAGCCTGTAAGGACTAAATGAGAAGGGTGGTTTTGGGGGCCTGGTTGAGCTGAGCATACACTTTGCATACAGGTTGGCATGAGCAGTAAAGCTGGGAGGCACCTGTGCTGCATTTCCCATGGAACCTTTCAGTATACTCCTAAGCAGTTTAGAATTCAGACTGCTTTAAAGTGATTCAATTTTTTTAATTCAGGTGCCAAAATTTTGGCAACCCCATAGCTCATCAATCTATGAAATGGGTTTCATTATTGGTTCAGAGAGTGATTTAATTAACTATGTAAAGAACTTAAGACTTGAAAACGTGTAAGATACATATGAGATGTTATTTAGTATATGCAAGTGAGGTAGAAAGATGCTATGAAACAACCAACCACAGTAATTTTTCTCACCTTTCTTTCAGATTTCACAGTGGTAACGGAACTCCCAAATTTTGATAGTTCCTGTAAAATAACATTCTGGTTATAATGCTGCTAGGTTTTTTTAAGTAGTATTTTTTAGTTTCTCTCCGTAGTTCATTTTCTAATTACTTACCTCAGGAGAAACCAGGACATACTGTGCCTAAAGAAGAAAAAAAAAAAAAAAACAACAAAACAATCAGGAAGTAAAAAGTCAGTGGAAGAGAGTAAAGACCAGTATCATAACTCTGGCTCCTAAACAGCTAAGTAATTTAAGAGCAAACAGGAGGAGCCAAACTGCAGAGATTCAGAAACCTGAGAAAGCCTTTAGTTTTCTGGAACGAAGGCAGAACACACTTGATATTTGTACTGGATATAATTAATTAGTTGTCATTCTAAACCTATGTCCAGAATTCACTTTTATGTATTCTTACCCAGTCCTCAGGACAGGGAGATGTCCATGATGTGCAGTGGCCTGTCACATTCCCCAAGGATGCCTGTCTGCCATTGTAAATATAAACACGGCCAGCAGCCCCAGCAGCCAGGATTGAGGTGACACCGTTAGATCGCAGTGGGGATGCCACAATCATTTCATCTGCACATATTACAAAGAGGACATAACACAGCAGAAGTGAATTAATGGTAGACCAAAACATGGGAGAGCTGGCATTTACATGTCTCTAGATGCCACAATTCCTACTAATGGTGGCAACTAAAATATTTCAATTTCTGATTTGAGTTGCTTGGGATTTTAGAGAGGCAACTGTAAGGCACAGTGGAATACTGGTACAATTCAATTGAGAAAGCAGACTGTGTTTAGCACTTGTATGAATATGCAGGCGACTAATTTTCCTGTTGCCAAAAGTTAAACACTTCACTTCTGGTCTAGATTCATCAAGCTTTACCTAGCCCATCGCTATCCAGATCACTTAAGTATATGTCTCCTCCAAAATGAGAAAATCTCCTGTCCCCACTGAATGCACTGAGCAGAGAAGGCTTGGTGCTGTTTGACAGGTCATATACCAGAGCCAGTCCAGCTTGATGCAGCACTGAGGACATAAATAAAAACCTAGACAGGCTGTCTGGGGAAAAAAAAAAAACCAGCATTGGACATAGGAATTCAGGATTAATAGTCACAAATATAGGTAATACTAGCATTACATAAAATAGACAAAATTAATATAATGTATGAGATAACATCAACAATTATATGGGATTAACACTAATTACCAAGGAAAAAAAATCTTTTAGTCATAGTACCAGGGGAGAAATGCATTCAAGTTAGACTTCTGCAGTTTGACATCCTCAGTTCCTTACTGTCTACTGCCAGAGTGAGGACAAAATACTGTGTTGTTTGAATTCCAAGAAATAGGCAGTCTACTAGAAAATCACTGTTACATAAATAATGCAAAGTAGTAATGTTGTAAAGCTCATTTTAAGGAAGGAAAAAGACCCACTGAAGTTGAGGCAAAGTGGAGAGGACCCTACATATAAGGCATATACAGGTGATTACAGTGATTTCTAATTTTTTTTTTAATTACATGGCAATTTAAAGGTCCCTTTTCCCTTAAACATTGTATCTCTCCTCAAGTCATGCAGAAACAAACATCCTAAAGCAGAAATGGTCTCCAATTCTCAAGACATACCTGCAGTAGGTGCACCCACCACCAAAACTTTCCTTGTGTTCCCGGCCACAGACAGCACACCACTGGCCAGAGACAAACCCATTCTGCCCATCTCCTGTTAGATTTGTAAAACACCTATGTAATTTCTACAGAATGCCACTTTACTTCAAATTATTCACAAGGTCCCATACTAAAGAAGCAGCCCTACCTTGTCTCCAGTTATCTCAAACCAGCACTTTGTACTTGGTGGGTTATACCCGTACACCTTCCCAACATTCCGTCTGACATCAGGCAAGAGGGGATTGCAGCTTGAATTACAATGCAAAATAAATTTGTATGTAACAACATATAATTGTAGATGTTCTCCCCTTTTACTTTGGAATAATAGTGCCTGACAAATTCTAGAAATCTACTTTAGTAATTCCCATACTTGTTCTAACTAATTACACAATACTTAGAGCACACACTTGGTGTGTCTATCCACATTTTAATCATCCAATACATCTTCATGTGTAATTTGCTTTTAAAAATGCTATCTCAAAATAAGAGCTATCCGTATGGTTATTTAAGGCACACTTACCCATCAGCCTTTTTGTGACCCCTCTCCCCCCCCAAGGAAACCCAAGAAATTCTTAGGTGTCTTTAAATAACAAAGACCTGCCCTAGAGAGGGTCTAATAACCCTTGTCTTCATAAGGAAGGGTGAAAACATAAAAATATTGATGTAAAAAAATATTCTAAGCAGAACAAAAAGGAAACTTCCTAAAAAGCTGGAAGTCTAATCTATTGCAAATCTTAAACCTTGCAGAAGTAGAGTGGAGTGGAGAAGACAGCAAGCTGTCATATGCAACACACCTAGAACAAGTCTTCCATGTAGGGCTACCAATCAGCAGTAATGTCACGTTCTCCAGCTGGCAGCTGGCAAGTGAAAATCCAAACCAAGCATAGTTTTCTTCCCCCTCCACCATCCAGTTGGCATCCTGTACTGACAGAAGTCCTGAGAGACCAGAAAAAAATGTGAGTTAAATCTTGGTGTACCCTGGCATTGAAAAGCCCCTTTGCAATCCTCCCCTGATGCATCCTATGATAGCAAATTTCTCTGTGCAAAGTTACACTGTCCATGACATGGCATCAGTAGTTGTTGACTTGCTTGCTCACTCTGCAGCTCTGCTGGCTGGAGAAAGCTTTCATTTGACACAGACCATTTCTCAATCCTTCCAACAGCCTACATGAAGTTCATGAAAGCTACCCCTCAAACCTGCCTCAAACTACTTACAGTTTATCAGAACTTCTAATTCTTCAAGGATGCTGGGTGGGAGAGCTTCTGATCATTCTGGCTATAATTGAAACAACTCATCCTGTGCTTTGGTTTTACAAAAATGTCAGTTAACAGTGTTTTGAAACCCATGTTCTTCTGGTTTCTAATTTTACATGAATTAGAATAAACTGCAACAATTAAGCATTATTGTAAATCTCAATTGCATGATTCTGACAAAGCTGCCCATGCTTTATTATTTAGTTTCATATATGACATTTCCTCCCTCATTCACTAGAAACTTCATCACCTTTACTCATTAACTGTATTCACTTGTAGCATTCCTCTTTAGCCACATGAAGGAATATACAGAATGATAAAGATTCATTTGTTGAGGTTCATTTGCAATTTTCCAAGAAAGAGCAGTGAGCCTACACTGGACTCACAATACATAGTTGAATCCACTGCTTCAGCAAGGTTTCCAACACAGTTTCCCCACAACTGTTCTTGCATCCAAGCTGGGACATTGAGGTTTGGATGGACAGAAAACCAAATGGAAAAAACCTGGTTGAGATGATCTGTCTGACAAGAGCAGAGAACCATGTGTTGTTCTCTGAATGCCTGCAACAAGTGGAGTGCTTTCAGGGATCAATTTTTTGACTCATCCTGTTGGACACTTTATTATAAATTATTTAGACAAGGCACCAAGATGCCTTTTGGTGAAGGTGGAAGATAACAGGAGATTGCAGGGGGCTGGCCCCATTCTGAGGCACACAGGCAGGCTGGAGTAACAGGCTGACAGGAACCTCACAAAATTCAGTGAGGACAAATGCTAAGGCTGGCCCTGGGAAAGGAGATGGCCTTGCACTGATACAGCTGGGGACAGACTGGCTGAGGAGCTGTCGTGTGGAAAAGGCCCTGGAGATCCTGGTAGGCAAAGAGCTGAGTGTGAGGCTCTGACAGCAGACAGCCAACAGTATCTCAGACTATGTAAGCAGGAGCATGGCAAAGAGATTGAGAGAAATGATTGTTCCCTAGATCACACCTATAATGCATTGTTCTGTAACAGGAAAGATGTTGACAAACTGCAGCAATTTTAGTAGGGGTGTTTCATGCTTTCTGTGCCTATAAGGTCACTATGCATGGTGGGAGGACAATAGATGGCGAACATAAACTGAAACAAGGAAAGTTCATACTGGCTGTACAAGAGATTTTTTTCCCTATGAGAACTGCCAAGAAGTAGAACAGCTGTCCAGAGTGGTTGTGCAATTTCTATCACTGGAGGTTTTAAGATGCAACTGGACAAAGCCCTAAGAAATTTGGTCTGGTTTCACAGCTTATTGAGTAGGAGGGACACCCTTTGAAATCACTTCAGACCTGAATTATGCCATGATCAATTAGGAACAAATAACTGGTCACATAAACTATGGGAGGGTTAATTTACTTAACAAATGTTACCTTGGTCACTCCTGTTGATATGAGAGTAAAATGCAACCACAAATCCTCTCTGCTTCCCACCACCGGGTGCATATGGAGAGCCCACAACCAGATCAGCATTTCCATTCCCATCAATATCAGCTGCCAGGAGGGACCATCCAAGATTACAGTAGGAATACTGCAATAAACAGTTAGTTTAAGCCTGAAATAGAACTGAAACCATCAATTCTGTAGCAAAATAGAGCAACTTAATTCTAAAGACCCAACTTTCCTTCTAACCAAATTACCCTCCCACTCCCTGGCTTCAGTTTTGTTTCTTTGTTTGGTTTGGGTCAGGGTTTCTTGGTGGTTTTTTTTGGTTTTGAGGGCTATGCAGCTTTCTCTTCACCCTGCTGCCTTCTTGCACTGGAGTATAAACATCTTTCCCAAATACAATCAATCTAAACAAGCACCTGCTTGCTCCATCCCCATCAGTCTAAATTTCCTTGCAATGATAAGTTGAATTTTAATATTCTTTTATTAAGCCCATAAGTTTTTTTCCCCTTTATCTCACCTCCTGCCTGTGTAGCCCTGTGTTAGTATAAACAGGACATTACATTATCAATATACCTGACAAGTTATGGTAACATTTGGCTGAGGTGCCAAGCCTCCTCCCTCAGTTCCAAAGTAAACATACACAGCACCCTAAAGAGCAGAAAAAGAAAATAAGGCATGAGAGCATGTATCAAGTATTAAATCCAAGGCCAATCACAAGGAGTGGAACAGTTCTGCAGAGGCTATTTATGCAACTTCATTTTCCCTCTCAGAGCCTTCCCATAATACTTTCTTTCTCACCCCAAACCTAAGAAAATCCATGGGTAATGGGTACTGCTGCTGCCAAGCAACAAAGCAGAGAAGTACATTTTCATCATACTGTGAGTAAGGAACAAGGGCAGTATATTTATACTCATAATAAATATGTTCAGATGGTTCAAATTTTGATAATTATTATTTAATGCAATGGCAAACAGTTCCAGGCACAACAGATGCACACAATTTTCTGAGTGGTGAGTCTAAATAAAAGCAACTTAATTCTTATTTAGACAGGTAAATTAATATCTAAAATTCTGAAGAGTTTTAGGCTTAATGTTTATTGTTTAAATCAAAACATTTTACCCCTCAGTTTGCATGGTCTAAAAATACTCAGGGACCATTATACAGGCTTATCTGGTACCCTCTAAGTCATTAAGCTTCTGTAACTTGATTATTTTAGCAAGTGTGTCTGTGTTCATATCACATTTTAGCTATCATTTGTTGGCCTTGTGACAGCATGTGACAAAGCTCATTGACCAATGAGGTCCATTCCAGATTCTCTGTTCCTAAACAAAAAGGGTACATTTGTATTTCATGAATGGCCCCTTACATTTCCAGCACGTCAATGCTGCAAAGTTGCAATCTGGTTTGAATTTCTAATGTGCAAAAAGGCCACTGAAAGACAAATACAGGTGTCATTATTCTAGTCAAAGTATTCACAAAGGTTATAAACTTCTGTTTAAATTACAGTGTCACCTTGAGCAACAACAGAAATGCTCTTTTTCATTTCAATGTTTTAAAAAAAACGTATCAATAAAGACATTCACTTTGGAGAGTTTAAGAAGAACAACAAACCCATGCTTGTAGCTTACTTTGTATGTAAGAAACTGAGATCCCACAGAAGGTGCTCCAATTGCCAGATCTGGCACTCCATCCTCATTGAAGTCCAGGACTGCCAAGGCAGAACCAAATCTTCCTGAAGGCTAAAAGAAAAGGGATCACTCTCATGTTTTCAAGTGAAAACCATGAAAATCAAATGTACATTTGCACAGGGAAGAACTAGAAACAGATGACAAAACTCTATGCAAACAATTTTTTTTCTTCTAAATAATAAACCCCACGACAATACATTAATTCAAAGTCAACTGTGTTAAAATGAAGGACAACTAAATATAATATGGTGCTGCTTTGCCATTTCCTCTTTTGAGTTCAGTGCATCATTGATGTTAAGTTTATGAACTTTTCTGTTGACAACATTATGACTGAGAACCACTAAAACACTGTAAGAAGACAGCAGCTGTTAATCCACCATTTATAACCACAGAAACAAATTAAAAGGAAATGTATCTCATTTCTCCCTATAATTTTCTTTTTTGAATAAAGGTATTTTCTACAGAGGATCATATTTAACACTCAAAAGGGTCATTTGCTCCTACTTCTTGGTTAGAAACCAGCCACATTCATGTCAAATCAGAGTTTTCTCTTTTTTTTTTTCCCAATACCCTTACCACAGATAAAATTATTTGGGGAGAAGTTATCAATTAATGAAGAAATGTAGACTCAAAGGAATTAAAACATATGAAATTGATAATTTCAGATTAAAAAGGACAGGAAACACAATATTTTCTTAAATGCAGGGACCAGAATGAGCTATACTATGATTTACAGAGACACTTCCTGAGTTTTATTTAAGGGCACTTTATGGTCTAATACTCACTTATCTGGTACAGTAATGGAAGCGAACCTACACACTTCAATTGTTCCTGGAACTTTAACAATGATTATTTTTCTTGAAAAGCATATGACATCGTATGACATCAGGAGTGTTTCAGGAATTACACTCATACACATTAATGATACCGCTGCTCCTGCAAAACTCACCAATTTTCAGGCAAAAAAAAAATATAAATAATTAACTGACAAATATCTGCCTTGACTCCTTACCTGATGACCCTGCAGTACCTGGTCAGCTTTCCCATCCAGGTCCATGTCCTCTGCTGGCAAACCTGACTGGTTGCCATAGACCACATACACCCTTCCTGTCTGAACATGGCCCATGGTGCTGTACCCCGGTGCTCCAGCCACCAGATCCTCATATCCATCCTGGTTTAGGTCAGCTGAGATCAGTGCCCTGTACAGCAAGGGAGTCAGCAAAATCAGTAAATCCAGACTACCACAAAATTAGTGGAAAACCCCCATAATTCAGATAAACCATGACCTGTGCTTCCCCATATTCTTTTGTAAAGATCTATACAGTATGTTTTATATCATATATTTATTTGTGTTTTCTCGAATTAAGTGAAACCAGAAGAATCATCTTCCATCAATGCATCTGAGATCTGCAGGAACTGCTTTTTACTGAGAGCAATCAGAGCAAGGAGCATGAAAAAAGGCCGCTTGCATATGACAAAGAACACAGAAACAAAAAAATTAAATATCTTTTAAACTGAACATCTGATTTAATTGATGGACTTAACAAGAGATAAGCAAAAGGATCACAGATCTTAATAATGTTGGGGTATAGAGAGGGAACATGGAAAGAACTAACTATTAATTTTGCCAGTGTGAAGTAAACTCAGGAATAAAATCCAAATTTTGAGACAGAATAAGGGAAGTTAGATAAGCAGCAATGGAAATCTGTTTTATTACTCTTCTTTGTAGCAGGTCAAGGTAGAATCTTATTGGCAAGGAGAGATAATATGCCTCTCTCTGTCCTGAATCTATCTACTAGTCTAGAGTATTTCCAAGAAGTCTCACTAGATATCATCAGTCATCAGCTCAAAACAGATGATTAATTTTGCACAAACATCATCCAACAACCAAAAAGAAGGGTAGCAATGATCCTTTTCTGTTCAGAACTAGAGCCAATGATAGTTCTAATGTTGGTTCCTTCCATTCTGAGCTTAATCAACATCTGGAAGAAAAATCTTATGAGTTAACTTGCTGTTCTGGACATAAAATATAAGCCATTCCCTCAGATTTGTACCACTAATTGATTTGCACTGTCATCTTTGAAGAGCATCCAAATGATGCTCAATATTTTTGTAGGTACTCAAAATTTTCAGAAATAAAGAGGAAGGTGGGATAAAAAAAAGTTACCAACCACCCAAGCCTAGCATAGGGTGAAGTCAGAAAATATGAAGCTGCTGGCTTTGAGATGTGCTTAGAAGACTTCTGATGTGTAGCTCCTAATGCTCTCCAGACATTGGTTTTAAAAGCATGGTTTATCAAGCGGAGGGATTTCTGAAATAATAAAGGGACACAACAGTGGTTAAAACACAGGTTGAAACTCTATAACATTTTGGGACACTTCAAAAATCAAGTCACTAACAGTGGAAATCACCACCGGGATTTAAGAGAGTTTGACTCAGATCATAAGCACCATTTTAGAAAAACAAAAATCTGTATGCTCTAAAGGGAGCACTACTAATCCTTCACTGTCACGTTTTGCTGGGAGTTCTTAACCCAAAAAAGCTACCATATGTCTGTAAAATGTAAATACTAAATGTATTTGTTGTCAATTTCGGCACTGCGGGATTTGTTCTAATTTCACTATATAAAGAGCAAAGTTTAAAAATTGAGTATTTATGATCTACATATATAGATTAACAATGGTACTGAAATGTCCATGAAGTCAGCTGCTGTTAACATCCAGAGACTCTCCTCCGTAACACAGCATTTGAGACAGAAGCAAAAACAATTTTCTATAGTGATGAATTTTACCTGACACATCTGTTACTTCTCACTTACTGTTGCCCAAGGCTGTATGTTGAATTGAACTCCTCTCTCGGTATAGTTTATATTCTTCTCAAGTGTTTCTGTAAGCAAAGAAGTTGTATTCTCATGATGGTCATGTTTTGATTGTTTGTTTCTGCTAAAATAAAGAAGGCAGTGATAAGAATTAATATAACTGAAATAATGATTCGAGGTAAAAGCCACTCTTAGGTTCTCAGTTCCCTTATATAAAACTTAGTTATTTATGCTAAAGGAATCCCTAATTCATACACAAAAAGAACACACCAAATATCTCTATTTTTCAGTAGCTCATTTAGCAGAAGACTCTCCTTTCATCACTGAAGCTTTAAACCATGAGAGCTATACTTACATGTGATTGTCCTTGTGCTCCTTTGTGCAGTTTATGAACAGAGGGTTCTCAGGTAGGTAGCAGTCACTAAAGAAAAATACACAGAATGCACTTAAAAGAATTTACCATACTGGAAGTGAAACTAAAAATAGAACTTTTATCCTTACTGATTCTTCTGTTAAAAGTTACCCGTTTTCTCAAGAAAATCAAAATCAGAGTATCATCATAACCCCTTGATTAGGTTCTGTGTGAGTATCACGTCTTTATAGAGCTCTTGAAAGAGACTTATTGTAACATGCATGCATATGAATCTAAAGCACTTTTAATGAAAGTGCCATTCTGGAACAAAGAACGTAATAGATTGGATTTCATTCTGTATTTCAAATATAATTTCCCAGAATAGCAACAGTGACATTTTCCACATAAATGGATAGATTAATTGCCACTGTTGATCTTCTAAAGTTATTTACAGAAAGGCTGTATTTGTAAGAGAGCTGTACAGGGTTACATTTCTATAAAAATATGAAATTGTGATTAGAAGCCTGAGCTTAAACACTAAAATATATACTCCTACTCTTTCTAATCCTATTTCCCTGCAGAGTCTGAAGGTAATATTTCACCTCTCCTCAAAAGAGACATCTTTGCTGACTGATGGCAGCAGCCAAAAAGCACAGGCTCAGGTTGCCAGTCCAGGCAGAACCTCAGGGCATGGCTATGCAACATTTAAGCAAATCCTTGAGTATGTCTTAAAGAATGCCCTAAATTTTCCCTGCTAAGTGTCACCTGGGCATGCCAGAGCTGTGCCAGGGCAAAGGAACATGAACACGTAAAACGTACAAACTCAAGGCCTGAGTAATCCTGTGCACCCAGGTAAAAGGCAGCTATGGAAATCCCCTTGTCCAAGTGAGGATCCAAAGCTCAGCACCTCTTCTAGGAAAGATCCTGCCTTAAAAAGAACAGTTAAGTGGGTGTCAGGACTTGACTACTGCATTTCATAGTTCAGGACACACACTATACCTGGTTCCATTCTCTAGCATATGGCTCGTCAGCTCAAAAATGTTGTTGGCCCAGAATGCCATGTCATCCACTCCTCCAAGGAAATATTCATGGAACTTCTCCACCAGAAATGGAGATTTACTAGCAAATGTTGGAAAAAGCTAAGAGATAGACAACATCCTCAGTAAATGGATCACATTGTCTCCATGCTATGTGTTCATTTTTATAAAGAAAACAGAAAACCAACCTTGCCAACAAGAAGCCTTTCTCCATGCCTGAAAAAAAAATCAGAAGTAGAACTTGCTTCATTTAACACTTAATTATTTAAATAGGTCTTTTCAAAAGTCCTATATGGTAAATACTATGTAAGTCATTACATTTCTATGTTGGGTGTTAATGCATTTTTAAAGTTGTAATGTCAAAAGTAACAGTATAAACTTTATTGCCCTTAATTTTGAAGGATTCACAGTTTTTGTAAATGTTGTGCGACTATTGTTAATTAACTGAAATACAGGATACAGTTAAGGTGTTCAGGATATTCAAAAGTAGACACTACCAGATATCCAAAGTCTCTTTTGAATTATTTTTGGACTTGAAGGGAGGTACATAAAGTCTAGATAAGGCATGTATCTAGAGACTCCTTCAGTGCATGATAATTATACTGCTAACTCACCACACTGCAATGGTACTTGCAGACACAGTTGTTCTCAAATAAATAGGCATAAATACATTAAATGTATAAATGCATTCAATAGCCGAGATTCACCATCTGTGATGTAAGAATTAATTAATTTAACAGTCATTAAGTAGTCCAAATTTGAATCCCAGTCATTAAAAAATTCAGCTGTTCTGTGATTTTGGGGTCTAGGAGGGAGTCTTCCTTGCTGACATCAATGGTGTTTCAAATATGATTTCAAATACGATTATCATATTTCTCCTACATATGTTTCACTTTCAAAAGCTCAGGCAGATATATTCGACTTACAGTTCAAAAAACAGCAGATAAGTGCATTCAGCAATTGTGCTTTCAGTTATGATCTCTTTTCCATAAAATTCCTTATAGATAGCTGCTAAGTCTTTGACAGGTACATACCTAAAAAAAAGAGAATGTATTACAACAAAAGATGTTCCACATCACCCAATAAAATACTGCAGTTCTTGTAATAACAACAGCTTATAAAATATCCCAAGTTTCAAAAAACTACATAAGATCATGAACATTTACAAATACCAGGATTGCACATGCAACTGTGAAGAAAAAATAAAAAGTGGATATCTAAATCTTCTGCTCATTTTTATGCTCTTGAAACTGTTTGGATACAACATCCTCAACTTCCCAAACTTCAAATAAATCTCACTGAGGTTGCCAGTTAACTGACATTCCAGCAAAAGGTTTTCACTAGCTATTTTATATATAACTACTTTTAATTTAAGACATAAATAATTTAATCTTTTTTGCTATGTTTCTATACATAAAACTCTCCTCTGCCATCCAGTTTTTCATGTTAGGGAACAGGAAATATGCATATAAGAAATGCCAAACTCATAACATTTAAAATAGTTGCAAGGGTTTCTTTTGACAAAAAAATAAAGGACAGCATTTTGTTAAAACAGTTTTATACAGAATTATGTGACATTATATGTCATTTTATTATATATGGATATACAAAAATACACATGACATATTAAAGAAGGCAACCTCATTATCTTACCAACTCGATGCCAGATAACTGAAGTCCAGCTCATACTGACTGACGACATCTCCTCCTGAGGATGAAAGAATGAAAAAAACTCCACATAGCCCAACAAACAAAACTTGTTAAGTGTCTGTCATGGGTAACAGTGTGCATGAAGGTATGTATGGCTCTTCTCTATGCATTTATATGGCAGATCTTCCAGCTATATATTTAGAATACACAAATAGTTCACTTGAAAGTACGCAGCACATTTTGTACCTCCGGAGAATAATGCACAATTTAAAATCACAGTAGTGACTCCATCCAAATCTTAGCATCCTTTGGTCTGCATTTTGGCTTTAATCCAAATGTCCATATGCCTTATCACATCTCCTGAAACCTGAGGAAAGGTACAAAAGGGCTTTGGAAGCCATGGGGGAGGGCAAGAATATAGTGTCCATAAGCTGTTCTTAACTCCTGCATTGCACAGGACAAGAGGCAGAATCAACCACCATGGGTTTGAAGAGAACTAGTTATTCTATTACAAGGATCTATGACTGGCAAACAGAAACATTACCAAAATCTCCAACACTGTGAGCTTCTGAGTATGAACCATGAAAGTCAATCTGGAGAAAGAGAAAAACAAGAGAGCTGCCTGTTTCTTTTAATATGAGCAGAAACAAACTCTCCAAGCAACATTTATGTTTACAGGTCCCAAACCTGACCAACTTCACTCTTACGAAGTTTGTGACATGATGTTTCCCCAAAAATCTTCCTGAAACAGGGCTCCAGCTTTTCTCTTTCCTCCCCACCACAGTCCAAAGTGCAGCGATCCATCCCAACAAATCCAGTTGTATCAATAAACAAAATAATACAGGCTTACTTCTCCCATGGCCTTTAGAAATCCTTGGTCGATGCCCAGGCTATGCCAGCTAACATCTGCCACCATATGTGAAGCAATTCCAAACAGGAAAGCCACCAGCTTCTCTGTAGCCTACACAACAACAATCCACTTGTCCATCATTTTACTCCTGTCTTTAAGAAAATGTTAGTATTTTCTGTATGTACATTATACAAGGATACAGGTGGGAAGCTCTTACAGCCCAAGAGTTTACCAGGACTAAGTGCTGACTGCTCATTGCTGGATGCTGTGGTCAACTTTTGTAACTTCAAAAGCTTTAAGCAGTTTGTACAGCCCAAGGCCATAGAATCATGGTTGATGCGAGGGCAATTTGCATAGTTCGAGTTAAATGTGTGCTAAACTGTTTTTCTGGACCAAGGATAAACTTCCAAGGACTGAACTCCCTTTGCCACCATGCTCCCTCTGCCACCATGGTTGTTGTGTAGGCAGATAGAGGAGAGAAACACATTCCTCTGCATGCTTACTTTTGACAGATTGTTTTTCCTTTCCTCCTACATAGCTCACAGACCATTAACAAGAGCAAACCTGGATGAAGTTCAAGATTTCACGAGTGAGAAGTCTAAAAGGTGTCTGATTTTCAAATGGCAAACCCTCAGCCAGATCTCACAGGAATGCAAGATCACCAATCACATTTAAAAGTTTGGACCTACAAAATGTATCATAAGCACCAGACCACAGTGGAGAAAACTGACAGACTTTATATGGAAACTGTAAATTTTTTTACATGGTAAAGATTAAAAACAGATTTCAAGTGTTCCTACATAAGCAGAGATTTTAATATAAAAATGTTGGGTTTTTTTCTACACCTCACAAAGGATGAAATTACAACTAGTGAAAATGAAGAAAACAATTGAAAACAAAGTCAATCAAGCAAAAGTTAATCAGTTTTCTTACCTCTTCCCAAGGCTGAGGGTAATTCCTTCTGATGTAGTCAATACTTGCTTTGAGAAATGGTGACCAGTGAGTGTCTTCAGACACATCATGGAACATACCTGTTGCAATAAAATTTATATCAATATTTGATTTATTCTTTGGGGAAAAATGAAATAGAAAAAAGAAAAAGAAAGGGTTTTCTCCATTGAAAACCCCACAGACTTTTGTTCAATTTCATGTCAGAGAGGTGACACATTTTGCACTCCAGCTAAGGAAAAGAACAAAAAGAGACTTATTTTTATTTGATTTATACTATCAAAACAGATACTAGATTTACCTTCTATGATTTTGGCTTGAAGCATGTGAAAATTTTGTGCCTGCTCTTTTTCTCTGTGCCTGTGAATAGGTACAGTACAATGAAAAGCTGCCTCCCAAGCAGAGAAGATAGAGGGCTGACAGACAACCTGTTGACTAAATTAATACATCCATTTGTATAGCAGAAAAGCTGCAGGGAATGGCAGCCAACTCAAAATGTCATGGTTTTTGGCAGGTATCAGTTTCCACAGGGCAGAGGAGGGCTATGTTATCATTATCACCACAATCATTTTCAACAAAAAGGCAAAGCAGCCAAGATACAGTCAGTGTAGGAGGAGAAAAAGGTAGGAAAGCAGGAAAAAATCAGGTTTCATTTGAAGAATCAATTACTACTCTCACTCGAATTTAGGCAGAAAAGATTGTGTAGGATCTAACACAAGTGACCTTGCCTAAAAATTTCTGTGTACCTACATAAAGCTAAGTGCAAAAGGATGTTGACATAAAGAGATCAAGCAGCACACAATGTTAAATTCTCTAAGGGGGAAGAAGGTAGGCAGGAGATTGTTCAGACCATTAGTATTCTTGGAGGAAGAGTGCATGTTTGTTGACACAGCAGTGTGAAACTGTACAATGTTAGGGTAGATTAAACACTGAGAGAGCAGACCTTGGGCGTAATTCAGTTACCTTTTGGCTTCTTTACAGTGCAGCTAAACTAGATAAAAGAAGGATGGTACTTGCTTGGTCAAAATCAGAGTAGCTGTCTACACAAAAGCTTGTCTCCTGTCCAAAGAGGCAGTCTGCATGGCTGTGTTCTGGATGGCTTTGTTCTTGATCTTGTCACACTCAGTTAAAACACCTCAGGTCTGAAGAGGTACCTATTTCTTCCATATTGACTAAGGAGACTGCTGACAAGTGGTCCAACTCTAACAAGGCAAGATGGACTCCATTGTTAGTGAAAGAATGAAGATTGGATACTGCAGATAGAGAAGTTCTGACCTGGTATAAGACAGGTCAAAACGGTTAGAAGGGAAAGATGAGGTAGATAGATATAACCAAGCTGAAGTAGGAACTGAAAAAAATTCCAGGAGAACATAAGTCATGAAAACAAGGAAAGCAAGACTGAAGTTTGGGACAAGAAGTTGGCAGAGAAAACTGAGACCAGTGACAGAAGAGTGACAGAAGATGAGTGACAGAAAACAAAACCAGTATTAAATGCCAGAACAGAGAGGTGACCTAGGTGTGAACTGAGCACATCTGGATGTGAACCAAGCACCCTGTAGTTGGCATAACCAACAGGCAGCATTAACAACCTCTGTCTGGGAAAAATGAGAACACTTTGGCTGCAACTGTGTGATTTGGCTCTAAACCAAACAAAGATCTTAAGTACACCTCAAATTTAATGGAATTTACATGGCCCACTAAAATAAGCTACTTCCAATACTTTAAAATTCCACTAATATCTCTACAATATTGAAGCCAGTAAGGCCAGATATCCTCACACAAAGTACTCATCACTGCCCTGTCTCTGGTATCTGCCTAAACGCCCTAATAGCTTGTAGCTGGAGGACAGGCTCTTTATCTCATTTGCTAACTGCTCATTATCCAGATTTACTCTTACAATAGCAAATATCCTCCAGCAAGGCCTAGCTGGCTGTTTTATAGCTCTAATATTGCTGGAGAAGCTGGTTATGAGCAAGAGGTAACCTTTCAGAGCTGAAAAATCAGGGGACCACTTGCAAGTCAAGACATACTTCTTACAGCTATTGCAAAAGGGTGCTAATTTTGTAATGCAGTCGTTTGATCTGCAAGCAGCAAAATTAAGACTAGCATTAATTTACAACAAGAAGAGTAAAATGCAAAAGACTGCACTCTGGGGAAAAAAAGGGATATAAACTGGGATGTTATTAACACTTGCCTACCCACCCCCAGCAAGTCCTACACTATTTTGTTGCTGTGGGATTTTTAGATCTTTCTATCCTCTTTTTGACTGATCTGATAGAAACAAATAATTTTTAATACAGAAATAGCTTTAGGCCTTCCCTAAGATTTATAAAAAAATATCCTTTTGTCATCTCTGCACTCAGTAATCTGACCTAATTTAGTCAAACAGCATCCTTCTACCAAAATGCCCTACCCATTAAATAGTTAAATTTACCCAAGAGTTACTTTCTAAAACATTTTCAAATATGTTATTTAGATATAAAGTTCTACAAAAAGGCTTCAACAAAAATGGCAGATAGTTTTTGCAGGAAAACATTTTTGGCCACACTTCATTTCTTACAACATAACCATTTTTAACCCACTACATTCTGTAGGATTTTCACATAAAAATGCAGTTGTTATAACATTGGACTTATAAAGCTTCTCTTACCATGTTTGCAGATTGGAGGATAAAAGGCATCAGGATAAATGCTCCCAGCCTGAAAAGCATCTTGGTGATTTAGCAATAACTGGGGAGAGGATGGAGGGGAAAGGAATCACAATGCTATTGCACAGAACAACATCACATTTTACTGCCAACATCAAAGATACATTCTAAATAGCCAGCAAAATTTAACTATTATCTTGGTAAAATACACCATGTGGTGCAAAATCCTTGCTGTCATTTTGCTGTCCTTAGGTTTATTAAATCTGCTTTCTTCCCAACGTCTTCTACTGATTCTTCTAATACAACTGCTCACATGACTAGAAGAAGATAGGAACATGACTAAAGAAGATAGGAAAACATGCAAGAAACCACACAAAGTATATATACACACACATTGGTATAATTGCTATATTTCTGTAATAATATTCAGAAGAAGTCAAATTATTTTGAATAAAAAAAGATAAAAATACAGTCCGGGCACACTATTGACACACACATTACTGAGCATAATAAAGAAAGGCAAGAAGACAGAAAGAAAAATGTTCAGAAGAAAGGTGTACAAAATTAAGCAATAATAAGCTTCCTACCTGTCTATAATTAACACTCCCTTCATGCTTAATGAAAAATTCCAGAGCTCTATGTGCTGAAAAACAATATATCAAAGTGTTGATTTATAGGTATTGTGTCCAGGCCCATGTTCTGTCAGAAGCACTAGCAGAACCAGAAGACACCACATTTTCATACCTAAGCCAAGCACCACGTGCATGAAACACCATTTCTCACAAAACTGTGCATCTGTGAGAGGCTGTTTTCCCACCTAGGGAGTTTGTAAGGAAGTGCTCTTTCTGTGGCACATCTTCAGTCCTCTCTAATCCCTAGCTCCCAAGCTGACCAAACTGAAATCACAGGGAAATGAATTCCCCATGTCCAGAAATGAGCTACAGCAGTAAACTGACAGGACCACACCCAGCACATGTAAAATGTGGACCATTAAAGTTCTGGCTGTACTGTATTCAAGCTTCATTGTTGCCCTTAACAGTGAAAAAGGTATGTTGGGAATCAATGTGGGTGTTTAACAGTTTGATTAATTTATAACAGGCATTAAAAGTAACAAAAATTAAAAGTCAGCAAGGTAAATAACACTAATTATTCACTGAATTGGCAGATATTCTTACTGCCAAAATCTTTATTTAGCTGTCATAACAAGTGAATGAAATAAACTGACATTCTTTTCTTTCATGAGGTCTCCTGATTAATATTAGATCCCACTATAAACACTATTCTAAAACTACCCAACATTTCCTCTAAAGCTATTTAGAAAGATTGAAGTTAATTTTTTCCTTACCAAATAAATCACATCACAAAAAAACCTGCCAAAAACAAACAACAAAACAAACAAACCAAAACCTCCTCCCACCAAATCCAAAGCAATTCCTATTACTATTCTGGAACAAGATCTAGACAAAACTGTGGGGGTTTGAATGATCTTTCACTTTGACTTTTACCCAATAATCTAAATCATCCTTATAAGTTAAGATACCTTAAAGACCAGCCTTGCACCAGAAGAGAAACAGCAACAAAATAATAAGTAACAATCTAAAATTTTAAGGCTCAGACATTTCTGCACACATCACATCTCTGATTCCAGTGTGGGAGAGACTCAGTTTGGCAGTTTGCTTTTTCTGCCTCACACCTCCCCCACACTTCTCTCACTACTCGAGTGAGCTCAGGTTCTACAACTCCACCTTTACAAGGAATTTTATGCCAGATCCCCACAGTCCCACAGAGCCTCACAAGTCTGACAGGAACCCCTAAGGCAAAGAGCTTCCCCACCCAGACCTGCACAGACGGCCATGCAAGTAGGACACAGCACAGCCCTGCCAAGCACACTGAACATGATCAACATTCTGAACAGGCAGAGCTTTTCACCATTTTAAAAGTATTTTCAGAGCTCTGACCAGGATTTCTTTGGTGCTGGCTTTGAGTGAGAGGAATTATTTCCTATGGTTTGTTGTTTGTGGGGGTTTTTTTTNTTTCTTTTCCTGGAGTACTGAGTGTCTGAATTTTGGAAATATTTTCACCTTATCATCATAGATTTTTACGTGAACAACAATAAGAGCAGTCATTTTAGCAGCATCAGAGCTGATCAGTGTTTAATTTAATGGACAAAACTTGTTGTAAACTATGACCCAATAGTTCAGTGTACACAAAACTCCCCAGACAACCTAGATTATATAAATATTATATATTTTATTATATAAACACAAATTTTCTGCAACATGCTCCCTCGATTAGAAAAAAAAAAAAGACTGCTTTGGGACAGATCTGTAAGCTTGTTTCTCTCTGCAGACTTTTTTTTTCGAACACACTCTATTCTGGCAAATCTGTTATTTAAAGTCCTCAGAAGCTCATGCTCAGTAATTAGAGCCCAGAGCTTGCAGGGTTGTGTGCACTTGCCTAACCTCAGGCAGCGTGACTTCTCCTACAGATTATTATGGGTTTCTTGACACATTGTTAGGAAAAGCAAATTGTTCCAGGATGTTGACCATGGGTACAACGCTCAGCAAGGGAACATACTCCAGTCTCAAATACCATGAACAATCCCAATCTTTAAATTGTCCAGAGTTGCATGTATTCAGTACTTAAAGCCTGAGAAAATTACCCGAATAAAGGCAACATCCTATGTTTTACCATCTGTTTGAGCAATGGATTTAGAAACAAAACCAGAAGAATAAACAATTAAAACTGTCAGTTATTGTGAGTAGCTGTTTCAGAATAACCTCACACTGCTCATGTTTGTGCTTGCAATAACTGCGGAAGAAAACAGATTTTAAAAATAGCACAGGCAAACAAGAAATGCAAAACAAATATTTCTCCATTTTGATGTTCACTCAGTTCTCTCCTTCATTCTCTACAAATCTAGGCTGTTTTGGCTACAGAGAGCAACCTGCCAGAAAGAGACACACAACAAAAATTTTTATAATGTTAGTTACAGATAGAAACACATTACAGAATTTTATCTTCTTTTGCAGGTATGGCATAATTAATACAGAGTGATTTGTAAATAGAGTTACCACAAAGGACTTGTGCTATTCTTTAGTTTAAACATAACAATCCCATGAATTGCCTAAAATATTCCTTTTCTCTCTCCAAACCAAACTTTGTCTGTGTACGACTCACAGACAAAAACATTCCAGTTACATAATGACTGTGTCTTAGGAGATGAAAAAATACGCAACCCAACACAATTCAAGCATTTTACTTACAAAACAGTACAATTTCAAACTCCAAAATCAAACCACTCATTAATCCTGCTTTCACATTTTTAAAATGATGTAGACTGCTTGTTACTTTAACATTATTTCCCCCCTCTGCTTTCCAGCTAAATCTGAATTTACTTCTCTTCACAAGAAATTCAAAACACAAGAAAATCCATTTTGAGCATGTCTTACCTATTTCGACATGTGTTGAAATTCCACACGGGATACATCTTTGACAGAAATGGCAGAGGATAACCAGCGAGACAGACCAAATGTTCAGACCAAGCATGATGCTGGCTCCAACTGTGGTTTTCAGAAGCCTGGAACAGTAGCACTGTGACCTTTGAAACGTAGGTTACGGAGCATGCCTTTTCTTTCACACATATTGCTGACACAGCAAGCAAACGACTGCCAAATTTGAAACTCTATTTTATACCAATGCTTTCTTTTACTGCAAATGAAGTAATTTATAGAAAGAAAGGAATAAACTGTGGGTATTCTCCCCACTTGAATTCCGTAATATCTCTGGAATTTGAGCAGGGTAATCAGTGTATCACTGCACAGCAGCAGTGAGATTTCTGTTAAATCCAACATCATGGCAAAGAGTATCCTCTCAGAGTTTGCCCAGCTCATGGTGTGCTTGCATTACAGCAACTACATCCCGTTTCACAAAAGAAATTAAAGCCAACTCCCAGAGCAGTATTAATAGAAACAATAGAAACACTCTAGCTCCTGAGTTGCAGGTAATACACATTCATAACCTTTGGTGAGCCCATAGGATATTACACACTTAAGTGTGGGTCTGATGATCAGTATTGAAACCCAGCTGATATGTGGAAGTAGTCCTGCCAAGTACAGTGCTATCAACTTCTGGCTGCAGAGGCTGGGCACCCTGTCTTCCCCAGCCACCCTTCCTGCACGTGGCACAGCCACACCAGTCCCAGGGAGGTGGTGGCACTGGGCAGCGGTTTCGCATGGCCCTTGTGCCAGAGACTATCACAGGACCCCGTGTGGCCCCCAGGCTCCCATGGGCCAGTGCTCCTGCAGTAAAGCACAAGTTGGCCTGGGGAAGAGGAGACTGAGAGCCGTGATAGACTTTATCGCAGTCGGCAACTTCCTCACAAAGCGAAGAGGAGGGGCAGATACTGATCTCTTCTCTGTGGTGATCAGTGACAGAACCCGAGGAAATGGCATGAAGCCGTGTCAGGAGTGGTTTGGTTTGGATATTGGGTGAAGGGTCTTCACGCAGAGGGTGGTTGGGCGCTCCCCAAGGAGACGGCCAGACCACCAAGTCTGACAGAGTTCAAGAAGCATTTGCACAACGCCCTCAGGCACATGGTGTGACACTTGGCGGGTGCTACGCAGGGCCAGCAGCTGGACCTCTACGATCCCTGTACGCTCCTTCCAACACAGGATATTCTGTAACTCTAAGCCTCCCGTCTCCCTACGAAGGGGGGGGGGGGGGGGGTNGGGGGCTCGATGGGGCGCAGGAAACGAGGCCCGAGAAGCAGAACCCGCCTCCCAAACCCACGGCAGGTATACTCCCACCCCTCCTACGCAGACGGGGTGTTCCTGGCCGGGTGCCACCGCCCCCGTGCCCCGGCGAGGCGCCGCTCCTGGCCCGGCCCCCTGACAGCTCCTCCTCCGGGGCGGCGCGGGCGGGCCGTGCCGGGGCTGTGCGGGCCCTGTCGCCGAAGCGCGGCCATGGCCACCCTCCTTCCGCGGGGCGCCGCTGCCGCCCGCCGCCGCCTCCTGCTGCGGCCCGCGCCTCTCGCCCCCGGGCCGGTGAGGGCCGCCAGCCAGGCCCTGTCCGCCGCCCTGGTGCGCCGGGGCGGCCTGGTGGGCGGCCGATGGGTGGAGACGGCCGCCGCTTTCCCCGTGCAGGACCCGGCCAGTGGCGAGGAGCTGGGCCGGGTGTCCGACTGCGGGGCGGCCGAGGCGCGGGCGGCTGTGCGGGCCGCGCACGAAGCCGGCGCCGCCTGGGGCCGCCTCCCCGCCAAGGTGAGCGGCAGCGGGAGGTGGCGGCGAGGGGGCCCGGGGCGGTCCGGTCCGGTCGGGTGTCCCGGGACCTCGCTTCCCCGTCCCTGTGTGCGGCGGCCACGGCAGCCTTGTCTCTCCCTCCTCCCAGGAGAGGAGCGCGCGCCTCCGCAGATGGTACGAGCTGATGATGCAGAACAAGGAGGAGCTGGCGCGGATCATCACAGCCGAGAACGTGAGTGGGTCGGCGGGGGTGGGCACGGGCACTACTGCCCCGTGCTGCTGGCACCCGCGATGGGAAAACCAAGATAGGCAGGCGAGCAGTGACACCAAGTAAAACAGAGGCGTCAAACCTCTCCCTATGCGCTTCATCACTTAGCCATCGTGTCCTTTTTAATAACTTTGGGCATGTTGTGCACTCACATTGTTCTGCTAGGTCAGTGGGTGACGTTTCAAACATTCCTTCTCCGGACATACCTAAAGTGCATTGGTTTGATGACGGTAGTACCTCATCAGGAAACCAGACCCATGTTGTGCTTCATGGCATGCAAAAGCATACATCCACCTAAACCATGGTCCTCGTGACAGGAATGTTTGTGACTGGGAAAAACCATGCAGGTCTCCAAGTTGGATTCACACAGTTTGTATCACTGAGTAGTCTGGGAGCTCACAAACTGGTATCCTTTTGAACAAAACTTTGGTTGGAAGATACTTTAGCAGCTCCTCTGTGGTGTGGTGTCACAGCTGCTAAAGGTCATTCAGTCCACGGAATCAGACCTGGGGGTAGTCCAAAGCAATACTCCCAAAACCAATGACCCTGGCATAAACTTGTAACTGTTTTGCCATGATTTGTGTCTTTCTTCAGAGTGCTAATAGCAGCTAACTCTGAGTTTGTAAATAAATGCTCTTGCTTTTTTTCTTCCTTGTCCTGGGCAGGTATGAATCCAGGCACAGCATACAAATGATTGACTATACAATGGTGGTATATTGAATCCACACAACTATTGCTGCTGCAATCCTATAATCCTTGTTGGAGATCACAGTGTATGGCAGAGGGAGGGGATCATAAAGTACTCAGAAAAGAAGAGAAACTCCAAAATTACTTGAATTTGTTTATATTGCTTCCGTTTGCTGCTTACAATGTATCTTCAATCTGATTTAATCAAAGGGGAAACCTCTGAAAGAAGCACAGGGTGAAATCGTGTATTCGGCCTCGTTTCTGGAGTGGTTTGCGGAGGAGGCTCGACGGATTTATGGTGATGTTATTCCAGCATCTGCAAAAGACAGAAGAGTCCTGGTGCTGAAGCAGCCAGTAGGAGTGGCAGCCATTATAACCCCAGTAAGCATAGCTGAACTTTTCTGAGTCACATCAAGGTTTTCAGCTCAACCCCCTGTTCAAAATTTCACTTACATCTGCAAAAACAGGAGGCTAAATTTTCCCAGCTTTGATTGTACTATTTTCTCTCTTCCTAGTGGAATTTTCCCAGCGCTATGATCACCCGGAAGGTTGGTGCAGCTCTGGCAGCTGGCTGTACAGTGGTGGTGAAACCTGCAGAGGACACACCTTTATCAGCATTAGCTCTTGGGGAGGTGAGCTTTCCGTGCTAAGCTTTACCTCAGCAGTGGACTGATACTGTAAACAGGGAGTCAGATGGGCTTGGCAGGTAGCTCTGGCCAGCTTCATATGTGGAGAAAGGACAAACTGACTTGTTGCAGGTGTTTTACTTTAGTGAGAATCTTTGCAAATTGCATCTAATGTGGTCTAGAGCCTCAAAAGGCATTGGGCCATTTTGATACTCAAAATATCCTTCTATCTTTAATTTGGTTCTTTTGAACCCACAGACAGCTTAAACCAGAGCAAAGCTGCTCTCTCAAGCACCTATGGCACCCGTTCCTGGTTGTGCCGACCCCTTTTGGCTTCTGTTGACTTACAGACTGCTTTCTTCAAAACAATGAACAATCATTAAGTGACTGTTCCTCGTACAAAATGCACTAATAATGCGGTTTCTATTTTTCTTTTGTTCCAGCTTGCAAACCAGGCTGGAATCCCAGCAGGAGTGTATAATGTTGTCCCTTGTTCCAGACAACAGACAGCAGCTGTAGGGGAAGTTCTATGCACTGATCCGTTGGTATCTAAAATATCTTTTACTGGCTCTACAGCAACTGGAAAGGTACATACGTGGACAGAATGCCCTTGAAGATTATTACTGTGGTTATACTAGAAAGGTAGGGGGAAAGTGTGTGCCTTTATACAGAGCCTTCTTTTCTGGCTCCTGTACACAGATTGTCCAAATAATTGTGTACCTCTTGAGATACTGCTTCTATGTTTTAGCAACAGTACTTCACAGAAGGATGCTTTGATTATTAAACTATAATGTGAACAGTCCTGTACAAGATATTTGTAGTTTATATCATAAGGTGACAACATAGTAATAAGAACACTGAAACTGAATTTAAAGGTGGCATTCAAGAATGGCTTCAGCAGTTGAGAGAAGGTATTAGAGGAGTGAGGCCTGGAATCTCTGCTCTCAACCTTAGTCAATAAGCAGTCTTGTCACCATCTCTAATTGAATCACTAAAGCTGCAGAGTGTGACAGTATGACAAAATGACAGAATTCTCTAGGATGGCTGTATGCAGAATGAAGAAAAAGTTTGGTATTAAGGCAAATCATAATACTAAATTCTGCCAGATCTTGGAAAACTTTTGTAAGACTAGTCAAGATTTTATTATCAAAAAATAATAGAACAACAACAACAACAAAAAAGCTGATAGTATTAGTGTATAAAAGCTTGACCTGACTTGAAGTTGATCAGAATCTTTCTCTGCATTAGTCCTTGGCCAGAATTTCATCTTTAAGGATTTTAATGGATGAAATTTCTTTTTGTCATAGGACATGGTCTAGCATTGTAGAGAAGATGCAGATTATTTCCTTGCCAGAGTTAATTTTTCACTGCCTTGCATCCATGATTCCACTGTTCACATCTGTTAGAGGTACAGCTGTGTGTGTGTCTCTTCTGTTGCCTGCAGATCTTGCTGAAACATGCAGCTGGCACTGTGAAGAGAGTTTCCATGGAGCTTGGAGGACATGCTCCTTTTATTGTGTTTGACAGCGCCAATGTGGATCGGGCTGTCGCAGGAGCCCTTGCTTCTAAGTATAGAAACTCAGGACAGGTGAGAATTTTTGTCCATGTTTCTAGACAATGAAGAGCTGTACATAAAGTTTGAGCTGTAAATAAGCTGTTTTATGTAACAGGAGATCACAGAACACTTCATTGTGAAGAGAAAGGTGCTGCACTCATACATGGCTCTGGACACCAAAGCCGGTTACCAGCAAGTCTAAATACCAGCACTGAAATCCCATATATTTTCACAACATACATGGCAGTCAGTAGCATCACTGTTGGAGAAGGTGATGTTCTCTAGGACCCCTTGCAAGAGCTTGAGAAGTGATAAGACATTTTTAATATGTTTTTTTAACATTAAATTCATTGGAGAACTAGAGCTGTGAATGGCACCATCTTACTTCAGTCTGTTAAGACACTCACAGATAGTTTTTTCTACAATGAGTAGCTTTAAAAAAATTGGTAGACAGTATTCAAGAGTGTGTTGCTTCAGATGTATTTTATTTAGAGTAAAAAAATATTTTAAGAGCATTACTTTCCAGAACAGTCAGCTGAGAAGGGCTGGAGACTGTTCTAGCTTTACAAATACATGTGAACATGAGATTGATGAACTCCAGCTTTTGAGAACCACCAAATTTTCAGTGGGTCTGGGAGGTCATTTGATAGGGAAAACTTTGCTTGAGTAACAAGAAGACATGACTAATCTTGGGAAGAAAGAAAGGAAACAAGTGGACATGGACCACTAAGGGATCAGACCCAGACTGGACTAAGGGATCAGACCCAGATCTATCATAAAAGGCATCTCTGCTGCTGTAGAGAAAGATAAGTAGGTGTTAATTTTCACATACTGTAGCAATCAAAATAGGATGCAGTCAGAGCAAAGGGGTAGCACAAATAAATACACCATTGAAAGCACTTAGAAACAACTTTCAGGAAGAGAGCAAACTCAAGCTCAGATAATAAAGGAGTTAGAAAAAAGACCCCATATCACTAAGTATGATTTGAGTTTTTGCTGCTCAGTCCAGCATTCTGCAGTCTAATTAGAAGGTATTTCGAGCAGCTTCGACCTTGGTTGATCCATGTGTCTGAGTCCATAAATCTCACAAAACATTTCCCCAGTGTAAGGAACTTAGCAGTGTGATATATTTCACATGCCCTCTGACAGCTTGTTGAAGTTGTATTTCTAAAGTGAAATGGGTGGTGAAAGAAATGGCATAGGTAGGTAACAGCTTAGGATGAGGGAGGAGAGGCAGGGGACATCAGTGTAGTAACCTGATTCTGTGGCATGAAGGTCAGAATTAATTAATGGATGGAGTAAATACAATGTAAACTAATGGGGTTTTGTCTTATCTTGTTTGTTTTCAGACTTGTGTTTGCACAAACCGTTTCCTGGTGCAAAAGGGAATTCATGATGAATTTGTGGAAAAGTTTGCTAAAGCTATAGAGAAAGAACTACATGTTGGAAATGGATTTGATGCAAAAACTACCCAAGGACCACTAATAAATGAAAAAGCAGTGGAGAAGGTATAAGTAAATAGTTCATTTTTAACGTCCTAATTTTCTTTTTATGAGCCATAAAATAACTTGACATTTATATTTCACCTTTTTTCCCTTTATTAGAACATATTTGCAGTGTGGCTGGAAATGTATTCTGTCCCCCAAGTCCATGTGTACATACAGACAGATGTGGACAGTTCATGTATCATCCCTCTGTTCCATTAAGGAAAAGAGGCCTCCTTTAGGAGAAACTGATTCCTCCTGATTACTCCCCAGCTCTTCTCAAGTCCATTCACTGAAACTGGATACACTGTGAGAGCTGTACAGTGATCCTGCAGATCTGAAGGACTGTGTTTGACAGTTTCTTTTGAGGAACAGTGTTTCTTTTTGGCAAAAGCAAAGCAGAATAATTTATCAGGGTTAAAAATACCAGATCTCTGGACATTGTAATCACCTGAAACTTCATGTGCGTGGTTTGGGTCTCCTGTTTCGGGTGACCTGCAACTCCAGGAATATTTCTTTTTTTAAAAATTCTAATAAGTCACAAGTTCTATAATAATTTCACTCTTCCTAAGGTTAAAGATTATTGAGTCATGTGGGCCATGCTTTGGAAGATATTACAGCTCAGTTGCATGCAGGCTTGGTTTGAATTCATTGTACATGAATGCTGCCAGATTCTCTTTATGAAAGAATGGGAAAATATTCAGTTATATGGGAGACAAAGGATACAGTCTTGAATTTCTTTCCTTCATGCCTTCCCTTCTTGCATCACGACAGTGTAACGTGTATCAGATACAATACATACAAATAAACACTGTATATAGTCATTTTCTGTAATTTCTGTAATATCAAAGGATAGTAGGTCCTAGGTGGGGATTGCTACTTTATTTTCTTATTACTTTGTTGTCTTTAGATGAATTGTAAATATAAGGGGTAGGTAGAATCGTAGATGTAGGAAAATTTCTTGCCAGTTCCATCTTGAGAGTTCTTTCTCTTTCCATGGGAGTCATATGCTTCCATTTCCGTAGTACTTGACTACTGATACAAGATGCAGTTTTTAGTCCTGCAAAGACTTTTTCTCACATTAGGTGTAGGCTTTTAATTTCTACAGAGAAGTGGGCTGGGGACCACGTTCATAGTTTATCCCTCTGAAATTCTGTCAGACTGAGAGAAAGAAGAATTGAAAATAAATCAGATAATATTGCAAATGGTCCTCTGCAAAGTGTAAACCTCTCTTCAAAATTTTCTCTTAAATATTGCGAGAGTATTATTTCTTCATTGGGAAATGTGTTATTGCTCACTCTTAAATGCTGACTTTAAGATTTTTGTCATGCATAACTCAGGTAGAGAAACACATTAAAGATGCAGTTTCTCAAGGAGCATCTGTTGTGACTGGAGGGAAGCGACACAGCTTGGGGAAGAATTTCTTTGAGCCAACATTACTTAGTAACGTTACAACCAAAATGCTTTGCACCCAAGAGGAGACATTTGGCCCTTTAGCACCAGTTATCAGGTAAGATTATTAATTCTACAGATTAAAATTAACAATTAAAAAAAATGAAAGACTGTTTTGAATAAAAAAGATTTGAAAGACAAAAACATATTTTTGCATGATCACACAAGTCTTGTAAAAAGACTGGGGGACACATGTGAAAACATATTTTGGATATATATAGCTTGTTTGTTTCTTTTTCTTGACCTGATTTTAGCATCTCTGCAACTTTTTGAAAATTAAAGTATCTCAATGGTTAAGCAAGGCTAGGTAGCAGCAAAACTTTTATTGGCTTCATGATTTGTGTTATGAAATAGGAGACAGGACTTTTGAGTTCGTCATGTGATTTCATGTGATTTGCTAGTCCTAAGCTTTTCTGACAGAGGATGAGTTAGAGCTGTCTGTTCTCCGTAAAGCCTTCCCTGCCTTTGTGCAGAGCAATTGGATGTGATGGAAGAACATACAGTTATCTCTGAGCTGGGAGTGCCGCGTAGTGGGGAAAATAGGTAGGCTTACCCATGTGAAGTAAATGTCTCAGTACCCTCCAGCTATCTAGGGGGGATAAAGGCACTTTTGACTACTTAACTGCAGTTTTAATTAAAGAGAAGAGGTAGACACTTCAGTATTTCAAAATGAAAGTTACATTAGCTTTTTAATGTACACTTTTGGGAAAAATAAATTGACATTTTAATCCCTGATAAGACTGCTTCTTGCCAGTAAGTCCAGAAGACAGCAAGTGAACCGCGGGCCTCATTTTTATTTTTTCTCTTTCTATTGACAGATTTGACACTGAAGCAGAAGCTGTTGCTATAGCAAATGCAGCTAATGTGGGTTTAGCAGGTATGCTTCTCTGTCAGATAAGTGTATTTCTGTGGTGTTGTGAGCTGTGGTGTTATGGGTTGATGATTTGGAATGTCATTAAGTCTCTTTTTCACAGTCTCCTGCAATGCTCTTACTGATTTTCACTCCTGTGTCTCTGTGTCTGCACAGGCTATTTCTACTCCCAAGATCCAGCGCAGATCTGGAGAGTTGCAGAACAGCTGGAAGTTGGAATGGTTGGTGTGAATGAAGGCATAATCTCGTCAGTGGAGTGTCCTTTTGGTGGGGTAAAGGAGTCTGGCTTAGGGCGAGAAGGTTCAAAATACGGCATCGATGAATACTTAGAAATAAAATATGTCTGTTTTGGGGGATTATAGAAGCCTTCAAACAGCACAATCCTCACAACTTGGGAAAGAGTGCTGTTGTTTTAATAAGCTTCTTGAGCCAGAAATACGTATGAATGCAACTTCTACCTTCTGTAGAATTAATCAACCCTGTCTTGTGTGTGTATACAGTTATCTACAGTATTCTGTGCTGCCAAATGTTTTTACATGGTCTTTGTTTATACATCCAGTTTTTCAGCAACATGATCACAATGTCCATTATTTTTAGTAATGAGTAGGGATGTACACTTATTGTTCTTGGATTATCCCTGTGTAACTGGGAGAACTTTGAGACTTGTGCATAATGAAAACAGATTGTAACCTACAGTAAGGGGAACTAGACCACCATTTTTTACTACCTTTAGTATTTCAGCGTGGATAAGGGAGGCTTTGGGATGGCAGTCTCCCTGTAGAATTTTGTGTAAATACTCACACTTTCTACTGTGGTACTCCTTTAGAAGCAAGTGTGTGGAGGGGGTTTTTTGTTGGTGGGTGTTTTTTTGGTTTTTTTTTAAATTGTGGGAGAATCTGCTGCTTACAAAAGGTGAGGAACTGTTTTGAGCCATATCTAGACATCCACACAGACTAACAGACGGCTTTTTCAGCACTGTTAATGCTCACTGCAAGGCTGCTGCCTGTTCAGCTTCAGTTTTTTGAGCAAAGAGGTGTACTTTGTGTCTAACAGCTTGCCTGTCTAGGATGAAATATAGCCCTTGTTTGATGCCTGTTAGCCCCAGCAGTCCTGGGAACAGGACAGTCCAGGACAAAGAATTGCTGTCTTAGTGAGAAGCAGGAGGAAGATAAGACACTCACAGGAACAACTTGAAGAATTATAAGGGCTGTGTGAATAAAGCACAAGTGGTGACATGATGATACAGATCAACTCCCTTCCTTCTATGAAAAGACCATGACTCTCCTTGGGTAGAAGTACAGTCCCTGATGTAAATATTGCTCAGTGTCTGAAGGAACATAAGTCACCCCCTTCAAAGAATAGGAGCAGATATCCATCCCTGTGGCCTTTGTGTCTTGAATTGAATTTGTGGTTATACAGGTGAAGGTCCATTTGGGAGGAGGGTTTAAAAAACTTTGAACATGGCTCATTTGTGATCTAATAAAGATTTAAATAGTGGTGGTTAGAAGTGAGGCTTTGATACATCACTTCACTATTCTGTCATCTTCAAAAGATGATGTAAGGCTTCCTTAGTATGATATAAACAATGTTGTTTAAACATTATTTTAATGGCAGTCAAACAAAGCACTTTAAAAAATGTGCAATGTTAATTTAGTGAATAAATCAGCACAGCAGAAGTTAAGTGGAGTATATTTTGTTTCTTGTGTTCATTACTAAAAATAAATACAGGAAGACAATGGAGTCCTTCTTCCTATAAAGTAATGAATGTACCCTGTGACATGAAATACTTTGAAATATTTTATCCCACCAGGCAAAGAGGTACCAGGTAACACAAGACTTGGGAAAGGAGGGGAAAGCAAGCTGAATCCGAGTTTCACGGGGTTTTTGTTTAAAGCGCACATAAAGTAGCATTGACTGCTACTCCTTATTTTTAAGTATTTTTTTATGGTTGTATTTGTGTGTAGCAGTTGAGACCAGGTGGGTCTGGAGCACATTATCTGTCAGTACTGTGTGCATCATGCCGACTGAAGGGCAGTTAAAGGGCATTCACTGCCCTTCCAGTAATTCCCAGTGCACCAAACTCGCATATTTGTGGTAGTGAGGACTTAGTACTGTTATTTGTGCTTGTTGTCAAGAACACAAAAAGGATGGCCTCTTTCTGCAAGAAACTTTCCTATAGCCAACTTCTAAGATTACACTATTGAGCACACAGGGTGCCTGAATTGGGAGAGAAAGTTGTTTGCCAGCCTTGGCTACCGATGGATTTAGTATTAATTGGAAAAAACAACTGGGTAAAAGAAGGTCATGCCTTGGTTCCCAGCTTCCACAACACAATGATGCAGGCAGAGTTACAGGTATTATACACAGGTAGAATATTTGCCACTGAAATTCAATTGTGTCTGCCTGTGAACTGCAGTATAAGGTCAAAATTAAAATCCTCTTATTTACGGCTGTATGACAGTGTAGCATTTAATGTGAGTGTTCTTGGGACAGTGCAGTTGGAGGATAAATTATTTAACCCTTGCTCTCTTCACTGCAAAGTCACTGATCTGATGAATTGGTACATTTAAAATCTTAATTTCTTTTCTGATAATAGCACTTCTTATGAGTGTTTACTTCTTTTTAGCAAATAATACCTTTTACAATGCCTGATAACAAGCACAAACAATAATTAATGTTAGTAAGAAACTTAAAAAATACCTTTTTCTAGCTTGGATTGTGGTTGGATTCCAGCATAATATCCTCATGTCAATAAAGTCTACATCAGTCAAGCACAGAATAATCAAAGTTGTCTTCATAGCAAAAGCTGGGATTCTTCAACAAAAGACTTACCTGAATTCTCACACCTCAGTTGTGTTGATTGCACTTGTGATAGTTTAGCAATTTCTGGATATTAAAACTGTGATTAAAGAAATGTTTTCAGTTAATAAATAACTTCTGTGAAAGAACCAGATTTTGTGGTTTATTACCCTTTTCAATTCTGAATTGACAAATTGACAGCAGCCACATTAAGTTCAGTCTCTCAGATTTACCCAGATTTTGTTCTGACAGCTTTATCACTGGAAAAGACACCATTTCTTTGCATCCACATGTTCATACAGTGTAAGATTTTGGTACCCTCAATTCCAGTCCCTTGACTGTATCTAAATCAAATAGATGAGACTACTTGGTCATAGTAATATGCCATCAGTTATTTTGTATGCCAGTCTTTTATGCTGAGTCAAACATTTTATCACAAAATAGATCAAAGTGTCTTTTCTGCTTTTGTAGTGTGATTACTTTGCATAATTCTTTATTTCATTCATTAAGATTTAAAAATAGAGTTTTGGGAGCTCTTTTATTTCTATTTATTTAATGCAATCTCGAAGCCTGAGCAATTGTCTTTTAATTTCCAACTTGACACAGTCATCGCCAATTTCCATTTTATTTTCTTAAGTTACTCTTTAAACAGCTGTTTAACACACCCACCCACACCCCCATCCCCACTGCCTCTCTTCCCCGTGTAACAAGCTCTCAAGAAACTGTTTACGTGTTCCACTAGATATTAACAATTTAGCCATCTCAAAGTTTTAAGTATGGTGTTCAGAAGCTCTAAGTTACATTTTAGCACTTGGTTAAAGGGTTTCCAGGTCAAAACTTCCTGCTTAGGTCCTTCCAAGGAGAACCATGAGAACTTGGTGGTTTAGTTACTTCATCAGCGAGTGCCAAAGCTGCTTAGCACAACTGGCTGAAGTTGTTTTGGAATCATGCCGATTATCTTCTGTTGTACCACCTACTCCCAGGGATGGGGGAAGGCTTACTGCTGTTACCAAAATGTACTGTGCAGTAACAAAGGGGCAGATTCCATCCTTCAGCGAAGGACACATGTATCTCATCAGCTCATTCAGCTGCCAGTATTCCCTTGCAGTCCAGTGGCAACGTTTTGAGGTACCACCTACACTGTGGCACCGTGTATCCAAACAGACTTAAAAAGTTGTATTCATGGTGTATGATTTTTTCCTTACAGAAAGACACTTGTATCTCATAGCACCTTTTATTATCACTATTCAGCACAAACGTAATACACAATGGTGGAAGGATTTTTCTTTTCCGGTTCAGAAACAAGCAGCATAATCTACCCCTCTCCAACAGCATATTTTGGGTTATATTGCACACCTACATCTCGGACTACTGCTAAGCAGCTGACTCAAGTATGGAATCTGTTATAGAGTAAGCCACACCTGTGAAACCACCACACTTGGCATGACAGCTGGTGATCAATAATACACTGCCAATTAAACCAAGTAAGGACAAGCACCACATTAAAACTTACTGTGAATTGTAGTAAATTAATTTTTTCCTGCTTTCTGATCTACTGAATTATGTCACCTCTCTAGTAAAAGATGCTTTTGTCAGTAGGGAGGAAAGGAATCAGCTACTGCATTGTTTTTATGTTTGAGTACAGACAAGCTATGGAAGACAACATATGTCAATTGGCCTGGCCTGACTGTTGGATCCAATACAGAATACCATGCTTAAAAGAGTACCTGACAAATTTCTAAAAGGAAAGACAAAACTTTATTAATAGTTACATAAATGTAGTAATTTCAGCTCAGAAATGGTTCCAGTTACAATACAATAGCATTTGCAATAAATAACATTTTCTAGAAACAGATTCCTAATATAAATTCTGTAATAACTCACCCATCCACCCACAGGGAGAAGTGCTTTCATACAGAGACAAAATACAGATATGCAGCTCATCTGCACCTTATTCATAGCCTGTGCAAAAATCATTTGCCTTTGTTGCCTCCCTCTTAAAATTTTATTTCTAAACTTTATATTTCCTCCTTTGCCTTGGGGAGTTAAGGATATAAAAGGTACATGAAATGGGTTTTTCTTTGCTGCAGAAGTATGGGATTAGTACTCAAGTCAGAGATCCCTGATAAGCAATAACTGACATTAAGAAACCAATTCACCTCTATCCCATTTCCCTTCTCCGGGAGGAACGTTTTCCTCTCTCAAACCTCACCTGAATGTCAGAAGACTACACTTACTGTAATTTTACTACTGCTATCCTGAAGCTCCACCTGACTACTGCCCTTTATCAGTATACTGGGGGGCAAAATTAGTTTCACTCGAGGTTAAAAGCGGGAATGGAATATTTACCTAGGAACTCCATTATTTTAAGAACAGACTGAGGAAAGTTTGCACCAGCACAGAGGACACACACATGCACTCTCTCACTGTTAAGTTCCTTGCATGTGTGTGCATTTCTGTTTGCCCACAGGAGACCAAAAAAAGGAAAACTGACATCACATAAGCAAACAGCTGACAGCACAAAACAGAGGCTTGAACAGTACTTTTATCTGATGCATCTGACAGAGGGAGAGTAAGACTGTTTACTCAAAGGACACAGTTGATAATCTATTCTTAGACACAAAACGAGAATAACCTTTTTCCCTATGCAAATAAACAATTCTCTATAATTAGACATCTTGCATTTTGCTTTGTTTTCTCTACTTAATATGACAGGTTGAACCACAGGACAGAGAATTTGGATGTGGACCTCAACAGATTTGCCCAGGTAAAAACTTGGTTTCATACTGCAGTACAATTTTGGTTAGGAAAATAAAATCTACAAGACAATTACCTGTTTGCAGCCAGGGCAGTTTCATGCCATGCATTCAATACTACAATTGAGTACTGAACCTGTTTAATGCTTAGGAAGTTTTTTCCAAAGTGTGCTCCTTCCTAAAAATGCAAACAAAGGCAGTCCTTTTACACATCTGGACAGTCCTCACTTGTGCGTGTAAAACCAAGATGCAAATGAAAATCCAGGGCTTGCACTTCAAGGCAATGAGGCACAGCAAGTATCACCACAATGTCTGCCTTCAACAAGAGACAGTATCTTAGCAGTGCCAAACTGAAATATTCTTTATTTTCGGTAGACTATGAGTCACACAGGACAAGCTCTATCTGGTCTCCTCTGCTTTTCGATGCAGACGAGTCTTTTGGGAATAGCCCCATCCCTATTTTACAAATCAGCTGCCAGTACTCTTTCCGTATGTGAAGGAAAACAGTCTGCAGAAGTAAATGTGAAGACTGAGAACCTGCTTGGAACCTATAATAACCCAAACCAAAGGGTTAGAATCCAAATTCTACCATTGTGTTTGCACTGTTACAGCCAATTTTATGACCCTTTCATTCATGGTATGAGCTGACATTCTGTAAGAAAGCAGTAGTTCTAGAAGTAACAATCTTACTGAATCAAGATAACAAGGCTTGCTATAGTCTCTCCTAAAATTCCTGACACACACATGCTTGGCCAACGTGACACCACAAATACACAGAGCCAGAAATTATTGCTTTCAGCTTCTGTGCAAGTGTCATATATTAAAAGCAAGCCTGCTCTTATGGTAAGAGGCATAACTTCTCTTTCCAAGCAGCTGGAATAACCAAACTAGTAGAATCAGAAGCAGCTGAAGATTTTAAACTATATTCAACTTTGAAAACATAGCTAAAATACTGTTAGCAACAAAGATGTCAAAGTTTCAGCTAGAGAATTGAATTTACCAATTCAACCAAACTTCCACTTGCTAGGGCTTTATACAATGAGAAATTGGTCTAATATTTCTTATTTGTTAGTGTGAGAAACACTTAGCCAAATCATGCATACATTCTCATGGCCCATGAACTTACCAGAGATCCAAAGACCTGGGCCCACCAGTCTGCATCCGTGGGCAGGGAAATAGTTCTGGAAATTCTGCAGCATTAAGGAATGCAGGTTTATGATTCCTGGAGTTGTTTTACTAGAGAAACAGCTTTTCATTTTGGTGGGGTTTGTTTGTTTGTTAGTTTGTTTTTAAAAAAAAGATATTCCATTACCTTCAAAGAAGAACATCCTAGGTTTCAGTATTGGCTTTAAAACATAAAATAAACCGAAAAGATGTAAGTCACTAATTTCACAAAACTGACAGATGCTGCTGACTGCACTGACATGTCCTAGAAGGTGAGCTTATAGATAAAGGCACACTGGAGACAGTATTTAGCAGAAGCATCAATGGCAGCACGGCACATACAAGCTTGAAATTATTTAAGCAACTTATTTGCTTGTTTAAAAATGCATATTTTCAAGAGAAAAATTCCTGCTAGAACATTCTGTGTAGTTGTTCATAACGGATGAAGCCCAACATTTGGATTTCAAAGGAAAGAAATAAATTACTATTCTGAGTGGGCTTTAACGTTTATCAGGAATGCTTTAAAATGAACACTGCTTTTATTATGTTAACACATCTGGAGCAGGAACTGAAAGACATCAGAAGCTGACCCTGCTTTTGTTGACCAAATTATTTAAAAATATATATATATACACATACACATGGACACTCTCCAGAAGAGGGAGCATGTGATAAAGTAGATTTGTTACAAGAAACTGCCTAAACCCCCCACACACAGAGTTGAAACTTGGTTACTGAAGAAAGCAAATCATACCATTCATACTGCATTTTGCTGGTGCATATGGGAAAAACATAGACAACACCTGTATTAGCCCTTTTTAGCTCCTGCAGACACACAAAGATCTCCAGAAAAATGCAGGGCTGGACACAGGGTAAATACTCCTCAGTGCTGAATTAGCAGCCTTTGGGACTGTTGTTAACTGTGCTTGAGAATCAAAAGTAATAAGTTTTGAGCATGCTATGATGCTGCAATTTTTGACGACTGATTTCTTTCAGCCTAGACAGTTCTGACTGTTTCCCAAGTCCATTAATAAGAGAAACACAGAAGCCACAGTGCTCAACCCAGCTACTCTGTTGTGTCAGACTTCTAAGAAAGGATGGAGAAAACCCCAAAATTCCCTACTACATTATTCCTCATGATGGAAATGGGCTATGTCCCCTCCCTAACCCTTTTAAACTGCTCCCCTTGATCCCTATACTGCTCCATCCTCTGATAATGGGTTCTCTACCACTGGATCAAAAAAAAAAAACCAAAAAACAAACCAACAAAACAAGACCCCAAAACATTAAAAAAAAAAACCCTCTTCAAAAATGCTCCCAGATGAACGTTTTCTCCATCAAAACACATCATTCCTCCATCTCAGCCCTAGACTTCAGTACAACAGTAGAGGACTCCCAGGAAAAGCTGACATGATGGCTAAACAGTACCACTGATACAGATGCCCCCACAAGTGAGGCCTGTGTATAAAAGTCAGGTCTGCAGTTAGGGATTTCAAAAGCAGTACTGCGGCCATGATTTCAAAGCCTAACAAGCAGACTGCAAAGAAATTACCCAGATTGTGAAAAAGAATGTCAGAACTACAATACACCTACCCTTGCCAAAGACCTAAAAGGATCTCTTCAGGCCAACACATCCAGTCACTCAATAGCCAGAGAGGAAAAAGTCAAACAATCGCATTTTCAAGCTGAAACATTGCTCAGTACCAATTACCACAACAATGAAAGTACAGTGAACCTCCTGCTCCACACAGGGTATTTGCCACAAACATTTACCTGCACAAGTGCCCAGCACATTTTTTAATTGAGCACTTGATGCTGACACATGTAAACTCACCTCAGCTGAGCATTCAGTCTTAAAAGGTCCAGAGCTCCTCAAAGTGATCTAAAAAGGCTGTTTAGGATGCTCAAAATGCTTCTTAAGGTGCATCGCACCAAGTCCTTCCTGCTTCCTGGATGGACATGGCAGAGCCAAGGCAACTTGATCATTACAGAAGGAACCTAAGGCTGCATTACCCTGCAGACACCACACCTTCTATGTGAATACAGGGAAGATTGCATCCTACAGGACACAGATATACCACATTACATTACAGCAATCCAGTGCAACTGCTCCAGTTGTTAACTTTCTCTGAAAACAAGAATGTTTTCACCCAATAAACACTACCCTAGAAAAGGATGTCACAAAGTACAGCTGGATAAAGACAATGCACTAAAAATGCTCTTGGTATTTCCATCCTAAACTGAAAATTAAGATGGAGCCTGTGGCCACATATTGCTCTCTATAGTTGTAGGGAACTTCACCTATATTGGCTTTTGCAGTTGTAAATCACACCACTACTCAAAGAGAGCATCAGGAGCACATATGAATCTGTATGCCATTGTTAGTTACCATAGTTTGTAGCAGAACAGCTCTGGCTAGGTTTGTAGCAGTGACACAGAAAAAAAGGCTTCTGAAGTTCAAACATTCAGCACAGAACATACAAGAAATAAGATGTGCTTTTTCTTGTTCCTATAATGATGGCAAGAAGAGTTAGCTGACCATCTAATCCTTTCTCCCTCCTTCTGCCTTTCCCTACCTGTGCTAAAAATTTACCCTTTAATCTGCAATTAGTTGATATTTTAGGAAGATTTTGTTTCTGGAAAAACAGAGGTGGGCCAACATGTCTCAGATTTGTCGCACCAGTGTGTTCTGTGCTTTTACTCTCATTCAGTTATCTGTCTTTGGAGCTGTAGTTGAAGGAAACTCCATTTCTGATGGATCCATTTATAAGTGTTCTAGAATTCTCTCTTTCAATCTTTTCTCTGCTGAAGATAGTGTCCTGATCACTGTCAAATTCTGACTCAGAGACCATCAGACTGGAGTTGTGTTCTGTACTTCTGTGTTTTATACCTGACAATAAAAAAGCAAAACAAACTCATTAGAAAGGCTTGGGTTTTTAGTAACACCTAACCATCTTCTCCCCAGCTGTGATATGGAAGGTAAGTGAAAACATTCTCTGCAGTGCAATGTAACAGCATACACCAATACAAAAACTGGCTTAAGAAGTATCATATACCATTTCAGATACTCTTGTGACTTCACTGCAGACCCATCAGTTTATGATTCTGAAATGTGAATATATGGCGAATATATGTACGTAAATTTAAATGTAGTTAAACAACTAGATTATCTTAATACATACCCAATGTATTTTTAATATGTTGAATCTGGAAATCAGTCTGTCCACTCAATGACCTTATTAACATGAGAGGCAATGAAAGATCATGGTTTCTACAGAAACATTATCTCTGTCTTTCTAGGACAGCAATTTCTCAGAATGATTTTAGTTCCTTGGATTTGAACATTTCCCCTGCTAAGAACTGAAAGTCAGGTAAATTAGAAGACATGTAAACAGCAGCTGAAATCTACTGATGTCTAACAGGGCACTGATGGGTCAGGAGTGCTGCTGCGCAGCAACAAAAACAGCTCCAAATTAAAGCATGTGCAGAGGAGGAAGGCTCACATGGAGAAAATCTGTGGAGCAATTCAATGTTATAAATTAAGATAAACTCAGACACTCAGAGCAGAGGCTCAGCCTATGGCTTTATAAAAGAAATTAACTGATTCTCCCCCAATCACGTCACTGTCTGTTTGTCCCAGTCATTCCCAAATTTTAGGCCTGCTTCTAGGCTCCTCCTGCCTGCAGGTACCAATTCAGACACATTGGCTGCACGGTTGGTGGGTGAGTTCCCAGGCTGCCATATAGCACATACCATACTTGGGCCGTAGCTCCATCCTCTCCTGTTCGTCTATGTTATCAAGGATGGTATATTTTGTTTTCTTTCTTATCTTTGTCCTCTTCCTGCTAAAAAGGCAGTAAACAAAAAGACATTTAATTCTCATGTACACACATAAATCTGCCCCCCTTCCTTTTCATATGCATACCCCAATATACAGAATGTCATTGTAGTTTCTCACCTCCACTTAAAAAATTGGCAGTTTATACCTGAATAAGGTACGATATGGACCAGACAGTACAGTCAATTTTCACTGATATAGAAAGAAAGCAAGGCAGATTTAATTGCTCTCCTAAGCCACAGTCTGTTCAATTTCAACACAGTAACTACAAACACAGTAGACGAATATTCATGTGGTCCCACAGCTCACAGTGGAGAAGGTACCTTACTGCTCAGCCAGCATTACAGCAACAGCCAGCCTTGGCCTCCCATCCATGATCTTCTGTAGAATTCATCTAGCAACTCAAAGTTTTTAAAACCCCCAAATCTCCAGCCAAGTCTTGAGTCTATGCTGTCTTTTTCGTGTAGTTTCCACAAGGGAAAGGGAATCTCTTGACATTCTCTCCCATGCTGTAATTCCCTCCTCTATTTCACATGGATCTCTATCAACCAGCTCTCACTCTCAGGCACAAACCACATGAGGACAAAGGACAGAAGCAGCTGAACTCATAAAAAAAATCCCTCAAATAATCATCCAATACACATGAGCCTGTGAGGCTCCACCCCACACTGTGGGAGTAGAATGGGACATACTTTACTATTTAAAGTTTTCTACTAACAGCACTGTTCCTTCAACCATAAAGATAAAATTGGTATCAACTCCTACACATCCTTTACATACTGCAAAGACACCCTAGAAAAATATGAAAATCCAGAAAGATTTTGATGGCATTTTATTTTTGCTAACAGCTGAACAAGCTATCTATTTGCTGAGCTGTTTGAGCTCCAGCAAAAACACTTGCTCTAGTGACAGAATTTGCAGAGGCTTGTCACTTGAAAGAGAATTTCTTATCAGCACAACTAGGCAAGACTGGAGAGGAGGCAGGGAGGGAAAAAACATTCAGTAGTATGAATGTTCTCGTTTAAGGAAACAGAAAGCAAGAAGTCTGCATGACTGAGATCACTAGAGTACTCCTTGCCTGTGAGCCACATGCAGTCTGGCCATCCACCCTTCCTGTCCAAGGGAGAAACCAGATTGGGAGCAGATCCTTTCCTATGGTGTAGAAGATTCCTACTTCAGTGACCTTCAGGGTGTGCCTTTTTTTTCTTAGCATGGAGTACCTGCAGGACTCATAGGAGAGTCCTATGAGATCTGCAGTATACTCTCAGTATTTTAACATTAATTATCACTTAACATGAAGGATACTGTAACTAACTTTTTGGTTTTCATAATGCAGAAGAGCACAGACACACGAATGGAACTCCTTTTTTTCAAAAGAAGTCTGTGTCTACAGAAACAACTACAGGAAGCTCCTCACGTGTCCAAAAATGTGGCAGTTGTGTGCAATTTTTGGGCATACCTCATCAAAAAGAAAGACAAATCATGTACCTTTTACAGCAGCAGATGCAGAACCAGGCAAGCCCTACCATGACCACAATCAAAATAAAAATAGATAAAGTCACATAGAGTATACTCCACTCTGCAAAAAGAAACACAAAAGTTCTTTGTAAGGTCATATGAATAGAATAACTTCTAATACAACTCTGCTAAAATAACCAATCCTGAGGAATGGGGAGTGGCAACAGGCATGTAGGAAAACTCAGCACCAACATATTCTTAGATGAATTCCTAAAAATTTTTAAGGCTTTAAGATTAGAAGTGCACATTAGAAAATTTTCTTCCTCTCAAATACCTTTTACCATCCCAAGATATCTAAAGTCTATGTGGGAACTGACAGTTCTGCAAAGGGTCATGTTTACCACCTCAGTTATCATTTCCTAACTGAAATAAACAGAGGTACCCTGCACATGGCACTTTAGTGCTTGAAAAGAGGAGGTGATTAGAGGCAGATCCTACCTGCACATTCATATTTATAAATCCAGGAAAACAGGAAAGGATACAGAGAGATGTGCAACAATTTGAACTCCAACATGTGTATGCTCACAGTTGTAAGTGTTATCAGGTTCTAAAGGTCAGCACTGGTCAATCCAGAACACTAATGTTTTCTTTGCTTAGATCGGATCATACTTCTGGCACAGAAGCATCAACCACCCACTCAGAAAAACTGAAATTGCTCCCTCTTTCCCAGCTTTGCAACAGTCCTCAAACAGTACTCAAAAGCTTTGCAATGCCCATGTTATTCAACAATCCCTCCAAGTGGCCCCAAATTATTGCAAAATCTCCCTCCCATGACCATGTTTTCACATTGTTTTCATCATATAGCGATTCTCTGTAAAAATTAGGCTACTGCTGTCAAGACATCATTTGAAGAAATTATTTAAATATCTTTCTATAGGAAGGTATTGTTGGGCTGGAAAACAAAGACTTGTTTTACTCTTCACTCAGTATCTACCTCTTAAGCATTCCCCATTCTGAGAAAAAACAATCAACAGTCTCACAGGACAACTAGTTACTCTTGAAAGTCATCCTACAACACCCAAACTTACCACAATTACTCTCTCCATCATTTAGATAACGGTGAATCAAGTTTTCCATCCACAGCTGGTAGCAAATGCAGCGCTTTGTTATGGGGTCACAGTGCCCATGTCCAGAGCATTTCAAAAGACAGGCTAAGAACAGAACCAAACACAGGGGCAGTTGTGTAAATGGGTAACTTGTCATACATCCTCTTAATGTTACACTAGATTGGTGGCAAAGCATCTGGCTCATAACACTGTGATATGTTTTGAAACTCCCTTTCCTTTGGGGTTATGTGTCAAATAGATCTACAGTCTAGCAGACTGCTGGCTGTGAGGAGAAAGAATGTAATCAGAGTACATTTACAATAGAACAACAACCTTTTCAACCAGTAAATAAAGACAGAATTTACCACACAATCAGTGACTATTTTATCACCAGAGCTTGCTTACTTTGTTTGTACTTTAATTGTTGTGTCCTGATTTTAAATTGTGGAGAGGTCCTGTGTCTAATATCTAAGGATCATAAAGGGTTGACATTACTAGTGAAGCTTAAAATAAACCTAGAAGTTCAAGCATCTTTTTGGGCAAAAAGAAGAGTTAGTTATAGGAAACCCAGTGGCCTGTGTACATTGCAAAGATTAGAAGACTAGGGGGTAACACAGCAATCATGCATTTTGCCTGATACAGGCAGACAAGAACTAGTCAGATTACAAGCCTATTTACTGAACTCTGAAAGTCCTGAAGGAAGCAGAGACATGAAACATATCTACTTTATGGCCATATTAAGTTTTGCACATCTTCTAAGAAAAGGTAGTGTGTAAGATATCTTTATCCTCATTCCACAGGCCTTCCTGATGCACAGCAGATTAAGATGTGCTTCTGCCTGCCGATACAGATGATGACTTTTAAGAGTGACTGGTACCAGTCTACCTACCACAAATCATGAAGCCTTTTAAGTACTATCCTCAACACCATCTTTTGTAAAGCTACACCCAGCAAGCTGAGACAGCAGATGGCAGACAGAAAGACTTCATGCAAAGTGTTTCCAGCTGCTGTGTTAGCCAAACGCCTGCAAAGTTCTGAGCTGAGCAAGCACAACCCAAAACATACCGGCCGTGTCAACTCGCAGGACTTTAAAAAGCAGGAAGTCAGCCTTCTGTTTCAAAAGCTGCATGTGCAGAGTCCGTGAGACATCCGATGCCTTGATCACCGTGGAGGGATGCCCGTTCTGCACGTAGAACACAACCGCGGTGCTGCAGGGAGAACAGCGAAGGTCAGGACTGCTGTCACAGAGCGCTTTTGTCAGGCATTCAGCAAATAGTCTTTTTTGTCTTTTTTGCTTCTGGAAAGCCAATGTCACCACTGATAAAGATTAGGGAACTCTGTCTGTGGAGCCAACTGATCTTCATTCTGAGCTGGGAGCACCAGCAGTTCTTTGGATTCTCAGTTTCACAGAAGACAGAGGAGGATAACAGCAAATATAATTCCCTCCTTGGTCTTCGTGACTTTTGCTTGAAGAAGTATGTGTACATTTTCTTTCTCCATTCCCATGTACAACCTGTCACAAAATTCTCTCAAGCAATTTCACTAACATTAGGAAACTGAATTTAATAGGAGAAAAAGCTCAGAAGCAAGGGATCCAGAGAACTTCATGTGTATGCCCTCCTGACCTGTCATCCATGACTTTTAAGTTGGGTGGCGTTGATCTCACCCTGTATCAGACACTTCAGGGAACATTTTAATTTGAAAAGCTACGATTAAAAATATCATAGCTATAAACAGTAGACTTTCCACACTGTGTTTTTAAACTTTAAGAGGTTCCTAGAGAGCTAAATAAACACCAAAATGGGTTTTAAATTACCAAGTAGTTGACAAGTATTTTAAAGCTAACTCATGCAAACAGGTTCTATCAATCATGCTGAAAAGTTTCTTTGGGTACACACAGCTATCTCTAGCACTCTACACCAAGCAAAGGGAGTATTTCTTCTTCACAATAAAATACTACATTTAAGAGAATCCACTGTGGAGTTTTCTGTGCAAAAAATGGATTTTTGCCACCAGTTACCTGGGAAAATGTTTAAAAAATATTAAAAATAACAAAACCATGGAGAAGAAAATAAGGGGAAATAAAATAGGTTTGATCAAATAGAGCTGGAACCTGATTTTGCAATACAATACATGCTTCACTGTGAGAAAGTCTGTTTATCTTGCTCCATCCAGCATTTGGAAAAAATAGCAGCACTGTATGGAACAAAGACACTGAAATATACATGCATGCACTTTCTTTAAAGGAAAAAGAAAAACTCTGTACAGAAAAAATGAGATTTTTACAAACAAAATACTTCAGTTCTGAGCCTCAACAGAGTTTACTTCATCAATTTTCTACCACAGAAGAAATTCACCTTTCAAAGTATATTCTGTTGAGAAGTATAGCATTTTTTGCAATCTCAGGAAGGATTATTTTAATAATTATTAACAGCAACTAATTATGAGCTGTGAGAGAGGCAAAGAAAATCACAGTCTTTCTAGCACAGCAGGACATCTTTGTACCTTATGTCTGAGTAGGCTTGTATCTTCTGAACTTTGATATCTGAATCCAAAACATTCAGCAGTACAGCCAACTGTCTCACCAGAGTGTCCTTCTGCTGCTCACTAAGCTGCCCCACTCCAACCTGCAGAATCAGCTCCACCAGACCACTCCTCTTGGGATCTGACAGAAGAAGAACATGTTATTCCTTCAGAGCCTGGCAAGTATTTCAGTACCAACACGCAGTACTTGAAAGTGTTTATTAATACCATAGTTTTCTGCATGAGACCCATATCACTGATAAGCCAACTCTTTTGTGTTCTTAGAGAAGTACTCAGCTCATTTTGTCACATTCTCTATGAAACAAACCTGGTGGGTCTTAAGATAGTAACCCATCTTATCAATAAAGTACTTCAGGGTGCACTTTCAGCATTTACACACTTCCATGCACAAGAGCAGCTTCTGGTCTCCTAAATGCTGCCATCCCAAAGTCAGAGGTAAGCACTAGATGAGTCCAATTACCAAGTTCCCTGCTAGTTATCTACTACTGACTACCACCCACGAAAAGGGATCCAAAGATGGACTTGTACTGCAGCATGCAAGACTGTAAGCAAATCTAAATGTGGATGGTAAATTTGAGAAATATCAGGTATGTTTACCCTGCCTACCCTTACAAACTGAGGTTTCTGTTATATACTGCTTCAATTTCTTGGGTCTCTTGCAAACAAAACAAACTTCACAAATATCCCATGAGAATCATAATCCAATTACTATGACTACATCCAACAGTAAACTGAGAACAGAAATAAAATTATTGTCCAGGAGCCAGATAAATAAAGTATCTCTGACAGACCCAAGATTTCAGACTTTTTTCCTGAGACTTTACCTTCCATCATTTAGCTATTTCACCTGCATTTACAACCCCCTGAACTTTGAGGATTTTTTGTCTTTCAGGATGAAAGAAGAAAAACAAACAAAGCCACAGTTTCTACTACCAAACAGCAGCATTGGTACTTAAATTTAATGGTCAGCTCCCATCTCTTTCTATTGGCCAAACTAATTAACAACTGGAAAAAGAAACAAAAAACCCCTACAACGAATGAAAAGCAACAACCGCCTAATGAAAATATTAACTAGTAAGTATAGTTTTTATTTATTTATGGTCCCAACTACAGAGGTTGTAGTAATTAAGAATCCCGATGTCATCTTTTAACACACTTGGGCCTGGTCACAGTACAGTAAGAAGGTAGAAAGAGAGAGACCTGTTTGCTCTGTGTTTTAACTTGAGAGATTCTCATCAACACCTGAATAAATAAGTGAAAAGGAGAACAAAGATGTGGTATCCACAACACGTCGATGACCTTTTAATTGTCATACCAGGCCGCACTTCAACAGTTGCTGAATCAACATCTGAGTCTCCCTTAGCATCCGTCACTTTCAAGTGGAAAATATAGGTTCCTTCCACAAGATTAGTTAGCTGTAGTACTGCCTCGTGGTCTGAGCCATGGATCACATCCTGCAAAAACAACATCCTGAATAGTTACACCCTCAGAGAAAGATGAAGGTTTCATTAGCAAATCAGCAACCTGGTATGATGCTGTGTGTTCTTGCTTTGACTTTTGGGACAAATGTGATCTATGCACAGTTTATAGCAGAGTAATGAAATTTAGAAGCGACAGTTAATGAGGATGTCTGCACACTATGGGTATTTTCATTAAAAATACCCAAAGAGGGAACAGCTGACAATCTGAAGAACTCATCTCCTTGAAAATCCAAGACAGTTACATTGTTATTTCTCAATTTTATTCCATATGCTTAGTTCTGCTTTCTTAACTCCTAATTTCTTCTCCTTGGAGTTCATGCATTTTCAACTATCAACTCTTCCAGCTATATTTAAACTAAACCTCTTCAATTCTTACACACTCATGTGAATTGCTTCTGGAAGTCTTTTTTTATGACTTTGCTTTTTTCTCCTCTCCCAGTACTTGCTGGTTTACTACTATCTTCCTGAGACCAAAGAGCTGTCCACAACAAATTTTGCAAATAGGGAAAAATCTTATCCCAGTTTTATTAGCTGACACGTAACTGAAGTTTATCCTCAGGTATTTATGTCGTCTGCCCCACTTAGAGAGCAGAATTCCCTGTCCCAGTGCTCCAGGCTAACCACCATCATCTGCCAGAAAAGTTACCTACAAATGTAATGCCAAACACCATTTCTACCTTAAACTTTAAGTTTTACCTCATATGCTGCCAGGCATGGTTCTTTAATCTTTATTGGTACTTGCTCTCTGAGACACTTCCTCCTTTGGAATATCTGGATTTCAGATTTTATTTATTTTTTTTTTTCAAACACATTAGCTTCATAGTATCACCATTTACTCTGCAGTGCTGCAGTCCTTGGTTACTATATTCTCTAGCTGTGCCTAAAATACTACCAGCATCTTGAACCACAGCCTTACAGAGAGCAGGGGAGACAAACCAGAAACAGGCACCACACCCAACAGCATCTTATGGGTTGTACTTGCTCTCCCTGCTGCAGTTACATGCATAACAAAAGCCAAATTTTGTTAAAACCTTCAAGAAACTTACCCCAGCTGCTGGGCTTTGACCATCCCGAATCCACAAATATGACACAATTCCCTGGTCATCAGCAGACCCTGAGCCATCCAAGGTAACAGAGTTGTTTGGAAGCACTAGAACATGCTTCCCACCAGCATGTGCCTGGGGTGGACTGTTGTTTTCTAGCCATAAAAACAGTGGAGAAGGATTTGCTTTCAAAACATGCGACATGCCATTGCCAATACACCCACACTGCAATTGCACCTGATGGTTACAGACAATAACAGAACCTCATGTCAAAGCTACAGGGAAAGGATGAGTGGGTATACAAAATCTGGCTCTGAGCATATTGCAGTTGAGGAGAAAGATCTTTTTTCAAAAGGCATTGTGGGATATTCTATTTACAGTCTCACAATCACTTAAGCATCAGATCTTCTCAGTCAAGCAAAAAGATTTTCTGACTACTTATAAACACAGCCCAGTGTGAGATCACCATGCTGGGACCTTTTCATCTGGAAAATCACTCAATAGAAGCTTGTGCAAGATCTTGTATCTTCAAAATGACTTTATTTAGGCAAAATGCAATCAGGAAACTTAAGAGTAAGTCTAATTCCCAAATGTTTTTTGTTCACCACTAGCAGTGAAACTAAGGCATGCATTGGCCATATGGTGAAAAAAAGCCAAAGAAATATGAACATGTTCTCCTTCCAGGAATCAGGCATCACTGATTTTTTTTCAGAACACAACTAGCAAGCCAGGGCTAAAGGAAGCTGCAGGGCTGAGTGAAATACCTCACTGCACACAAATAGTTGGACATAAATAATTTGGTTCTGGGCAGATCTCAAGGGCGTTGCCTGTAACAGCATAAGGTTGTGTCTCTTCCAAGTAAAACCAGTTGATTGAACTTGGTTATTGGAAAATAAGTATTTTTTATATCAAACCTGCAACTGTAGACAGAACTTATTGTGGCTACACTTCACAGCACAAACAAGACCATGGACACATTTGGGCAGAGCTGTTGCCACATATTTCTAACTGACCACTAACTGAAACTCTGAAACAGTTCAAGCAATGATGCACCTGAGTAAAACAAAGTCCAGCTTCTCCAAGATGCACCTGGGTCACAGCAATCCCAATCCCATGTACAAGTTGGACAGAGACCGGATGTGGAGTAGTCAGCCTAACACCACTAAATCTTGAAGAGAAGTATGGGGAATAAATCCCCAAAACACAAGATTCTTATAAAGTGTCTATTTAAGGAATCACTGTTCATTGTTGCTAATGTTTACTCACTGTTAATGTTTGTGCCAATTGCTAATGCTCCTACTTGTTTATGCCCTACCCTGTAACTATACCCCTGTTAATGCTCCAAGTTGTTTATCCCTTACCTTGTAATTGTATCCCCTTTTGCATTGGGTTTTGCCTCTACTGCTCCCCAAAATAGTGCACATGCAAATGAAGAGACCTCAAGTGCTCATGGGGCACCACTCAGAAGTAAAACCCCTAAAAACAATGAGCCAGTACCACATCTAAAACAGAGTGGTACCCCCAGGCAAAGAAAACGACAGAATACTGGCCAAAGACTTTTTACCTCATGGCCATAACTTAAACAGCACTGTAGCAGCAGGACACCCCCAGACAACGAGCCCAACAGTGCCTTCCTGTGGGTCTCGTGAAGATGGAAGCCCCAGCTCTGTCAGCCATCTGGCAAAGCTGTTTCACCTCCTCCTCCTCGTCGCTCTAGGGAGCAGTGGCGGTGTGCGCAGCCCCTCGGGTTCCCCACCCAAAGCTGTCCTAATAAAGGCATTTAAAGGGAGATTCATCTGTTGCTCTAAGCTTTTTTGCCTTGTGAGTGTTCACAATTTTGTAGTGTAGATTCTCACACAGCTCTATGTAAACTACGCATATATTTAGAATTATCCACTTTGTTTACATATTTCTCCTCTGGGAGGGGAAATATGATTAATGGTAGTGTTCACCTATGAGGTTGGAAAAGTGGCAACCTGTGTAGCCAGTCTTTTGCCTTCTGTAAAAAGTGTATATAGATAAAGTCAGAAAATTAAAATAGAACATTCCTGCCTGACTTTCTGCTGTCTGCCTCGTCCTTTGTGTGTCCGATATTGCGACATTCGTCTCCTGGCCCTTATTCATAACAAGAAGGACTTGGGGTGTTGACTGACAAGAAGCTCAGCATGACCCAGCGATGTGCACTTGCAACCCATAAAGGCAACTGCATCCTGGGTTTGCTGACATCAACACATCCCTGGAAGTGTCCAGGGCCAGGCTGGATGGGGCTTTGAGCTACCTGGTCTAGTGGAAGGTGTCCCAGCCTATGGCAGGAGGTTTGGAACATGATGATTTTCAAGGTCCCTTCAACCCCAAACCATTCTGTGATACTATGATTATCCTAAAGCCTCTTCCACAGCATGCATGTTGGGAAAAAAACTCCAAAAATCCTAAAATACCCCACACTACAGCAACTGTTTCTCTGTAAAATTAAAAAACCCCAACCAAACAAACAAAAACAAACTCACCACAACAACACATCAACAAAATTAAAAAAAAAAACCCCAAGGTCTTTTAATACTAAATTTTTAAGTGGAACTTGGTTCACTGAGATGTCACTTCTTGGATGCTACTTTCAAATCCACAGTAAAACTGCTTTTTTGCTCAAAGCTTAATTTCAAAGATAAAATAAAAACATATGTTCTTAATGATGTAGACATACAATTGTCAAAAATGTTACTTTGGAGAACGTTTATTACAACTAATTTTGTGTATATTGAACACTAAAACAACTTGCATCAAATGAAATTAATTCTGCCAGTCACACACAATACTACTTTACTACAAAACAGCAGTTTTCTTTAACACATTTGAAATACAACAACAAATACGTTACACCTTTCTGTTCTGATTTCCTCCACATTCCATCAGTGACTGAATGAACTGTCCAGCTGCCCACCATGCCCTAAGAAGCAGCAGCCAGGCTTACCTTCCTTCACTGTAATGGAGAGCACAGATGCACTACTCAAGCCCTGCTGGTCTTTCACAGTCAGCCTGAAGTGATAGGTACCAACCTGGAGACCAGTCACAGTTGCTATTGCCTTGTCATCATTTTCCATCTGTACAGAGCTTGGCCCACTGAAACAAAATATGTCACAAAAATAATTGTGCCCAGCCAGCCAAACTGTGAGTTCAGCAGCATTGCTCAGGCCTTTTGATCTTATGTGTTGTAGTCCTACTACTGCTATAAGCACTGATGGCTAAAGAAGTGTTTGAGACATGAGTTTACTTTAGAGAACTCATTAATGCCTTTTTTCAAGACATTCAAAGCACCCAAGTACCCATCCCCACCCATCAGAAGAGTAGAAAATACCCCTCAGAAGATCAACCTCACCACGGTTCTATTTCATGAGAGCATGAAAATAGAACTATAACTAACAGCTATTTCATGCAAATTATATTGCTCTAAGAGCCAGTCATAACCTGTACAGGCTGCCAGCAGACCTCTTCCTGTACCAGGTATGGCACCTGCATGAGCTAAAATACCTTGCCCTTTTATTAAGGATCAGTTAGGTTTGCACATAAACATACAATTATAAGCTTTTGTAAAATATTTTCAATCATTATTCAAGAGTGATTTAGTCGCCCATTACTGGAAGTTCAGGGCAAAGTGACTGACACTTTACTGTTCAATAAACAAGTGACTGAGAAACCCTAGCTCGAAGCACAAATGGAAAAACTTGGTATATTACAGGATGCCACCCAAGCCTGCTACCTGCTTTTTAACAGGAGACACAGAAGTTCCTGTCATTTTCTCTTAATTTTATAAAAATAGGCCTCAAAATCAATCATTGCAAAACATAGGCAGAGACTCTCTGAGCTTTTCAAGTTCAACTTAAAATTGTTATTTCTTACGCTATTACTACCCAAGTGGGATTGTCCTGAAAGCAATTCTCAAACATCATTCATGATTCATCATTCAACATGATCGGATAAGAAGCTCTAGACCTAATCACTTTCACTTTGTTCTCTATTTTACTGAGGATTAGCAAAGTCTTTGGATACCTGATATTTTCCCAGTGATAGAAGACAATGCCTTGGTCATCTTGGCTTTTGCTTCCATCCAGTGTAGTACTTTCTACTGGGAAGGTCAATTCCTTGTCAGGGCCAGCCACTGCTACTGGAGGACTGTTATTTTCTGCAAAATTAGTATTTAGTGTATGACATTTTCTAGGTAGCCATTGCCAAAGCTTGCCAACCAGATCTTACACAGGGTATTTTCATAAAATTTTGATATATTGGCACAAAAGGTACAAACCACAAGTACGACGTGCAAGCCAGCAGGTGGGAGAGGTCAGCTCTGCAGCAAGCCAAATTCCACAGCAACTGGGATCCCAAATCACACATCAAGTACTTCCCTTTTTCATAGTCCTATCTTAAGGCACTGTCACACTCCCAAAAATCTTGCTGCATGCTCAATGCATTATGTGAAATATCACAAAACATGAGTGATGGGGTATTCTCCTGGTTCCACCAGGCCACCCTTTCAAAACCTCCTACGCATATATGATTCTTTCCCCACAGAGAAAATAGTGACCCATTCTGTCTGCTGCTCAAGGCCACTAAGTTAATGCCAATTCAGAGAATTTAGTGCAGAAACATAACTCGTTACTCTGTTTTCAGCCTCTACTTTTGTGACATGGTAAAACTGGCAACAATGCTACCATTTTCCTGGGTATTTATTTACCCTTGGGCCTGACTTCAGCAATAACATCTTTCTAACTTCACAGTAAAGAGGGTCTGAAATGCACCACCACACACCACACTTCCAATCCATGTTCTTGATTTCTGCAGTGAATGACTGCTGTAAAGTTACCCCAGAACAGATCATCTACAAAAGATGTATATTAAGCAGCAACAGGAAAATAAAACATTTCCCCATGGTGGAGTGAGAGACCTACACATGGGCAGAAAAGGCCACTGTGGATGTAAAAGGCAAGCATACTGAAAAAAAAAGGCATTAAGAAAAATCACATGAGGCCCAGATCATTTGGGCTTATTCATCATTTGGCTCCCAAACGTAAATAAACATGTGAAAGATGCAGCTTTTGAAAAATCCTTGGTTGACACTTTTTCCTAGGAAACACAACGCAATTCGAGTGAATTCAAATCACACAAGGACTCTCGCAGGAACATTGTGAAACAATGAGAAAACTGAGCAAAACACTGATTGATACTCTGAGCAGCTTTCAAAACAGACTTTGTAGGACATTAAACTCAAAAGCTACAATCTGGGGTTTAGAAGCCCACTCAAACAGACCTCTGTTGCATTACATAACCAGGCTGGTGTGAATCTTCGGGATCACCACCCGGATTTTGATTGATTCTACAGTTAACTGCCTGCTTTGACAGAAAACGGAGGCGGAGAAGTCCTTGATCCAGGGGTAGCAGGCATTGGGGCTGCCATATTAGTGGTGCAATGCGGGGAGGTCCCTCAGCCCTGAAGGACTCAGCGGTGCCTGCAGTGCCTTACCAGGCTGCACGATGAGTGTGACCTCGGCCGTGGAGCGCTGTCGCGCAGAGTCTGTCACAGTCAGCTGGAACGTGTAATCTCCTTCCTGCATTGCAGAGAGCTGCAGGTACGGCGTCCGCACTCCCTTCGCAGCATCCGTAAGGACAGAGCACGAGACAGAACAGAAAAGGTTCTGGGTAATGAAACGTCTTACAGAGCAAATGTAAGGAAAAAGAAACGCTTAAATACAGTGTTTGAGCAAGGAGCTTATGTACCTTGGAGATAAGGAGGAGGCTTAAAATTTGGTGCACGGATAGAGGTAATGTGTTCACTATTGCAAGTGTTCCTACCAACCCAGAGAAATATCTATAGGCAATAAATCCTCATTTCTTCTGTTGGCACAACCACTGCATTATTTCTCCACAACAATAATTGTGAAACACGTAGAACACTACCATTCTCAATTAGGAAATTAAACCCTGATGAAAATTCCTACAGCTTTTTCCATTTTCTTAGAGATATCTTAAAAACAAACATCCTTCAGTACTTATAAAAACTGTTAAATGCAAAACCAAGCTTGACTTGAACCCAGACAAATAGAGTTATGGAAAAAAAACCCCAAAATATATTAAACAATACAACTCTGTCCTGAGTTTACTCTTCCAGCAGCATTTGCTGATACCTGTAGAAGCTCATTAAATAACTGGGCCCAACTATAGGTCCTTTCGTTAATAAAATGAACATTTGTGGCATCTCTCATATGAGAAATACCAAATCATAATGGAAATAGGTTTGGCTTTGTTTTTTTTTTTTTAATAAAGATGACAATAGGAACCAAGAGACTTGATATATGATTAACTAACCAGCAGAGGTACTTGTTACACTTCATTCTAACTAGTGGATATCATAAAATACACCACAGAGCAGCATCCTCTGGAGTGGTCCAAAGAAGGGCCATGAAGATAGGTCAGAGGGCTGGAGCACCTCTCCAAAAAAAGACTGAGAAAGTTGGGGTTGTTTAGCCTGGAGAAGTGAAGGCTCTGGGAAGACCTCACTGCAGTCTTCCAGTACATAAAGGGGGCTTATAAAAGGAGGGAGAGGGACTTTTTATATGGGCAGATAGTGACAAGACAAGAGGGAATAATTTCAAAGTTAAAGGGGGCAGGCTTACATTATATATTAGAAGAAATTATTTACTCAGAAGGTTGCCCAGAGAAGCTGTGGATACTCCCATCACTGGAACTGTTAAAGGCCAAATTGGATGGGGCCCTGAACAATCTGGTCTAGTGAGTGACATCCCTGTCCATGACAAAGTGTTGCAACAAGATGATCTTCAAGGTCCCTTCCAACCCAAACTATTCTATGATTCTCTGATCCTCAGCTTCAGGCACATGAAAAAGATTACTAGTCTGTTGAAAAGAAACTGCAACATGCACTTGCATTTCCATATTAAATACCCAGTGAATCCATTGGCTATCTGAAGCAGCCACTCCCTTCCTTCAGAAAGGTTGCTTTAATATTGAACAGCTCTCAATAACTACAAGTTCAGCTTGCTTGGGTGCTTTTGCAAAGTTTTTGTCTTGGTGACTGATCAGAAAAAGTCATTATGTTATAAGCCCTTCTATAAATTTTAATTTCCTCTATGGTGTAGTCTTGCATTAATAATATTACTTCTTTCCTAAATAGATCTACAGTGATCCCTTCTCAGTTCTGAAGGTCTAAAGCATTTCCCAACATGGCAGAAATCAAGTTTCATAAAAAATGACTGTTTAGTTTCAGCTGGATTCATTACATTAATTATCTCAACTGCCTACAGAGCTGTAAGAATCTCCAACTTATTGAATGCAAGTCCAATGAAAATATTTCTAACTTCTCAGATTAAAAAAACCCCCCAAAACAATACAGCAAAACAGCAGAATCAGAAATGAAAATTATAGAGAATAAATTCTGTAAGGCCTCACTGAAAATCCATGGTTTAGTGAGCAAATAAATCCACCACAGAGCATGGCTGCATAAGCACTGCCAAAAGATCTTGTAATCTTTTACTAAGAAAATTAAGTTTCTCTTTGAGTTCTACTCACTCCAGGAAAAAGTGTTTCAAGAAAACTCTGACTATCCCCATATTCTCCTATAATCAGCCTGCCCAGAGCCTCAGAAGATGGGAACCTGTGAAACAGCCTCTAGGATTCAAGGACAGACACTGTGAACTTGAAGTCTTTCCAAACCATCAGGGAACAAACAAGTTTGTTTGGCCCCAAAGAATTAAAAAAAAACCATGAAAAGGAATTAAAAGTAGTATCTAAAATAAGAGCTGAATACATGTGAGAGAAAAACAAAAAAATAATAACATCACTTTAGGTATTTCAGTGTTTCTGAGTAGTTATTTAGGTATGTGTTTGCTCATGTTAGAGGCAAAGATAAAAGAGCTTTTCAATCCAGTGCAAGGAGAAATACACATACCTGCATTGCTACAACCTTGCCTTTACTTCTGGGACTGAGAGACCACTCATAGCTGACAATTTCATGGTCATCACTGCTCTGGTTTCCATTCAGTGTGATGAAGTTCTGGGGCAAAGTGACTGCCTGATTGGGTCCTGCATTAGCAATAGGTGGATAATCCACGGGCTTGTTGACAGTCAGAGATGCAATGGTGGAATTGGCTGCTCCATCTGAATCAATCACTGTGAGTCTACAACAGGAAAAAAAGTATCTGTTAAAATGAACTTCTGACAACTTCTAAACTGAGATATTAATCTTTTTCTGGCACTTTTTCAAACACCACCAAAACGAAAGATATGATATGAGCTTCTGCTTCAGACACACATATCCCTCAACTAAGGCAGGAAAGAAATTCTTTCCTTTCCTTTAAGAAATACAAAAAAAAGGAAGAGAAAAGCCTAGTTTTTTCTGGATCCCAGATTAAACCCTTTACCTGCTGTCAATGGCAACTTCACCATTCACGACAATTTTTTTTAAAAATTTACTTAGTAAAAATCAGGGATTTTATTCATCACCTATAGTGAAACAGTATAGTGAAACATATAAAACTACTCTGGATGTTCAGAAGCTCTGCTTATAGAACAGCAGAAGATCCTCACTTCTCATTTCTTTGTTGCACATCATTACTAATTTTAATGGAACTTAATATCAACATCAAGTTACAAAACTAAAAATGTACAGGGTTTTAAAAACCCCCAGATATTACTGCCTCTCAGAAGCATAAAATAATCTTAAAATGAGACCACTTGAAAGCCCTGCAAAGGGATGAAAGCTGACCTTTGCAGTGTGGTGACAAACTAATCTCTAATCTACCTCTGTTATGAAAACTGCATACAGCTGACCACATGGAAGGGAATCTGAGCAGGAACAAAACTAGTGCTTATTACCTCAGACATTAGGGAACATGGACATTTTGCAATGGGTGCACATCCATGTGTATCAAGGACATTGGATTTTTTTGGCAGCTAATTTTTTGCAATCTTCAACACACTGCTCTACTGTTCAGGTAAGTCAGCCTCTGCCAAAGGTGCGGAGATGTAACTGACTTAATTCCTTAGGGTTTGGAACATACTTAGAAGCATTGCTTGTAAGCAAATCTCTGCCCTTTTTAACATAGAAAAAAAAATAACACTCATTTCTGCTACTGCCCGATATGCAACAATTCCAGTAAAAAATACAGAATTACAGTAGAAGCTGTACAGCTTTTGGTGGGACTTATGCAAAGCACCACAGTTAATGTATATGTATGCTGGCTTCAACAATCAGCTGATGCTACATAATATATTGACTGATAGACAACCCACTGGCAGCCAGAGAACCCAAGGTGGGCCAGTGAGAAGTCTGCCTCTGTGTAGACTGGGCTTTAATTAAACAGATCAGAAACAGGACTGATTTTTACTAAAGCACCTTGAACCACAAACATTGCTTCCACTGTCTGGGCAACCCCCAGCTTCAGCAATGTGTAAATGGAGGAAACCAGTAGCAAGATAAATGCTTTTATAAAGAACAAAATGACTCTTAGTAAAATCAGAACATAACAATGTCTTGTGAGGATCAGTCTGTCAATATTCTGTCTGCCACCACACTTCAGAGGACAACTTTCACAGCATGACTCATAGTTTCATTCAGGGCACTAGCCAACTTCTAAGCTGGGAAAAAAATACAATCCGTCACAGTTTTCTTGCTGGAAGTGGGGACATATTTAATTTACGATATCTTCTTCTCTGTAATTTTGTGTTATAAAGGATCATTGCAAGCATTTTTTAATAAAACCACTCCATATGTTTCTCCACTGTGCAAAACGAAGAGTAGCAGTATGCAGAAGAAAAATTAAGTTTTTTGTTTGAGGAGATACACGTGAGCACAGAAAAAAACAAACATTTAGCTGATATCAGAGATAAGCCCCCAAGAAAATCATCATGCAGGTACCTGAAGGTGTAGTTTCCAGGAACAAGGTTAGACAAGTGCAAGACAGGTGTGTCAGCAGATGCCTTCTGCTCTCGCAGCGGACCTTTAATTTCCTCCCAGTGGTAACTCACTATCTTCACATCATCTATGCTTTCTACATTCATTAAAGAAAAACACATCAGTTTCCTGTAGCAATTGCTGGAATGAACACTTAAGTCATTCATGCACTCATCCCTAACTGGTTTTCTACAATTGTCTCTACAAGTATATCTGAATAAGCTTCATGAAACACAGTCACACCAGGTTACTTTTGGTATGATTTATCTAAACAATTCTTCACGCATATGAATTTAAAAAAAAATACATCAGTCTTGGACTCTGCACATTCTGACCTGTCTGCACTCAGTAATTATGAATGTAATTACAACACCTCATCACACCCTTTCTGACAGCTCTCTACTATGGCCCCAGCTGTACTGGCACCAAGGCTCTCTGGGCAGGACAGGAAAAAGCTGTAAGAGTAGCTTCTGTCTGAATGCAGAAGTCTCTGATGCACTGCATCTCAATCTCGAAGTGCAAGGTTGTGTTTTACAATTTTTTTAATTTATTAAAATAATTTATAACTGGACACATATTCCCAAAATAAATCATTACTCAGGGAACTTCTGAGAAGAGTGGGAAGAAGAAATTTCACTTGTAATTGACAAACAATAATGTTGTAACTGTATATTAAAAATATGGAATATAAGCATTGGATGGTCCAGTACATACGACTGCCATCGATGAAGGTGGAAGTTGTAGGCAAGGAAATTTCTTGCACTTTGGGTGAAGCAACAGCAACAGGTGGCTGGTTAATTCTGACTGCTGTGAGAAAGACAGGGGAGGAAGAAAAAAAAGGGGAAGGAAAAAATATTAGTGAAAACCCAGGCAAAAATAATGTTAAGTCTACAGATCAATAGTTCCCAGTGATTAAATCTAGGACACACAACTTTGCAGTATTGCTGTCCTTCTTGGATAAGGCAAAGAAGAGATTACTGATGAGCAGTGTGCTGACACAGCAGTGTTCCAGATGGTGTAATTCAGATCAGAGCTGTGCATTGTAACCTGCAGATAGAGCTGGATCAGCACATGATTGCTGTCCCTGGCTGGAGAACAGGACCAGGAAAGGAGGCATGATGACATCTCAGGCTTTGCCTGAGGAAGGGGAAAGACTAGAGAGCACTTAAACACAGTGAGCAAGACCCTTAGCTCTACTTCCTTAAAACCCCTTATAGACACCAAGAAATACATCAGCATGACTAGATGTCAGATGTCCTTGACAAGAGTAACTGAGAGACTGTTTGATAAGTATGCTGTACTTGTGGCAGAGAAATTAATTATATCAGTCAACTGATTTACCTGGTTTGACCGTGACATTTACAAAACCTTCGCCAAAGGCATTTTCACCAGAAACTGTCACTTTGAAGGCATAAAGTCCCACTGATAACTGAGACAAACACAGAACAAACAGGGTTACATGTTCAATTATACAAAAGAAATATGCTTAAATCTGACAATCATATCACAAAAGAATAAATCTGGAAGTCTGAATTCTCAAACTACTTTGATAAACACACACATAAAAGGCCACTAGTCCCTGCCTGGGAGTGGGGAATATGATGCAAATACTGAGGAATTTTTACTCTATCTTAGAAAATTATTAGAGCAGGTTAAGATACTGGCATAAATTTGGTGACACAAACGAGTGAAGAGACTCAGGATGGCTTGAAGCCATTTGAACTCCTTGAACCAAGGTGCCCTTCCCCACAGGTTACATACAATTCTGTGAAAGGACCACACAAACATAATGAGCCTGAGCTTACAGCTCACTTACATGAGAGAGCTTCAAAGTCTGGCTGTGCCTGTGCTCCATTTCCCCACTATAGTCAGCAGGGTGACTGATTAAGCTCCACTCATAGGTGTAGGCTTCTTCTAAGAGCAATAACACAGCGTAAGAACAACCAGTTTTGTGTTCAAGATAAGCCCAGAAAACAAAGAAATCAAGTTGACTACTCATCAGATAAAATGCTACAGTAAGAAATCATGACTGCTACTGCTTAAGCCTGTAAAATGAAGCTGTATGACCATGTTAAACTCCTAGTGGGTTGCAACTCGGTAAAGCAGCAAGGATGTAATGGAATTCACAAATAATCGACCTCTTCACAAAAACCAGCTTCAAGTGAAGCCAATATATTTTACATAGTTACTTATGAAACATCTCTTACTTGACCCTGCAATTTAGAAGCTGGCAGTTTTAGGGCAAATGTTGCATTCAAAACCTACTTTCCCACCTCCCCTGAGCTTTACCACAAGATGCTGAAAACTAGGCCACACCATCTTTTGGTAGAAATTACAAGCTTTCTATTGAACCAGCTGGCTAATGAGTTCAGGTTCTGAAAGTAAAAGCTACTTAAAAAAAAAATTTCCTCTTTAAAATCCAACAGAAGAAATCCTCTCTGCAGTTAGAGCCACAAAAGAGGCAGTATTAGAAATGAGAAAAATTGGTTTATCCCAAGTGGTGGATGTTCACATAACTCAGAATTTGTCTGCATTTACAAGTTGGTAGTGTGTGCATCTCCTTGTGCACCAAGGCATTCAACTCACCTGTAGATGGTGGTGGGACAGCAAAGGCATTCAGTTCAACCTCATTTTTGGGTAACATCACTTGTATGTTATCTCCAGCAGACACAGTAAGTTCTTTAACTGCATATAAGACAGGAGGACTATGCTATAACAGATGGAACTGATATAAATTTAGTATCTTCAAATATTATTTGCAATGGATTAAGTAAGATTTGACAAGTACTCTACAGAGAACAGGCAGCAATAATTAAAAAAAAAATCCTTAATGCATTATACAATAATGATCTATTTAATCATGACTGTGATTCCTTTACCTTCTACCACACCAAAGTGTTTTTTCTTCTCTAGCTAAGAAGTGTCATTTTCCCTACTTCTGTTTCAGAGAAAAGCATTCTTATTATTCCTTTCTATCAGAGCTAACAATGCTCTGCATAAAGAGTTATGCATTTTATTTATACTCAGTAATTGAAAGTGCAGGGATTAAAAAAATACAGCTTCTATGTTCGTGTGGCACTTGTAAGGCAGGTTCCAATGTCCATCTTATGTTCCTTTTAAAAAATCCACTTGCATAGCAGGGCAAATGGTTATTTCTTATCTGAACTGCCCATTCAATCCACTTGCTATCCAGTCTTTATGAAAACTTTTCTCTTTCAAAAAATGTCAAAGTACACAAAAACAACTCCCAGCAGAAATACAGCAAAGCACAACTTAAGGAAAGTTTGCTTAGTCCTATATTTCAGGTGTTTTAAATAGCTTACTTTTAATACTGGGAAACCACAGAACAAAAGTTCTCCAAAGGCAACGTTTGCTAGCGTCTAAATGTCCAACTTACAAACTCAGAAGAAATGCCAAAGAAGCTACTCAAGAGTGGCAGCTGATGGGTCTAAAAAGGGATGAAGTGAAGACACTGACAGTACACTTTCTGTCACTGCTACTTAAACTCACCCAAGGCTTCACAATTGATCATAGAAGTTGCCCTAGACACCTGTGGAAGGAAGGTTTGCACTTGGACCTTCACATGAGATGATAATAAAATGGCTAGAAGAGGACGATGGCCAAAAGAGAAAAGGAGGGACTGACATTGAGACTTTCTAGACAGTCTGGCTGAGAACACATGAACTTTAGGCAATCCTTGTGTAAAGCAGTACCTACAGTGAGATTCATCACAACCAGCTTCAGCTTCTTCTTCCAAATTCCTTTTTGGGCCCTCTTCAACCTCCTCCTTCACAGGAGGAGGAGGAGCTGCCTGGTCATCAGTCAGTGGTAATGATGATCCATTGTCTTAGAAAACAATGGATCATCATTCTCATCTCTTTCTGTTACCTTCTACTGCTATCCTGGCTGGCAGGTTGCATTTTGGTAGAGGGTGTCGAGAATGTCCCAAACCAGACTTTCTCAACTGGGAAGAAAAGGCTTTAGCTTTCCACATCCCTCAGTACATTAGGAGTGCAAAAAAACACACATCTGTGCTTCTCTGCTTCTTGTGTCCCTTCTAGCCCTTTGTCAGTGTGCACAGGGAGGCAGGAAAGTCAGCAGGAGAAAGGAGATCCTACACAAACATACACAGAATTTAACACAACTACAGAGGACAAGGTGGTTAAAAGTCCCTTTCAAAATAAAACCATTTGTTCCGCAGCTGTAAGTGTGATAAGCTTCCCACAGTTTTGAAATTAGAGTAAAATTTTGTTTTCCCAGGGTTTGGAGGCCGTGTTCTCCACTGTTAAGGGCTGAGCTTCCTCAGGTCCCATCTATGTTGCTGCATAGTATCTGGTGACCACGGATAGGCTTCTACTGCAGCTTCTACTGCAGAGTTTCTGAGAGGGAACAATGTTCTGAAGAGTCACACCAAAAATAACAATATGGCTAGAAGAGACTATTCTGAAACCCCAGAAAGCCTCAGGTATTGCTTACCAAGTGAAAAAAAAAAAGAAATCACTTAAAACAGGTCTTAATCTCTGCTCTTTACTTTGCTGTATCTCCTTGGGTTGTCATTTCCCACTAACGGTGGACTTGGTCAGAGTTTTGCCTCAGAATTAAGTGACTTCAGGGTCTGGAGTTTGAAGTGTTATTGTGGATCTACAGGTTTAAAGTGGGATTATGTAACATTTGGATAAAGAATGAGATCTTACTCTAACAACAGGTTAGAAACCTTACAGTAGAAAAGCCATGCCCACCGTCTGTCCAACCTGCAGGTACCTCTCAGATTGCCAGCTATGTTGAAACATTACCTGCTTTAGCAGCAGTAGCAGGTGGTGTGAACTGCTGCATGGGCTCAGATGGCGCAGTATTAGTGGGAAGTAGCATGATCCCACCTTCAGTGGCATTTTCTGGGGCCACTGTGGGAGTCTGGGTTTTCTCTGACACGCCTGGGGAGAAATCTGATTTATCTGAAGAAGAGTAAGGTGAAGCAGCCTGAAAAAAAGAATTATAGGGAAAGAGTTGTTGTGAGACATTTTTCACATTTCTAGATTTAGAGGCATGCTGTTTTTTTATTAGCATGTAGGATGACCCTAGAGATTTATGTTACCAGGAGATTTTATTCATGAACAGAATACCCATCGACCAAGGACTGGGTTTTTTTCCAGTTGCGCTTTGTAACAAATGCTAATAATTTTCTAAGTTTCAGATGTAGAACAATCATGAGGTAACCTGGAATACAACTAAGGCTACCAGTTATCAAAATATTTTAAAAATCGGTACAACAGATCTATATACAGTCACAAACCATTAAAACCCAATGTCAGAAAGTCTGTGTGGTATTACTGTCTTTGTGCCATACACAAACATAACACAGTTCTTGCTTCTTACTACATCTGCTCGGTACACAAGTTGCCCATGTCTTTTTATCTCCTCAACAGTAATAAAACACCCTACACGTCTCTACTTCAGGCATCAAGCAGCACTGCCTCACCTCGTTAGAAAATCAGAACTGCAGTAAAGAAAATGGCAAGTGTGGCACAAACAATTCAGCACTGGGTTAATCTTGCCTTTCAACAACACATTACCCTCAGTGGGCCAGCAGGTTTTCCTTAATATTCTCAAGTCTTATTTCTGATCTAATGATATGAGGAAAGCCTTTTTCCAGTTAAGGCTACTGTATTTGGCATGTGAAGGTACAGCAAAATACTATTATTTGTACATTGTCTATTAACTGAAGAATAGAATTATGAAGGTTGGCAAACTTCATAATGTGTACACTTATATCACAAACTGGCTGAAGTGGAAAGGGACCCCTGGAGATAGCTCAGTTCAGCCCCCAGCCCCAAAGCATGGTCAGCTTACAGGAGACTGCTCAAGGACCAAGTTCAGTCAGGTTATGAGCATCACCAAGGACAGAGAATCCACTTTTCTGGAAAACCTCCAGTGTTTGGCCATCCTCACAGGAAAAAAGATATGGGGTTTACTGTTTAAATATTCCCTGTATTTCATTTTGTGTCCATTGTATCTTGTCCTGCCACTGAACAGCACTGAGAAGAGCCTGGCTCCATCTTTTTCACACCCATCAGAGTTATTTATACACATCTGTAACATCCCCTGAACCCTCTCTGCTCAAGGCTGAACAGTCCCTACTCTCTACTCTTTGCATTTCAGGTGCTCTACTTTCCCTTTGCAGTCTGCCTTCCTAGCAAGTAAGAGCAGCCCTGCCTTCTGGACAGGAGAAAATTCTCCCTGTGCAGCTGGGAATGTGAAAGCAATGCCAGGAGCTGTTCCTTCCCAGCCGGCAAGAAAACAGAGAGCACAGAAATCATCTGCAACTCCATCTCAACCTTCGACAATGGATACAGAGAAAAGATCCCTGTGCAGTGTCAGGGATTGCGGCTGCCCACCCTCGAGGATGCCAAGGACAACACCAAGAGCTGCACTTTTGGGTGAGTCCACAACACAGACAACAGAAGCACCTTTGTGGTCACACCTCCAGCTCTGCTCCACATGCAGACAGTACTCTCTGAGCAGCTGGATACTGATTTCAGGATCAGGAACTGCAGCTCCCCTAAAGTAGTGCCTTCAGGAATCTCACCCTTGACAGCATCATGTACAGGGAGAACTTCAAACCCATGCTACTTTGTATCTTGACAAACGTCTTTTCTCCAGATAGGTCTCCTTTACATACTCACTCCACTCCACCCCTCATCTTTATAAAGGATTTTCTTCCCACACTTGGGCAAACCACAGTGTTCTTTTCCCTTCTGAATTTGAGGGAAGTCTAATTTCTGAGGCTTCCTCTGGCTTCTCTCCTGTCCTCGTCCTTTGCCAATCCAGCAGCTGAAAAGCAGCCATCATGGCTTTGAAGGACAGATAGAGACAAAGTCACCTCAAATGTACCTTTCCAGGGTGCACCTTCTGCAGTGGCACCAAACATCACTTCAGTCAGAAAGCCTAGGCAGGACACTGCTGCCAAAGAAGGTGCCCTCGGGCACTGTCACGTCTAAAGTGGTGTCACAGCCAAAAAGACAAACTAAAAATGTTAGCAGAGAGCAGACAACTGGGGCAGGGACAATATCTGAAATTAAGTTCTCAGACAGACACTGTTACTGAGAGATTTGCTGGAACCAATGTGGAGGGCAAGATTAACCTAAATTCCAGCTTGGGAAGTGAGCATTAAAGGAAAGAAAAGAATTCTTTCTGGGAATGAGACTGATAGGCAGTTCTGTTGGTAGGGACTTTGTGGATTGTTTGTTTTTGCCCTTTTTTACAGCCACTATTGCTCAACACAAACACATCAATGGTGAGGGCCCAGGTCCTCCAGTTCTCAGAGTTTGACTTGAGTACAAATCTCTTGAGAATTCCAACAGAAAACCAGAACAATCATATGAAGTATGAAGTACATACTTCAGAATAGAAAGGTAAATCTAAATATCAAAACATCTTTCAGGGGTTTTATACATCCTCTATGGATCAAGTAAATGTATTTTTGACCAAACAGAACCGTTCAGCTTCTACAGCCCTCAAAACTGAAACAAAGCCAAAGCAAGAGATAAACTTCTATGATATTCAACTGCGTTCTAAGTCTTAAATATGAATTCTAAAGGCAAGACAATCAGACACTAAAAGGCTCACAATCACATAGAGTCTGTCAGCCATCTTAAGGTTTCTTAGGTAGAGATTTATGCATTTTGACTGCATCATTATCCCTGCAAATACAGGGATAGTACAAAGTAAGCACATGAATTAAGTCAGGCCTTAGCTATTGAGTTCAGCTATTGACGCTGAACACTGCAGCATCATTATAGCAGCAGCTAGACTCTAAGACCTGAAAAACCTTACTTGGCTTAGCAGATCAGCAGTTAACTGGTAATTTTAAAAATAAAATTAATTCTTTGCAGATATCTCACTTCAAGGCTGAGCAGCACTGCAGATTTTTGCTCTAGGCACCTAAACCACATATACTCTGTACAGATTTCTGAATGCACTCATGCTATTGAGCTGCCAGAGACTGACAGTCCAAAAGATCCCTCTGAACTCTGATGTAAACTCAACAGTCAGGCGACTTACTTAAGTGATAAAACTCATATTCTCTCCCCCAAATCACATACATAAACTCCCTGCATCTGACTGTATTCCTGACAAGGATGCTCCAAGGGCACAGACTCCAGACGTCTGCATTGGTTTCTCAGTTTAAAATCTCTGTGCAGGTCCTTGTTCAAAGAACACAGCACCTGAGGACACCACATAGTGCAGACTACTGTGAAGGGTGGGAATCAGGGAATCACAGTTTTGCCACCTTGCTCTGTCTGGCTTGTCAAAACAGCTTTGTCTGGAAGCTGCAGAAGGGAGCGCGTCAGCACAGATCCAGGAACAGAGATACAGAATTGCTGTGGCAGAATTGAGAGGATGATAGGAAAACATTGTATAATGTGCAATAAACAGGGCAATTCATTAAACCTAGAAGCAAGCATGACTTTAAGACCTTCATATTTTCATAACCTTATAAAAACACAACACCAGAGTTTGAGAGGTTGTTTGGATTATATACCAATGAAAAAGCTCTTTGGAGACCTCTTGGCATTTTTAATCGACTTAAAATTTAAGATGTCCTTCATAAGAAAATTTTGTTTTCAAAAACTAACCTTTTTCAGAAGCAAACACAAATATGTGCTAAACAATCTATATGAGACTCGATGAAAATGTCTGGTTGCTGGAGAAAGAGACACAAAAGAAGGAAATCCTATCACCAGAATATATCACAGGCAGCTTCTATTTCACTAGGGTCACAAGTAAAGTTCCCACACCAGAAAAACTTGAAGCCAAGCTGAAAATTTGTGTTAGGCATACCTGGCAGAGCTTAGGTGGCAAAGGATTGGCTGTAAGGGCCACCTTGGTGGTCCCAGTCAGTTTGGCAGTGGATGGAATCAATCATGTACCAACACCACAATCTCTCAGACCTAGTTAGAAAAGGGCAATAGCCACTGTGGGCCGGGGACACAGGAGGATGTGGGGGGATGCACAACAGGAGATACGAGAGGAAACATCTGGAAGCAAACATTACTGTGCACAGGGCTGGAGACACCCTCAAGGAAACATGCACTTCATGCCACCTCCCAAGGAAATGAGCCCCACAGAGAAGCCCACACCAGTGCAGACGAAACAAAGAGGAAGGAAAAGTGGCAGAAAAGAGAAAGAAGTAACAAGAGGCAAAAAGGAGACCACCATACACTGATCCCAACCTCCTTCCCAAACGCTTCCTCACCAAAGCGACCGAGCATAATCTGCGGTGAAGAGAAGGGGAGTGGAGACTAGGAAGGAAGTGGAGACTAGGAATAAGAGAGATGTGTCTGGACTGAAGCTGATTCTAGGGAAAGCCATGGAAAACTATTTGTTAAAACCGCTCATCATCTCCATTTCTCCACACATGTCCAAATTCAAAGGACTCCAACCTAGGAAACAAAGGTTGCTTAAGCTTCGGCAGCTTCTGAGAGCCTTCCACTTCCCCAAATTCTTTCTTTACACTAGTAGAGAGCCGTTAGAGTCATTTCTCAATACATCTCATGAACAGCTTTCGGTGTTACCCCATTAACATGCTCTCAACAGCTCTGCTCACAGAGCACGTCCCAACCACCTTCTAACTACACTTGTCTTATCAGTTCTCCAGCACTATTATCAGCTGTGGCTAAAGACCAACCCAGGTTTGGAGTTTCAACCCTTCTGCACTGGAAGCAGCAAGCTCATTCCTCAGCCTTTCTATTGGAATTTCAGTGGCTGTGCTAGCATAATGTTAGTACAGTATAAATATCACATGCAGTGGTCTGGTGTGTCTCAAGACCCGTGTCCTGCATTGCCTGGCCAGCCCTGACACCGGCCGCAGTGAAGGTACAGTTCCGTATCCGGAGACACTTCCCCGATCCTGTGGGGCCTTGCCACAGCAGCAGCGTGAGCAATGGCGAGGAATAAAGGAAGGACTCTTACGGGGAACTTCTGCTGGAGTTTATTGAGATCCATGCAGGACCATGTGTCCACCAGGAGGTCTGCCCACGAGAGCGCAGATCTCCCTCGTGTAACACCTTAAGTGTGGGGGTGGAGAAAGAGGGAAGAGTACAGTGGGGAACCAACCAGGGGTATGGAGGGGGTGACCCTGTACATAAATGACAATCAGTAGAACAAATCAATAATGCAAGGGAGGGAACTCCTTGGATCCTGGCCAATCATTCAATGCCCTCACTAGAACTTTCAGACACAGGGTGAGGCCCTGAAGTGACTGACAGGACTCGGGAGTTCCTTAACTGATAACTGACACATAACTATAACTTGGGGGAAACCATGAAGGGTTAAACATGGGGTACATGGAACAAACCATTACAGCTTATAAAAAACAGTATAAAAGCAAGGAATAAATACAAACAGAAAACTGATAAAACCAAAAAAACCCACACCACTACAATGACACAAGAATGATTCCTCTGTATCCTGGTGAGAAATAGGTTTCTCTCAATTTCAATTTACAATAAACTCCCATCTACACAGTGTACAAAGAGAAAGCAAAACCTTTATATTCTGGCTGGAGTAGGAAAATCAAAGTAGAGATCTACAAAGAGATCTTGGCCATATATATTTATCACTGCTTCAGGATATGAAATCTCAACTTTCATAAAATGGTATTCACATGATCCCTTGGAGACAGGGAACAAACTTGCTCAGCTCTGACACATAGCTTAGGTGAGCTCAAAGTCTTATGACTACTCTAAGGCACGAGGCATTAGCAGTTCAGTTAGCAGGGATCCTGACAACTGGCTAAAGATTAGCACCATGCTAATGGGTCTTCCACTAGACAGCAAAATGCAATGGAAACAAGTTTCAAACCTTACTGCACACTTAAAATGAATAAGTATGGTGGAGCAAAGAACTACAGAAGGTTCTTGGTGTGGCTTGATTTCCAGCACACTACACAGGCAGCAACTAAAAGATGCTTGCAAGTTTCCCCTAGCAGATGGAAAGAAATATAGGTGATGAGTTTTGTATAGCAGTGGGCATCCTTAATTTTAATTTTGTAAGAACAGTTCAGCTATTGCTCTGCATTAGAACTAACTGCAGCACTAGTGCATGACAGAATGTCACTCTAAATTTTATTAGCAGGGACAGTCTATTTTTGTATCACACTGTTCATATGTACATATATACATACTTTTTGCATACTAAGAAAAAAACAACCAATATCTATCTACTCCTCTCCCCTAAACCCCCATGTTTATTATGCTCATTTCAACGTGTGCATGGTAAGAACTTTTTAAAACAAGTCTGCAATCATCAACTCTGCTTGCAGAAGCAGTAGCTAATTTTCAGCTTGCCACAGCACTCGTTCTGTTGTCAAGTGTTCTTCCACACACATTAATATGAGTTCTAATCTCTTCTCACTTGTGTCAATATACTCCAGACCAACTTAAGTCATAAAAGTCACAGGCTACCTTGACTCTACAGGAGGTGGTCCTCGAAAAGCAACCTGCTGTCATGGCCCCCACTTAACTACAGGGCAATCTCCCTTGCAATTCTTCCAAACAGATCCCATAAGAGCCCAAAGACTGCTCTACTGCAGCCCATGGTTGTGACCCTGCTTCCTTATTTATTCCTGCTCCTCTTAGGACCTTCTACCTCATGCCTTCATCCCCAACTAATCCTTTGTTTCTTGCAAGGGTGAGGTCCAGTGGAGTCTCTCTCCTTCTCAACCCTTGGAAGCAACTCAAAGGAACTTCTTGAAGTTACCAACAACCTTCAGAAACCTTCTGCACAGCTTTTACCATGCTCTCTTACCCTTCCAGTAGGTATTGGGGTGTCTTAAATGCACCATGAGAACCAGGGCTATTAACAGGAGGCTCCTTCCAGTCACTTGAAGTCTTTACCTGTTTCCTATGACTTGCTGCTCTCCACACATAAGTCATCCCCTCCCAGAACTGCAGCTGTCACACATTTCATGCAACTTTCTTATTTGCTTGCATTTTTCTTCCCTACAGTAGAGCAATAAATTACCATTTTTACAGCAAGAGATACTTGCTGGTTACAAAATCTTGTGGAACTTAGAGCAATTCAGCTAACATTGATCAATTTCCTCTTTTCTCTGGTAAGGGGAGTCAAACCCAGGGAATGCTGAATTTACAGCCTGTTTAAACTTTCCAACTGAAGCCATCCTGTTCTTAAGAAACCGAGGCCCCTTTAGTCTCAACTGATTAAACTAGCTGGCATAAATAGAGAACAGGTGAATCTTACTTATACTGACTTATATATTGGATTTTAAGTAATGAACTGATTTTTCTAATTATCAGACTCAAGGATTCCGAGAACAGAAACACCTTACCCACTTTATCCTGCTGCACATCATGGTCCAAAACTGCTATCATCCCTCCTTAAATTCCATGCCCCTCTCATGTTTTAAAAGCATTATGAAAATTAACTCAGCACTTACATCTGTAACACCACTGTGCATTAGTAGCATGAAACTCATGAAGCAGGCCTAATTTTATTGATGGAGGAGCTTATGTTTCCCCATCTTGGCCTTTGGATACCAGAGGGTATACCAGTACTGCTCTAACTTCTTCCAGTGGGTCACCAGGGGTCAGAAGTGAAGACCACTGTACCACTATTATACAAGGTCCAGGTTCATTCATTTGTACCCTTTCAAGGAAACCTCACAGTGTCCTAAAAGGAACTTTATTCCTTATCATCTGATGAAAAAAAAAAAGTCCTTTAGTGATTCACCTCTTAAGACAATCCCATTCCCTTCAGCCTCTTCTACACCGTAACACGACTGTAAGTCATTTGAGAGTTGTAATATTACAAAACAATAACCTAAGATTTTCAAAGATTTGAAAACTAAAATAATTTCCAAGTAGCCTCACCATAATTTAGCTGCTTCCTGAGGGGCAAACATACCTCTTTTGGCAAAGCATCCTCAAGTTGTGCAAGTGGAACAGCTGCTTCCCTTTCAACTGTCGTCCCAGGGAGTGGTGTAATCTCTGGAAGGGATGATCTCTCTGTGGAATGTTCATCAATGGAAGTCAGTTCAGAGCTGTTTTTATTCAGAAAGCTTTCCACCTTTCCAGTCTCCCCTTTCTTTTCAGCAAAATCTTCCTGGTTATCTCCATCATTACCCGTGGAAGTGTTGAAGCCATTTTCACCTGCCACCATCAGGCCCCAGTCAGCATAATCCATACTGTCCTTCTGCTCGTGTTTGATGCCCACCTGAAAGGGGTCCTGCTCCAAGTCTTTATAATCATCAATGTATTCAGGTATCTCCTCAAGGCTGGGATCTTTTCCAAGCAGAGATAGCTTCTTCAGGCTACTCACCTCCTCTGATGGCTCATTCTGGAGTCCCACAGAATGGACCATGCTTGGGATCACTTGCCCAAACCCTAGCAGTGGGGCTGGCCTCTGAGAAGGCCTCAGCACAAAGATAAGGTAGGAATTCACAGTTTCAATTTTTTTAGGTTCACAATTGTCCTTGTGTTGGCAGTTCACGATGTAACAGCGCCGCTCAAACATCCAGGACAAGTCACAACCAGAGAGGTCACAACATGCCGCGATGCAGTCGGACACCGACAATGCGTGAGGAACTCGCATGATTTTAGTGGTTTCTAAGTTGGGAGATATTACTGCACCTGAGTACGTGGCTCCTTCTCTGCACTGCTCACAACTGGAACCTGCAACAATACCACTAGCATAAGGCACAGCACTACAACCAAGCCATAACATAGTTTACTGTGACCATAAATGGCTTACAAGATAGAGACAGGTGATACCCTGTTTAAAAAAGCTCATTTCCTTTCACTAACATCACCACTATCTTTTTTAAGCATCTGCCTTTGCAGCAATTTTTCAGTGTAGGACATTGACATATTTTGCAGAAGTACCTTTTACTCCTGTGCTACAAATTCAAACACATAGAGATGAAAAAAAAATTGCCAATACTTTAAAACAAGAACAGAGCAAAGCATGCGAAAAAAAAAAAAAAGGGGGTATCCCCATTACTTCCACAGCATGTTCCTACCGGGATCTTTAAAAACAAATTTTAAAACAAAACTCAAATAAGATGCTGTAGCATGTCATTGTTTCACTTGAGGGAGGAGGGAGCAAAACTCTAAATAGGAGAAAGATTCGCCATCTCATCTGAATATCATGAACAGTTACAGTTCCTCATTCCAACATACTTACTGGTCTTAATATAAAACCTGGATCAATTTCTTAAACTTTTACTGCTTTACCCACGAGTTCATGTGAAAACCGAAGAGCTTGCCTCAGTATGGAGCTCTTTCCTTCATTTGCAGTAAAGCTGCAATCTTTAAACATGACATCAGAATTATTTTCATAGCACATTACAGACTAAGTGTGAAATGGTCAAAAAAAGCATGAATCAACATATGATATATTCCAGTCAATTTTTTAACATCTTTTCAAGGTGTTTCTTCCCTGGTTGTAACTGCTCTTCAAAATTCCTCTCCCTAAAATCTGATTACGTTTCACAGAAGTTGAGTAACACCAAAAAATTATTCTCTTCGGTTTTTCACTGGACTTGCTAACTCACTGAATGGAAACAAACATGCCCCCACTGTGGAGCTAAGACAGGAAAGGAAGACAAAGCTGACTTTGCCTGCTTTGTACCTCATTATTCACAATAGTTAGGTCAGGAAAAAAGAAATCAAGGAGTAGGAATAGGCTGGCAATAGGGGGTAGGTCTGAATATGAGATGCAGAGATTTTCCAATACATGCAATGTGTCCAGCACCCCACTACAGTTTCACCACCTCATCTGGGCTGAACTGCAGCACACTCCTCCACAGTACACGGTCTGAACACAGCTATCAAAATATATGTGGGGAATCAAACTGCCCCGGAAGAATGTAAAGCTTGCAAAGTAGCTCAGTTCAATGCAAAAAAACCCAAATCAATCAATCAATCAATCAATCAATCAAAAAAATTGCACCACATACTGAGGGATGGTGTGGCCAATATGGTAGGATGGTTTTGCAAAGCTGGCTGTGTGGAGTAAAGAAAAACAGGAAACAAAAACAAATTTTAAAGACTGATGACTTGCAAATAGGTATAACTAAATAGGAAGCTGACAAAAAGGATAAAGACCTTCAAGTACCATTTTTCTGACTGCAGCTACTCCTTCACACAGAGCTAGGATGCTGTCAACTGTTCCACTTTGCACTTTCAGTGAACAAAATCTATCCAGGGAAACATGCACTTAAAACAACCTATCCTGTTCTTACACAGCCCAGACATGAAGCATCCTCATCTGTACCCAGAAGATGTTCAAGATTTCTGCATTTTTTTTCTGTTACACTGCATATAAACATTTTCTCTATATTCCTTTTACCTCTGAGAACATAAGGCCCTGGCAGAGACTCGGAATTGTCATCACAAGTCTTTCCTTTAACTTGTCTGCACAGCTTAGAACACAGGAGCCAGAAAAACTCTGGGTTAAAATGAAATACAGGAGTCAGGCATTCCATTCTGCCTTTTTGCAACTCATGTGCATTTAGTTAATCCTGTAAATCAGTAGAGAGATGAGAAACAGGCTTTTAAAAACGGAAAACAGAAACATGACTGTGTGCAAATGTGTAATGTTAGGTCAGTAACAAATCATCACAATGAATACTTTAGAAAAAGCACTACTAATGTGGGTCAAAAAGCTCCTTTGATGGCTGTTTTCATCACCCCTCATTCTTTATTTTATTCCTGAAATAGAAAGTGACTAGTGTGTTAAAAAAAAATAAAACAGCAGGTTTCACTGTTTATTTGTTCAGAACAGAATGACCAACAGTTCTTGTTTTAGAGACAGGTTACACAACTGGAACACTCCACAGCTCTTACCTGTGGCCAGACTTCAAGTCCTCAATCAGCTTCAAATCTCACTCTGCCACTTTCAGTTTGACACATCAGTTATAACACTGCAATCAACATCCCACAAAATTCATGGTGCTTCTTTAGCCATAGAGAGAAACAAGTCCAGCACATTCCTAAGATGATACATGACTTTGAAACTAAATCGCCCAAGCACATAACCTAGCCACAAACCTTGGCAACTTGCTTTTGCAAATGTCAGAAGGCCTTGATTTCATCCCAACAAAGAACAGGAAAAAAATCTCAAAGTAATGGAAGTTTCATCTCTTGCCTTATCTAGCGCTACACCTGAGTTGAATTGTAGCAGTAGTTGTGCAAAAACGGATGAATTCATAAAGCTATCTCAGCCTCACACTGGGTGTGTGCACTAGTTGTCTTCATATGAAAAATATGTAAGATCTACTTAGAGTAAACTTGATCTGACCTTTAACTTTATATTCTCTTTCATCTAATCTTCAGTCTGCAGTGGACTCAAATAGAGAAAGCGAGGTCTCTTGTTTACAGAAAATTTACTGAAGATGTGGCACATGAAAGGTCACTTAGTAACTTTTGTATCTGCCACAGTATTACCCATTGTGTGAGGTCATAGCACAGCTATTTTATTTTAGTTAACCGATCTCAGAAATTAAACCAATGTTCTACTCTGACCAGTAATAGCAAAACCCAGCATCATCCAATTCTCTGTTTCAGAAGTACTCATTCAAGTTACCAACAGGAAGACTGATTCCCTTTATTAAAAACCCTGAAAACCCTCGGAACATGAGTCAATGGCCTAAAACTTCTGCAAGCTGAGTGTTTCCTTTCCTCTTAACTGCACACTGTTACATCTACAGTAGGACAACACTGTCATATCCAGAGACCTAGTCAGGCAAGTTGGTTACTGTAAAAAAACCCCAACTTACATCCCCCACCAAAATCCTAACAGAGTCACAGTGTGGAATAGAGTTTCATTTTAAAGAGATTCTCTCCTTTACTGAGGGAACATTGGCACCTTTCTTTGAGCTTCATACTTTCGCTCCTCCACATATTGGAGCATGAGCTCATTGATGTCAAGAGCCCATCAGGAACACAGCTGTTCCCCTGTTGCAGTTGGCTGGAGACCTGTCCTCAAGTGCACATGGAAACCTAAGAGTTGTTCTCCCCCATGCTCACACCACCATGTGCACTTGAATGACTTGGTGGCAAGTATTCTTTAGTTAGTCAATAGCAAATTGTGACCGTGTACTAACACTGAGGTCATCACAGCTAATCACCCCAGCAGGAAACCCTGCAAGGGCAGAACTCTCCACTCTGTTTGCTTTCCCTAGCAGCCAGCACTCTAAGAAGAAGCAGAAAGAAGGGGCAAGAGGTAATGTAATAGAGAAAAGCTCAGATTCAGACCTTGCGCCTAGAAAAGTCACATTTGACCACAATCCCATCACCTTTTTGCTGGCAGCACAGCATTGAGAGCCCACATAGCACATTATTCTCACAGCCCAAAAGCCTCTGAACTACCTGAGCATGGAGGATCCCACAGCAGTTTGCTACAGGAAAAGTAGAATTGTCCCTGTTTTCTTGCCATAAGCTCCATACACTCGCTTTTAGCAGCAAATTAGTTCTATTCTGTTTTTAGGCTTAGTGATTTTTTTTAAAATCTATCCAAGTAACTTTTACTTCATTTGGTGAATTTTGAGATTAAAGTATCAGTACAGTATCAGTATCAGTAAAAAATAATTTCTGTTTTTTCCCACTACCATAATAACACACTGAAACAATTTTGATAAGGTTCTGGAAGCAAAATTAAAATAAGCTTTTATTTTTAGTTACAGTCATCTAAGAGGAGAAATTAAAATTCTAATTTTCAAGCTACAGAGAATTTCCACAGCAGAGCTATAAACCCCTGCAAAGCACACTTCATACCATAAATGATGAAAAAGGCTTATACTCCATCATCTTTAGTAATGCCCTACCGAAGATACTGTCCTGGAAACTGTCCTACAGTAATGCCCTACAGAAGGTACTGTCCTGAAAAAAAAAGAGAAGTAGTATCACTGACATCTGAACATTTCAGCATTGGTTCCTCAAGCGGCATCTAACATTTCTGCACACCATGAAAGCATTTTCATTCTTTTATTGTAGGTTGCCCTGAGGTTGTTTGGACCCTGAGGTTTCTCAGGTCTTTAAACACAGATACACGTGTGATAACAAAGTGGTAAAAGTGTTAACTGAGGAACAAACAGGTTAAAAAAATGCTCAGTTACATAAAAGCAAATCCTCAAGACAAGCTACCAACAGTAATCTAGTTACATCTGCAAATAATGATCTGCAAAGCCTTTATGGTGCTTACAGCAGTCTTCACACTTCTTTTGTCCAGGATCTGTCAAGGTGTCATAATTAGTTCAGTGGGTCTGATGATCCTTTCCAAATATTATTTTCATTTCATGAAGTGTCATCATCCCTGTTTGTCACTGATAAACCAACAAAGTGGTATTTAAAAAGAAGGGAAAAAAGAAAANAAAAGAAAAAGAAAAAGAGAAAGAAAAGAATGGCAGATGCACGGCTGCAACTACTGCTTCCCTCCACAAAGGAATACAAGACCACTTCCAACAGGGATATATAAAATGTGAACTAACCTGGCATACGGCATAACTCACTATAATCTCAGAGATTGTAATCAAGCACTACACCACCTTGTATCTCTGGAAAGACCTGTGTGAACCAGGACACTAGAACATCTAGGCATGGTAGTATAAGCAACAAAGAATGCACCACGACCCCAGGGCAGTGCTTCCACTGTCATTTCAAAGGCACACCTACATCTTAAACTGTCCCTTGACATTCCTGGCCTGGGCTTTACATGCTAGACATGTGGGAAGAAAAGGGTATTAACCTTTTCAAAGTCTAAGACCAGTCGTAGTGAAATGTGTTGAAAATTGAGGGTATGCAATGTGTTTAGAAACACCTTCTGCTAGAGTAAAGAAAAGGATATTTGTGAAGGCTATCAAAGAATCTGGGAGATCATATAACCTACATCTGGTCTACATGGACTTGAAAACAAGAGACAAGATGGCACAACACCTGTGAGTGCAATTACCTGGTAACTGCTGTTTATATTTCTGTTGGAGTGGCTAATCTCAAAACAAAGCACGCCAACACACACACACACACAATATGACAAAACCGAGAGTCAGCCATGAGAACACTATTCATAACATTTGCAGAAACGCATTTTAACAGCAGTATTTCCAAGGTCTGCTTCAAATGCCAAATTAGAATATGCCTGCTCAAGATGAGAGCTAGACTTAATTGCTTCCAAGATACTGGACTCCCAGTTGCAAAGTAAACTCATGTTTCTGTGCTGGAAAACAATGTCCCCTCTCTCTCACAGAGAAAAACGAAATTGATACATTAGCAAAAAAACATTAATTATTGGCCAAAATAATTGAAATGCATTTCAATTTATGCCGCTTTCATTAATGAATGGATTCAAAGAAGTGGTATGAGATTATAAGCACACTAAGGAATGTCTATATAGATAAATTAGGAGCTGCATCCAGAGATTTTGGCAATCAATCACCCAAAATGCATGAGATGTTGAGTGATAGAAGCATGGTACATACACACTCATACCTATTGCTGCACTCAGCTCATGCTTCCTGAGAAGCAAGAACATTAGTCAGTGATGGATATCTGTATCAATTAGGTTTATGTGACAAATCTTGGTAGTTAGGGGTGGGGGGGAATGGACTGCTGGAATGTCTTTGTGAGAAGACGCCAGAAAATGCCCCATGTCAGGACAGAACCTGTTACAAAACTGACTCCCAGCTGGCCAAGGCTGAGCCAAACAGGGACAGTGGCAGCTCCTCTGTGATAAGGTTTATTAAGGGGCAAAAAGCCTGGGACAACCACAGCAGGCAGGAGAGAGAAGTAAGAAAAATGTGAGAAAAGCCAACTTGTATATAGCAAGGCCAGTGAAGAAGGGGTAGGAAGTGCTCCAGCACCAGTGCAGGGACTCCTCCTGCATCTGAGCTGAAAACCCTGGTGAAGCACATTGTCCTGCTGCAGTCCATGGAGATCCACAGTGAAGCAGATACCTCCCCCTGCAGCCCATGGAGGACCCCATCTCAAAGCAGGTGGATGAGCCCTGAAGGAAGTTGTGAACCCTTGAAAAACCCAGGCTGGAGCAGGCTCCTGGCCTGAACTACAACCCAATGAAGAGGAGTTCACATGGAAACACATTATTGTGTGACCCCACCGGATCCCCAGGGGATCCACACTGGAGCAGCCTGTTCTGAAGGACTTTCATGTGAAAAGGATCCATGGTGGTACAGTTCTTGAAGAATTTGAGCCCATGGGAAAGACTCCATGCTGGAGTAGGGAAAGGGTATTAGGAGAAATGTGCAACAGAGAGGAAGCATTATGAACTAATTACAATCTTCATTCCCTGGCTCTCTGAGCTGCTCAGGGGAAGAAAGAAGAAGAATCTGGAGTAAAGTTGAATACAGAAAGATGGGAGAAGTGAGGGCAAGGTGTTTTTATAGTAGTTCTTACTTCTCATTATCCTGCTCTGCTTAATCGCCAATAAATTAAATAAACTTCACTCAGTCAAGTCCCGTCAGCTCTTGACTGTAACTGGAACATGACCTCCATATCTCAATCTCAGTCCATTGGAGATTTTAATCTTATTTTTCTCTCCTATCTTGATGAGAAAGAGAAGTGATAGAGTGACTTGCTGTGCACCTGGCAGCCAGCAAAGGTCAACCTACACATTCCTTAAAAGCAATAAAACACTATTAGTCAAAAATCATCATGCCCAAAATAAAACTAAATAAACATCACCTAAACAGGACAGAGTAACCCACCTCAATTTCTTTTAATGAACCAGAGCATATTTTGGAATATCCTTCCAATATTATTCATCAGTGAGGGTGTTTCTCTCTTCTCTCTGTGATGGAATGCCAAGACTTTTCTTTCCTATACTAAGTCAGTCTTCTCATTATCTTAAATTAAAACAAGTTCAGATAACTTGCAGTTTTCTTAAGAAAAGGTAGCCTTTAAAAGCCTGAGCTCATGTGTAGAAAAAAACTGCAGAACAATCATGTAGCAAATTCCTGAGTCAGTCAATTCACCTTAAAGCCTGCACTAAAAAGAAGACCTTTTGACTTAGAAGAGGTGAGTATTCACTGATACATTGTAGCAAACACATCCTGGAAATTAGCAAGAACCTCCCAGTTTAATTAAATATTAATTGTATTAAAAATACTGCAGATTATTGATGTGGAAATAAATACTAACATTTTTAATAAAATAATATGAGTTATTAGATTATATTAGCCTCTAAATACTGCAAGCTGGTAGTTGAGATACAGGTAGAGGCTTGAAATACAGCCAGAATTTTGAGAGCAATGGTCATATTCTCAGAGAAGCCAAGAGAGCATAGAAAATTCGCAACTAAAAATAGATAACTTCCTATATGCATGTGGAAGATGTTCTAATTCACTAACAATTAACAGAAGTATCAAAAGAATGAAACTGTAACATTCTCTACAGACATAGTTCAGTATTTACTGCACATTCCTGTGTTCTGTTGAAGTTACTGTGGGTTTTTTTCCTAAAGATACTAGCACAGACCCTACAGCAGGTACTCAGTATCTCACAGGAGAGGATTTTAATTACAAAAGCATACTGTTCAGTACAGCAACAAAAAACTCAGCTCTATGTTCTCTTCAAAAAGCTTGGCACTGTAAGATCCTCATGGATGAGATCCTCCTTGATGACTACCTCCAACCATCTACGAGCTCAGACATAGTTAATGCCTATCCCCCTAATATCCACCCCCTTTCATCCAACTTTTCCAAACTTAGCCGTCAATTTAAGCCTTAGCACATTAAGCAAGTCTCTCCCTCATGAAACAGCCCATTCTGTTGATACTACAAGAGATGAATGTCAGACAATGGTGCATTATTTATCTCAATTTCTGCTAATACGGATACTACCAGTACCACCACAGACAGAATTCAAACAATATTTTTTTAAGGAAATAAACCCCACTTCTTCATATATTTTTCTTCAGTTACTGTATCAAAACTACCTGCACCAGATTAAGCCTCCCTCTGACAGAGGCAGTATTAACTACCTGTCATGGTTTGAGGAGGAAGTGAGTTTTTTTTTAAGAAACTCAGGTCAAACCAATCAGTGGCCAGGTTGGATATTGGCATCTGTGGCAGCCACTGAGAGTTTGGACACGCCTCTGAGGACACAAGGGGTTAAAAGCCAGGTCTCCCGAGGAACTTCCTCTTTTTTTCCTGGTCCTGGCAGAGGAGCTCCCCTCTTCCCCCGCTCAGTGTGGCAGGCTGAGCGGGGGGAGGGGAGCCAGGTAGGCCCAGGCCCCAGTGGGGGGAAAGAGTAGGAATGGGACAGGAGCTGGGTCAGGATGGAGGGGTGGAGACCCTTGGGTGCCTTCCGTCCCCCGTCCCTGTCCCCTACCCCCCCTCCCCTCGGCCCCGTTTCTCTTTCCCCCAGGGAGCCGGCGCGAGCGGAGTTGCGAGCNGAGGGTCACCATGGTAGAGTTTTCCGGGTGGTGCCATGAGTGACATGGGAGCACGGGAAAATGGACCTGTGTTTTCCTGTGGGGGGGTTCTCTGTGGGGCAAGAGAGACTCTCTCTTTCTCTGGATGGATTGAGGATTGTTTATTTTAAAGGATAATGGCTTGTTAGGTACCCAGGGTTGTGGAAGGTTTAAGCAAGTAGATATGAGGGTATGTGCTGGTGTCAACTGTTGAGCATTGTAAAGGATGGAAATTGGGGGGAGGAGGAAAAGTGTTGTGAGAGGTTTCTTATTCTGTCTTTGGGTGATTGGGTTCTTTTCTTGTGTTTGTCGTCTATTGTCAAGTAGTTTAATAAATGTTTTTTTTCCTATTCTAAGTGATAGGCCTGCTTCTGCTCTGTTCCGGTACATCTCACAGTAGTGTATTAAAAACTACATCCTCATGGGTGCACTGGCATTTGTCCAGTGTCAAACCATGACACTACCATTCTCCCATGTCTGGTTATGGAAATAAATTACTGATTCCTGTGGCTGAAGCAGAAACTTACAGGGCTTTCCTGTGTTTTTTGAAAAGATAGATATGCTTGCAGAGAGTATGGTGAGGTGAGAGATGTGAACCAATGCACTCACGCTACTCATATATAAAAACCACCTTATGATAATTCAGAACAAAAATGCAGCTCACAATGCAAGCAACACATTATTCTTTAATTGCTCTCCTGCAAGAGAAAAAGAGGGAAAACTCTTTGAACTCTCCCACCACCCACTCTTGCCCCATGTATCTCCCCCAAAACAGCCTGCTGAAATTGGCTTCAAACATCTACTCGCAACTGCCTTCCTCCATTGCAACTTACCAAAGCTTTTTGCACTGAGGAGTCACAAGATTTCCCAGCTTTTGCCTTATTCATACTTATTTCACAGCTGTAAACACACTCCAGGAGTATTTAATTCACTTGTTCTGTCTGGGTGACTCAGACACAGAAGAAGTAAACTCCTACCTGTTATTGTCCATAGGAACAGGCAGAGAACACCAAGTCCAAATGCCATGCTGCACCAGGAAGGCAGTGACAACTGCTTTTCCAGCCCGTCGTTTTGGAAATTATAGGTCTTAATGCTGGGGGCTTTTTTTTTCTAATATTGTTTAGTGCCCTGCTGTGGCCATCAAGCACTGAAACAGACAGCACAGGAAAAAATAGGTCAGATGTGAGCATTAATTAGAATGTCACAGTAAAAGACAATAGACAGGTGACATGCAGGCTTTATCATTACTTCCTGACTTCTTGATGGATGACACAGTAGATCAGGCACGCTGAAGATAGAGAACAAATTACTCACCTGGAAATCTTTTTCTCTAGAGATACAGAAACACCACAGAAATATTTGCACTCTTGGGCTCCAGTACCTCAAACTCCACAAATACTCTGTCTGCAGTTATCTACACCCTAGTTTAGCTGTGACATTAAACTAGCAGGCACTTTTAACTCAGGAATCACCGACAGCACTGTCCATGCTAAAATCCATGCAGTGTTAAGTCAGCTTTTGAGGCAGTAGCTATTGTTTCCCAGCTACCAAGGCAATGCAAGCAGACACTACTCCAGAATTTCTAGGGGGACATTCCTTGTCAGGACACTGAATTCCCCAAGTAGGGTATCCTAAGCAACAAAAAGATGTAAGGAATGAATAGTTCAAAGCAACATTACTCATGCAAGGAAAAAACTAGTTTAGCCAAACTGCCCCCACACAAAGGAACCTAAATGGATGCCTGACCAAGAAACATTTCTGCAAATGAAAACACAGGTAGTGGGTTTTTTTAAGTGAACAGCCTTTCTCAAGGCAGAGTATCACATGTTCATTACATGACATTCATATTTCAGCTGCCTACATCTACATATGATGGAAATGCTAGCTGGCTGCTCTAGGCAGGTTCCTTGCCACACATAATTTTAAATGATGAAAGACCAGCTAGGTCTTACTAGGAAAAGTAAGTTACTTAGACAAGCCAGGGCTGATTGAGCTAGAGTAGAAATCCTAGCAGCTTAGCAGTTGGACTTTTGCTCCCCGAGAAGGGATCCTTTATAGGTGGCATGTCTCTAAATCACATGAACATCTGCACCTTGATCTGCAGCTTGTACTTCTGTGACTGACTACAGCTTTTCCAACGCATGACATGTATTTATCTCATGACAAAAGGGACGAGAGGTTTGTTTTAGATGTTAGGAATTCCATCAACAGCTGAGTAGATCAACTGATGGAGTAACTATTTCCCCCAGTTAGTTCATTATAAAGTGTGGCTGCCTCCCTGAGGAAGCCAGACCAGCATGAGTCAAGTGAACAGGTGGCTTAACCCAATACAGAGTATGAAAACTAAACAACTAACAAAAAAAAAAAAAAATATCAAAGACAGCAATGAGCTTCAGCTACCTTCAACCCACACATTCCATCCTGGTGACAGAAGGTGCCCAGTGCTGTGATGCCGCTGTTATAGAGACCAGTGATGGGAATCATATTGACATTGAGACAGAATTGTATATTGCCACTGCTACGTATTGCCAAATCTAAGGGATAATTGCACTGTGATTTCAGTATACTTTGCATTGCTTCACTAAATCAGAAATCCCATGTCACAGTAAGTATCTTTAAATAATTAAATCTAATATCAGTCAATGCATGCTCTACATATGGAATATCTAAATGAGCCTGGCCAAAGAATACTGGATTCTGAAAATTTCTCCTCAAGGCTGTGGTCCAAGCACTAACTTTGCTCAAAACACAAACAAAATTACAAAAGAACATGACTAGAGCAAGGACTGTCCCAAGTACAAAAAGATAAGGCTTTGGGCAAGCACCCTGTAAAACTAGGAAAGACTATTACTAACCTTTCAAAGGCCTGACACTTGACTTCTGTGACCTTTGCTCTATCCAACATAAAACAAAATCTCCTGCCTAAAGCAGCTGCCTTAGTGAAGAATAAGCTGGTCTCCCAATCTATTCCTATGCTGCACAATTAGAAAAATTATCTCTAACCACAAAAAAAAACAANAAAAAAAAAAAAAAAAAAAAAAAAAAAAAAAAAAAAAATCAAACACACAGCACTATACTACTTCTAAGATTATGCTATTTTACTTAGCTGTGCTCCTCTGTAGCAAATTTAGTAACGCATGACCTGAGAAAGAGCAAAAGGTTGTCTGGATGCTTCTAGGTACTATTTCTATGACACAGAATTTTCAGCAACAGGGCCATTTTTTTCCGTCTTGTATTACCTAATTGCTCTTTGGTCCTTCCATCAACTATAAACTTACTCACTTTTGTAGCAGACAAAAAGACCAAAAGTTCTTATTTTTTTAAGCCAAGTCATTCTAAATGTTCCACTTATAGCAACCGAGCAGTGTCAGGGTACAGGATCGTTGGCAACTGAAGAGAAATGAGCACTTTTGCACAAGAGGGAAAGAGTCAGTCCTGAAGGTGCCACAACATGAAGCGCTGCCTTTTGATTTCACTGTAAAGGTGAAGCGAACAGAACTGTTTAATTTCGCACTGAAATGAACTACGGAGATTAACACAACCCATCCACAGAATGGCTGAGGCTAGAAGGGACTTCTGGAAGTCACCTTGTCTACCCCTCAGCTCAAGTGGGGCAGCCTGGAGCTCCCAAGGACCATGTCCAGACAGATCCAATATCTCCAAGGATGAAGACTTCACAACCTTTGTGGACAATCTGCCAGTATATGGTCATCCTCACCACGAGAAAGTCTATTTATCTGGATCTCAGTTATGCAGACAGGGATCTCCAGCTGAAAAGAGATGATTTCTTAAGCCTTTCTTTAAGCTGTATCCAGCAGCATACACTTGCCCACGCGCATTTACTCTAACATAATACTCAAAGCAATTATTTTTATTTGGTGTTTTATTTCAGAACATTCAAACTAAACCAGAGAGATGTACAGAGTATACAATTTTTATAGACTTCACCTTTCAATGGCTTTTGAAATGTTCCTGTGTCTTTTGAGAAAAAAAACAGAGAAGCAGAAGTGCACTATTTTCCTACTAAATATTTCCAGCTTATTAGCACAAACCCCAAATACTTCATCTTTGAGGGATAGAAGAGACGTTATTATGGTAACACCACAATTTCACGTACAGCCTCTCTTGTTTCTATGGAAATCCTTCTGGACTTGGAAATGTTGTTAGCCACAAAAAACCATGATTTACAGAAGAACTTACTACTACAGATCAAGGTTTCTAAGATACTGTGCATTTGCTGTAACCTTCACTCATTCCCAGAAACAGCCGAATAGACCAGATGCCTAAGAGAGATTTTTAGTTCTTTAGCCTAAGGAAAAATGTATCAGGCTTGGTATCAGAACATCACAAGGTCAAAATTAACCACAACCAGAGGCAGAAAAATAATTTGTTGGTTTTATAGGCCTCTTCCTCTGTAAGGCCAACCTTACAATTTCACTGTCACTAAAAAGAGACAAGTAGCAGCTTCTATTTCCTACAGAACAGTTCCCTGAGGAGTCCACATGATTAGTTTTAGCAATAGGAAAAACACTGAGAGATGGCCCAAATGATCCAGACTTGTTCAACATTACTTGTCCCAGGTTCAGAAACAAGTTCTTGAAGCAAATGGTCATGGATTTCATTTTGTTAAGTTCTTTGGTTGTTTTTTATTGTTGTTGGGGTTTTTTTTGGGAGGGTTGGTTTGTTTTTTGGTTTTGTTTCGGGTTTTGGGGGGATTTTTTTGGGTTTTGTTTGTTTTTTTTAAATTTATATTAAGAAAACATGACTTAACAAAGCTGCAAAATGCCAGACTTTGGATCACATGTACAATCTCCACTGAATCCTGATGGGACACAGCATGTGAGGAAACAGTGAATGCACAAAAGCAGCACTGTGCTCTCCCATGCTCCTTTGTGGCTCCACAGCTATTGATGTTTAATTTCCACATAATAAAAGAGCTCGCATTCACTGCAACACTAGCTTGTGCTTCCTGATATTAGGATCAAGCTCAGATACAAAGCACACCCAGTCACAATTCAGTGCTCAGCTTCTGACCCACAGATGAGAGAACAAAGCTACCAGACACTGCACGCCTTCCCAAACTGTTAAAACAGTAAACAGGGCTGCAGGGTGTGCATGCAGTGCTCCTCTTATCTTCCCCATGATACTCTTCTGTTCCACACAAGCGCAAGTTTCATCACACAAACACAAGACACACTAAAATTTAAGGTGGCCAGCCTTGAGATCCCAGCAGTTAAAAATAACTAAAGCCACGAGATTAATTTGCTAGCTGAATCTCTATCCTTCACATATAACACAAAGCCTGTTATAACAAGACAAGCAGATAGCATTGCTGGTAATTACTTTGGCATTTCTTGGCTCTTAAGAGTTCAAGTCTGACTTGCACTCTTAGCTAGAAGGGAGATTGCAGCCTTGAGCAGCAGGTATGGTCAAAACAGGTATGTAGTATACATATATTGCTTTACTCTGAAAACTATGTTTTTCTGTTCCAGCTGGCAGCTTTTGGCAGTGCTCTAGCCAACAGGATAAGGGGAAAATCTGAATTGATCCCTCTATACAACCATTTTGACTTCGTGACCTTTTAAACATGCAGTTGCTGATCAGGACCATAACATCTTTTCATAGATAACACATGAAGTACAAGAGATTTCCAAGGAAAGTAAGTACCTTTATATTCCTCATCTCCTCCACCCCAAATCTCACTCTGCATTTTGGTTCACCTTAACATTAATGCAGACGCAAGTAATTTTCTCCCATAGAGAGAGAAAGGGGTCAGCCAAGTAGAACTATATTGCCACTTCCTACACATAATTAGGCCAGGGCCATTAGCAGTAAGAACGTGTACAGACTGAATTACCTGTGTCTGGGAATACATGCAAATCCTTCAGCTGCCTGCAAATAGAGCATAAACTAGTATGCTGGTGCTCCACAAAAGGTGTAGCAGAATCCCTGCATGCCAACAAAATCACAGGCAGGGACAAATGGTGTCATGATGGCAGTCAGAGAGCACTGCCAGGCAGCAGAAACCTCCAGGAGAATGAGGGCCCTGAACACTGGGCCCAGCCACACTGGCATCAGGGGGAAAGGCAGGCAGGAGCTCCTGGCCCTTCTGGTCATTAGCACAGCTAGGGAACATGACAAAAGAAATACTGAAACAGAATCTGAAACTCAACCCACAGTAAAGTGAAATCCCTATTTTTGAACTGATAGCATTTCCTTTAAAAAGCAGGCTCCCTTAGTAAATGAACTTATAACCACACCTAATCAAAGTGTCTATGCACATAAACACACACACAC